>VONZ01000263.1:0-600000 GCA_012976165.1 Labeo catla | reverse complement strand
TAGTTTGCTACTTGCATCTAGGTTCTTATTATTAATAAAGATAAAATAACAAAATAATAATAATAATAATAATAATAATAATAAATAAAAGACTGTGTCATGATATAAATTGTTTTTGTGAAATAAAATTACTATATCATGAAATAAGATTTGGCTTTATCCTTTAAGCTAACTTACCAATATAGCAAAGATCTCTACATACCTGTTCAGTTACTTTTCCTGTTGTTCTATGTTTTTTTTTTTTTTTCGTAGCATTGGTTCAGTAGTAGTATCGTGATATTTCAGTCAGGTATTGTATCGAAGTCACAATTTTGGTATCGTGACAGCACTATACTACACATACTCTCAGTGGATTTCTTCCACTGTAAGTTGGCATAACCGTTTATCAAATTTGCTTTTCTGTTATAAAAAGAAAAATGTTAGAAAGTGATGCGTAAGTGTGGGTAAGTCGAGAGCAAAGCTCTTTTCATTCAGAAACTGTATCAGGTGAGTGGGTAGGTAAATATGTGGTATGTGTGTCAGACAGTACAGAAACTCAAATCACAATCAAACGAGTGTTTAAAGCGAGATGTCTGTCAGACTGTAGCGCGCTGAACAGCGAGGAGTCCTCCTACTCAATCCAGTCAATTATGATTTTAAGGTTGTTGTCATGGCAAGGCTCAGCCACTCTCGTCACAAGATTCCATGACATCACAATGTCATACTGTAGCACTAACCAATCAGAAGCCGGCGAGTGTGAATGTAGGCGGAGGAGGATCCACCAGCAGGACCATCGAGTAACAGATGGCTGAGGCGTCTGGGAGCTAAGAGCAATTGCTTCTCTTTTTTTCTTTCTCAATCCATCTCTCTTTTCCTCTCTGTCTTTATTCTTGTCTACTACAGCGTAAGAGTCAACTTTTATTTTTCCCCCTAAACATATGGGCATGATATTCTTATTCAAATGCAATATGTGTAACACAAGTTCTTCATTAAGGGGTTGAGCCCCAGCAGCCACACAAACCCAGTGCTTTTTGAATGTATGATACTACAGAAATAATAGTGTTTAAAATCTGTTAAATTGAAAACAGAGATTGAGATGACTTCTCTGATGGAGATGAAGGACATTTGTAAACAAAAGTGTCATGCCTGTTCAAGTTGCTGTCCAGGTGGATTTTGATTGCAACTTCCAAACTACTTTCCTCCATACAATGAAAATGCATTCACTGGCTGTCAGGATCTATTGTAATCTTAAAATGAATGAATGAATGAATGAATGAACGAACCACCAATGGAACAACTGGATAAAAATAAATAAATAAATAAACAGATGATGATCAGTGGCTGTCACATTTATCTGTGATTCTGAAATGCATAAATAAATACATAAATAACTGCAACCATAATCAAACAAACAAACCATCAAGCCCTTAACTGTACAATATCAATTTTTACAATTTTTATATATATTTTTTTAAGAATTTTGAATTTTTATAAATCCTTACTTTAATCCTGAAATTTACAAGTGATTATTTGTGTTTCTTTACTAATTCTTTGTTAATTTCACAACCCATTACAAAATACATACACTTTATACAAAAAATAAAAAAACCTCAGAGTGGATAAAAAGACTTTAAAGATTTGAATGTTTTCTCTGAAGTTATAACAGAAGAAAATAGATGGGTGAAAAAAAGAAAAATAAATAAAAAAGCGAGGGAAGAGAATATAAATTGAAGTCTACACCTCCTTAATAAACCATCTGTGTATAAAAACACTCACAGAACCAAACAAACTGTATGATGTGTTTAAAAACAAAGTATGAGAGAGAGAGAGAGCAAAGTACATGCAGAAATGTGTTCACAGCAGATGACCAAATCAGTCAGTATATGAAAACCTCTTGAAGTCAATATTCAGCAGTTTCATCTGAAACTGCTTAAGACCATTAATCATCATTTAATTGGTAAACAAGTGTCTGGTCCACATAAACACACATCATTAGTAAAATCACTTTAAAAGGGAAGGCAATTTACGCCACTACCATCAACAAAAAGAACTGCAATAAACTTAAATGACTGTTTTCAAACAGGTTTCCTAAACACTCTGCTATTGGTGGGCCAAACAAATAGCCCAACCCCAAACTCACGCCATTGGCTGAGGTAACGTTGCCAGTAGGGCTGCACGATATATCGCATGCGATATCCTTGCACATTTTGTCATTAAAGCCGGTTCTGTAATCAGCAGTAAATCTCCATCATGTGCGTGCTTTCAGATAGAGCAGCGTCAATATACAGAGCCATAATTCACCGACAATCTCCGCAAAACCACACAGATGATATCATCGATATTATACATCGATATTATCAAATCACGCTGCGATAATAAAGTTTCTTGCGTAGCTTCTCGGTGAACTATGGCGTAAATGCTGCTAAATCTGAAAGCACGTGTAAATACCAAATTTAATAACACGTTTTTACTTAAAACTCACTTCATAACTTCAGTTGAGTAAATCCTTCTATGGGATGATGTGGCTTCTTACACAGAATAAGGCACGAAAAATATTTTTTTAGCATTCTAAGCAGTAATACAAGCAATGTCGAATAACACTGCATTATTATATACTGTATTATAATGAAAACCATATATTGTCATAGTTGTGTGTTTATTAGTCACGTTAAATCAATGAAAGCAGTTAAATCTTCTGTTAATTCAGCTGCAGCGTTATTTCCTGGATTCTTCTTCGGGGCATATTTGGAGTTTTTGCGCGAGAGCGCCCTCTGGCCTTCGGATGGTGATTTACTACTGATCACAGAACCGTGTATCACTGACAAGATGCGCACATGAATATCGCAGCTTTTCTTAATATCGTTGCGATTTATCGTGCAGCCCTACACTGTAAAAAACAATTTGTTGAGTCAACTTAAAATAATTTGTAACCTGACTGCCTTAAAATTTTGAGTTCAGTCAACTCAAAAAAAAGTTTATTCATCTTTAAATGTTAAATTATACTAAGTGACAACTTAGATATTTGAATTGAATCAACTTAAAATTTTAAGGCAGCTGGGTTACTTACCCATCTGTTAAGTTTAGCAAACACAAATATCTAAGTTGCTATTTAGTACAACTTAACATTTCAGGTTGACTAAACTTATTTTAGTTGACTCAACTTAAAATTTTAAGGCAGCAGGGTAACAAATTATTTTAAGCTGACTCAACAAATTGTGTTTTTTATTTTTTACAGTGTAGTTGCCAGGTTGAGATACAAGTGACACAGAGCCATAGGGTCTCATTCATGAAACTTGTGTAAATATATGAATAAATTCGGAGTAATTTGCGCGTAAAACAGACCTTCCCGAAAGGTCTCCTCCAGATTCACAAACGCTTCGTAAACGTCAGATTTGATAGTTAAACGTGTATGTTAATGAATTCTAATCATTCGTAAATACTCCAGTATATTGCATAAATGCAAAAAAGACTAATAGGCCATATGCCTAACAATAAATATTCAATAACATGTGTCCACCAAGGAGATTTTAGCCAGTTGAAAAAATGTTGGGCACTCTTCTTAAAATGACCAGCTGGTGGCGCATGAAAACGCCTTGCTGACAGTGTTTTTCCAGCTGAGACGCTTTAGTTGCTATTATTTGGAATAGGCTATGCACAGCAGCAACGTATTTCTAGTATCTCATTTTAAATAATTTTACTTAATATAAAAAAGCAGTAACCAGTAATATTTACTTCTTCATTGTTGTAGGCAGTCGTTGTACAAGTAGGATGGTTGGTTGTTATTTGTCCCGCCCGTCCTCTATTTACTGCTGGGTAAATAGTGACAGTGACGAGTGCTGTGTTTTACAGTTATCAACACAGCTACAAAGGGGAAAAAAAAAAACAAGGGCAAATGAACTTGTAATTATTATGGCATTTTATCAAAATTCTGTGTCATCAGTTTGCAGAGTAGAAAACAGAACATTTTACGCACCATTTACACATGGTAGGGAGCAGGTGTACATTTCATTCATACCAACTAACATTTTGAAAATACGAACATTTTCATGAATTCGAAAATGTACGTCAGAACGGCTTTACGAATGATTTCCACAAAAATTCGTTCTGCTCCTGTTTCATAAATGAGGCCCATACTGTTTAGTGTTAGGAGAATAGACTTATGTCTTCCATATGGTTGTCTCTGATTGTTAAATTGGGACAGAATAAAATATCTGAACATACAAAAATAAACAAATCCTTTGGACGCTATCATGCCTGTGGACATTTTCAAACCAAACTCTGGGGGAAACATCACATTACGTAAAGCCCAACACTATTAACGCTGCATGTTGAGATTTAGTAATTGTTCCCACTGGTTTTGTATACTCTTAAAAACTCCCTAACAGCCAGAATAGAGTGAGCCTCCATTATTCCCCTGGCTGCAATGATCTTTGATGGCACCCGGGAGGACACATGGATGTGACTATTATCCAGTGGAGCTGCCCATTAGTTCGGGAGAGACGCAGACCAATAACATGCATTAAGAAACAAGAAAGAAGGAATTGGATGGCGGGATATAAAACAGGCCTCTGATATGGAGGAGGCTTAATATGCACACCCACGCGTCCGGTCTCATTATGTACATAAAGGTCAGAGAACAATAAAGAGAAATTGAACTGAACCAACAACTGTATGTAATGAATCTGCATCCATGTTTGTAACAGATCAAAGTGTTGACTGCAATTGTTCCAATTTTTGCAATGTTGAATCCAGTCAATAAAGGCAGTGCTGTACATGGACGCACACACAAATGTCATATGAAGTAAAAACATTAGAAATTGGAACAATTTAATATGCACAGCCAGATCAAATATATATGTTTTTGTATGTGTAAAACAAAAATTGTACATATGTCATGCACATGTAGAGTATATCCATCTTGAAACCATCAATATATCTTGATATACAATATATTCAAATATAAATGTAGACTTTAAAAATACATAAACACGTAGACAGATTTTGTATGTGTTGTTTTAATAAAGTTGCATACACTCTAAAAAATCCTGGGTTATTTTTTTAACCCAAATGCTGGGTTGAGCCTTTTGGGTCAATTTTTGGGGTTATTTTTTCAGTGTTTGAGTAGTTTTTGTGTTACCCAGCTCCTGGGTCAGACATGACATAACCCAATGATTGGGTAGTTTTGTGTATTACTCAGATCCTGGGTCAGACATAACCCAGCGGTTGAGTTATTTATCGCGGGGATTTTGCGTCAAGAGAGCAGTTCTAAGTGCTATCGAATTGATGCATTTCTTCGGCAAAAACAGGTTTGTGTGCATTTTATTTTATATATAAAAGAATTACTATGCTGTATATTGTTCAATTTCATGCAGAGCAACATGCTGGTGCGCGGTGTGAATCACCTAAACGCCGGTCTTACGGCATGATGGAAAAGCCTGATGCTCTGCATAAAATAAATGATTTTATTCATAAAGATAGAGAATACAAATACTTTGGATGTTAAAATATTTTCTCAGAGCTGTTTACTGTTTGTTTTTGGGCAGGTTGTGAAAGCAGTTGCAGTATATTTGTGACCCTGGACCACAAAACCAGTCATAAGGGTCAATTTTTCGAAATTGAGATTTATACAACATCTGAAAGCTGAATAAATAAGCTTTACATTGATGTATGGTTTGTTAGGATAGGACAATATTTGGTCGAGATACAAATATTTGAATATGTGGAATCTGAGGGTGCAAAAAAAATCAAAATATTGAGAAAATCGCATTTAAAGTTGTCCAAATGAAGTTCCTAATAATGGATATTACTAATCGAAAATTAAGTTTTGACATATTTACAGTAGGAATTTTACATTTTACAATTTTAACATGATTTTTACATAATTTCCTAATGCTTTTTGGCATAAAAGAAAAATCAATAATTTAGACCCATACTATGCATTTTTGGCTATTGCTACAAATATACCCCAGCGACTTAAGACTGGTCTCGTGGTCCAGGGTCACATTTTGGCTAAACACCGGGTGGCGGTCTTAGCCGTGAGCAGTTCCCCACCGAACACAACTCCAGCTCGGGCACAAGAGCCAGCGCCATTATGGTGAAAATGGAATAACAGAGACTTTTCGATTACACATGAATTACTTCAGTTTAATGTTTAATTTTTACTTTTAATGTTTGTTAAATGAGTTTAAATAGGTAATATGTATACATTAAAACGATAAACAATGCTGTAAATGATAAATAAAGAAAATTAAAGGAAGTTACCATGCAAATCATTGGTTGTTTGGAATATTTTACAAAAGCTTTGATGATTTTAGTTAATCTGTAAACATTATTTCATGTATAAAGTAAAAAAAATATAAGCTATATTATAATGAAAATTAATCAACCCAGTAGCTGGTTTAAATCAACCCATTATGATGGGTTAAATAAACAACCCAATTTGCAAAATTAACCCCAAATGTGTTCTGTCCTACATTTACCCAGCCCAGTGTTTATTAGAGTGTATAAATAACATATTTATTGTTGATCTAAATGTTTTTGTTGTTGTTGGTGTTGTTTTTGCTTTTACATATAAACAAATATCAAAAAAATAAATAAATAATCATATAGAAATTATTAACATATGTGACCCTGGACCACAAAACCAGTCATAACTAGCATGGGTATATTTGTAGCAATAGCCAACAATACATTGTATGGATCGAAATTATTGATTTTTCTTTTATACCAAAAATCATTAGGATATGAAGTAAATGTGTAATGTTCATGTTCCATGAAGATATTTTGTAAATTTCCTACCATAATTTCCACGATGCGGAAAAGGCGGACGGAATCGCAGAATCCAGTCATAAAAACCGAATTTACTGAATAACGCGGAATGTCATGGAATTTGTCAAAGATTGAATATTAATTACACTTAAATCAAACCTCAATACTGACTAGTATCTATAAATATTACGCTTTAAGAAAACTAGCGTCATATCAAAGGTAGACACGACAACATGTCAAAATAAAAGTCCGGTTTAACTTGAAGACATTATATTACTATTATTACTCCTGCTACTATTAAACGAAACTAACATTATTTTTTAGGGTATAATCACACAACATTTCTTCCATGTTTTAATTTTAATAGTAAATTCCCCTTTGTTTGCTTAATTTTCAATATTTAAAAGATAAATGAAATTAATGTTTTATGCCTTCATTTGATAAAAAGAACATTTTAAATACACAACACAGAATTTCTGAGGGTAAAAAAAAAAATAAGGCTATTTTCATAAGGCTATTTAAGCATAAATTTGAATAAATTAAGTATGCATTCAAATAAATAGACATGCTAAAACACAGAATTTGATAAAAATAAAACATGGTGAGAAAAAAATAAAACATTTCTTAGGGCCCTTAACATGTCATTTTTGTTAAACCTTTATTAAATTAATGTGAAATTGTATAAGTTTCATGATATAATAAAATATAATTTAAAAAGAAGTTTAGAAAAATTAAAAAGGAAAAAAACGGAAACCAGAAAAATTAAAACAGAAAAACGGAATTTGGAAAAAAATAAAATGGAATTTGGGAGAAAATGAAACTAATTTTTATAGAGTCCTACTTTTTGATTAGTAACATGCATTGCTAAGAACTTCATTTGAACAACTTTAATGGTGATTTTCTCAATATTTTTATTTATTTATTTTTTTTTTTTTATACCCTCAGATTTTCAAATAGTTGTACCTCAGTCAAACATCGTCATATCCTAACAAATCACATGTTGTCGCAATTCTCTCGCTTTTGAATCTGGTCAAAAAAGGCAGTGCTGAACACGAGCACTGTGAGATGAACACATACCATTCCACAGCTGCAAAACAACCTTTATTGTTATTTATGTTTTTTACTCACTGAAAAAACCCGAGTGGTCACTGTTGCCAATGATAAAGCATCCATCATAAACCCAACAATGTGAAATCCCTATTCCAAGCATGGATCATTTTTATTACGCAGTATGTAGAGCAGAGGAACAAACAAAACAAGCTATTTTATGAGCGCATTATGAGATCTGTGTCCCACTGAGGCGAGACTAGGGAAACTCTGTGAGCATGTGCTTCATTTTTAATCACCAAAGCCATAATTATAACACTCAGCGAACCAAACTACAGCCATTAGGTACAGTCTTCATGCTGTTGCATGCATGAAAAGAATGACTGTGGTCTCTGTCTAGAAGCCCTGAGGACACAAAGAGGCTATCTTGCTTTTCCAGACTCTAACGGCTAATTCATTGAATTATCCATCTTCCTCAGTAACTGAGGCTGCCCTGCCGGCTCGATCCCCAACTTTCCTCACAACTGCATAAATGAATTTCAAAACAGGGTGAGAGAGAGAGCAAAAGAGCAGAGCTGGGGTGGAAGGTTGCAATAAGCCAATGTAAATGGAGTCTTTTGCCATTGGCGGAGGTAAACGAAAGGATGGAAACAGAGAGATGCTGCTAGAAGAGGCAGAGATAGAAACGCTTATGCACAATGAGAGAGCGACAGGATTTCATTAGGATCCAATCCGAATGCATTTATCTTTGTTTGTCCAATTCCTAATGACCGCTGTGCCTCAACGGTGCCTGTTCCCATCCTCGCTCTCGTGCACACAGCTGGCACCTCTGGACGCCCTGAAGCACCTGCTGGTAGTCAATGAGGGCATCCAGCCACAGAGAGAGCTGGCAAATGCCATCTGCCCGACTGACCGAAGCTTAAACATCCTCCTGCCACCACAAGTCTCGTCCAGAACTGCCTCTTACAGCCCAAACACACATCTCTAATGCAGCTGAACGCTGAGGCTAAACCACAGTATGTAACACTACTTTAAAAAAAAATTACCTGGACCAATTTATATTAGTGCATTTAACTACTTACTGGATTGATTACATGTGTTAACTCCACACTGGTGTTTTTTTTTTTGTTTTTGTTTTTTTTACTTTTATTTGATAAGGGTGCATTGAATAGATCAGGAGTGACAGTATAGATATTTATAATGTACCAAAAGTTTTCTAGTTTAAGTTCTTTTGATCTTTCTATTCATCAAAGAATACTAAAATAAAATGAGTGAAAATGTGGAATGTGGATAAAAATGTGGATAAAATGTGGAACTCAGATTCCACAAACTATGAAGCAGCACAACTGTAGTAATAAGAAATGTTTCTTGAGCATATTAGAATGATTTCTGAAGGATCATGTGACACTGAAGACTGGTATAACGATGCTGAAAATTCTGCTTTGATCACAGCAATAAATTACATTTTACTATATTATATTTCTATATTATATTTTATAATATATCCACATGGAAAACAAGTGTTGTAAATTGCAAAGGAATTTCACATTAAAAATAAAACACTATATATATATATATATATATATATATGAAGAGTTCAGATGCAAAACTAGTTAAAAGCCATCTCGGTCAAAAATTAGATAATGATACTGAGTGAATGCTCCTGACCAACAGTATACGTCCATCAAATACTTTTACTTCAAACTTGCTAAATTGCAGCCTCAGCCCAATCAGAAGTACCAGTACTTAGAAACCTATACAAAGTAGCCTGAAAGAAATGCTCATTTTAAAGAAATATGTCAGAAGGATTTAGAGGCTTTTGCATCTGAACTCTTTATACATTATATATATATATATATATATATATATATACACAGTAAAAAACTGTAAAAATGCTACAGTAAAAACCTGTTAAATGGTTAACGGCAAAAGACCATCAAATTTACAGTAAATAACCTTAAACTGACATTCCCAGAATTCCCTGTAATTTTTTTTTTTTTTTTTTTTTGATGTTTTTTTTGTTGTTTAAAATAACTCTTCTTAGTTTTTTTCTTTTAGCTCTGCAAAAATCATCTCAGTCTAAGGGGTTGTTTCTTTAAATGCAAATGAGCTGAGAACGGCTCGATTTGAAAAAGGGGATATTAGTTTTACAGATTAATTAAAAACCACTGCATGGATTTTTATCATTATAGGGTAGATTTGTACGTACACTGCCAACACACATTAATGTTCAAACAACATGAAAAAGTGAAGTTTGCATCCGATGACCCCTTTAAAAGCTGTTTGTGATGATCATGTGACTTTCTTATCACCACCTGCTATTGGTGGTTATCAGTGTATTACAAAGGTACAAAACAGATTTCAGTACTTCAATAGGTTGGTACATTAACATTATATCAGTTAATGAAATTACGGTAGTTACCTGCAATTTTACCATAAATTTATATAAACATAAAAAATGCATTACCTCAAACTTTTGAACAACTGTGCAGAACATTCATGATGTGAATAAACATGGGTGTGAAAAAACTAGTGTTAAAGATGATTTTTGATATTTATCAGTTAAAATACATGCAGGATGTGTCTAAATCACAAACAGAATCACACATGTTGATCAGAAAAGTCCAGATGTTCTCTAAATGATGGGTTGTCCTAAAAATATGGAGGACAAAAAAAAAAAAGACTTTAAATTAGACATATTCAGCCCAACATCTGCCTGGATGTTTGCTTACAAAACACATGCACACATTTGTCTCCCAGCAACAGAATGATTTTCCATTGATAATGAGATGTGGTGTCAGTCATAACCCCATCATTTTGATTACAAGGCTGTAAAAATGTTTATTCCACATCAGCAAAAACACATTCAATTTTTACTGATTCGCTTTACAAATACTGAAAATGAGGCCGAACATCTGCTTCTCACTGTGCCATTTTCCGTGCTGATCTATTCCAAACCCAACATCATGGGATACATGGGATACATTAAAGTCGGGATACATTTACACTTTGCATGAATCATCTCACTTTCAGGGTTCAAGATCAGTGTCCCTTTCTGAAGAAAGACCTCTAGGGAAACCAAATTCAGATGGTACGGGTTTTCTCCCTGTCAGCATTGAATCGATTCGAGCCACCGCAGATACGGTGGAGAGTCAAAGGGTCACTGGGTTCCCTGCGGTATGGCCATTTAGCGCTTTTAAAAATGTCCCCTCCTACTGAAACTAAACTAGGTCTTCTCAGATACAAGAACCAGAACAAGAGAAACGGCCCGCAGGCCAAAAGAGACCAGACTTACATGTACAATAATTTCAGACAATGACTGCGCAGACTACATTTTCCCATTGAAAGTGATCATTTATGGATGTGTGAGAAATTCTGGTTTACACACTGCATGAATTTAGTTTTCTAGCTCATATTTAGCTGTATCAAACACTTGGCTACATGGCCAAAAGTAAGTGGGCACCTTCTAATTAAGAAGTTTGGCTAACTCAGTTATACTGATTAAAAACAGCTGCTTAAAATGAAAAAAGTAAACAGCCATGAAATCTCAGCAAGCAAACAATTTTTGTAGAACTGAGACTCCGTTCTGTATCCAGCATGATAACGCACCAGTGCACAAAGCAAGGACCATAAAGAAATGGTTTATTGAGTCTAGGTTGGAGAAGCTTGACTGGCCTGTATAAAGCCCAGACTGAAACCCCACTGAGAAGTATCAAAATGAATTGGAAAGCCGACTGTGAGTCAGAGCCCAATGCCCAACAGCACACCTGACCTCACTGATGCTTTATATCTGAATGGAGATCCACAGCCATGATCTAATGATAGCTCTTTCCAGAAGAATGGAAGCTGTTAAAGCAGATGGTTTTGAATTGAGATGCTTAGCAAGCTCATGTAGGTGTAGGGGTACAAAGGCACTCTTTGAGTTCATCTGCCTTCTTTGCCTTACAAATAGCTCAAGATTTCAAATTAGTTTAGCTTATAACCATACAAATGACACATGTTGAATTTAGCTTATATCTAGTAAGTTAAACTTATCAGATTGCTTCTACATTTACTTCAGATCATCAGCAAGCTGGTCAAAGGTAGTTGAAAGGTTTGTTGCTGTTGCTAAACTGTAACATATTAATGTGATAATTTTCCATTTTCAAGGTCCACCTTAGTATGATCTGCTAAAATATTTAATTGCAATTTAAAGAAAAAAAAAAAGTTATTGCTATTTACAATGCAACTTAAAAAAAATGTTATGATTATATATCAATATGCCTTTAATAAAAATAAAATATATTCTTGTATATTATTGTTATTAATATTATTAATAATAATAATAATAATAATAATAATAATATATTATCATTATTATTGTTATTATTAAATATAAACATTAATACATATAAAAAAATAAAATTATTATTGCAATTTTTTACTGTAAAATAAAATGAAATATTATATATATATATACATATATATATATATATATATATATATATATAGTTATTATTATTATTATTATTATTATTTTTAATAATGGCAACTGTACAGTATGGCTGAGCTAATTTCTTCAGTTTCAAACTTTAAACCACCATAAAGCTTTTTTTTTTTGTGATAAGCACTTCACTTCACACTCATTGAATGAATAAATGACATATTTTATGGTATGATAAACATACTAAGCCAGTGCTTTCAATTTTATTTTGGGGTTCAACACCTTTCTTCTTAAATAAATGAATAAATTAATAGATAGATAGATAGATAGATATACTAGTAAATCTGCTTATATTTTACATAACGTAACCAAAAGGAGTTGTGAGACCAAGCAAATCTGCTCCAACATACAACTGGCGTGTGCCATTGGGGCTCGGCTGCATAATTGCTGCCTGCAGCTAAATTTGCCATTGCTTTCCCCTGCGGGTAAAACATAAACGTTGAGAGGCCTGTCTGGGTTCGAACCTGTAAATAAGACTGAATGTCAGCATGCCGTCACCACAGAACAACGGGACTTCACTGACCTTCCGAGAGGCCGACCCAGCATTCTCAAGTCCTTCTGCCTGTCCATTTTCTCCTCTCTTCAGGGTGTGACGACTCCACACTACTAAGCCAGATACAGGAGCTCTACGGCAGTCATCGAGTCACTGGTCACGATACACCAATCTGTCTGTGGGAAAGAGAGAGAGAACCAATACAGATGAAGACAAAATGACTGTCAAAGCACCTGGGCAGTGTTTCACGTTCTCTTATATTTACACAGCTAAGGGCAATTGATTATATTCAAGACAAAAACACTGACTTGAGCACAGAGACGCTCTGTCTTATTGCTGAGTGGAGCCCAGTGTAGAGAAATGGTGATTGTTCTTCATTCATCAGCTCTTGGGAGTTAGAGAGACAAATGTGTAAGATAAATGACAGGCTTCCCTTAGCTTTTTAGTCAAAGTGATCCCGAATTACAGGGTGGTAATTTTTATTTTGGCCGCTGTATGTTCTAGCTGTGTAATGGGCATACATCGGTACACTGGATTTACCATGTTCAGGAGAGACTAAATTGAAGTTCATTATAATGGAATAACGCAATCAGAGAGCAAAGCTTCACGGTTTTCTACAATAAATGCATAAGTACTGAACAAACTGGTAAAATTGGTTCTTTAATAATTACAAAGATTGTTTGAAAAAAAAAAAAGAGGAAGAAGAAGATAACATTAAGACTAAAGCTGCATGATCATGGCAACATTCGTAATTGTCAATTAATTCCCTTGATACTGTAATCACTCTAGTGTTCACATAACAGAATTTACATATAAATTAGGGCTGTAAATTTAACATGTTAATTTAGTGTTATTAATTTTGTATTAAAAATAAAGCATTCTGAAATTAATGCAATTAATCATGTCCCCCTGACTCATATGAAAATTCATGGAATAAATGGAATAGAACACAAGCATGTTTTTAAAAATAAAACTGTTTTAAACTTGACACAAAATCTCAAATCTCATCTGCAGTTTTATTTTATTTTAAGAATTGAATACTTTTATTCAGAAAGGATACATTAAATTGACAATACAAAACAATAGAAAGATAGAATGATTTCTGAAGAATCATGTAACAATGAAGACTGGAGTTGAAATGTTGATGATGTTGAAAATTAAGTTTTTTTTTTAATCTTCACCCACTTTGGCCTAAATACCTGCCATTATTCTTTTTATATATATATATATATATATATATATATATATTTTATTACCTTGTAAGACTTTGTTTTTAAAACAGGGAAATTAGTTTGGTTGTACTGCTCAGACAACTTGCAAAATAATAAACCAACATGACAAAAAAATCATGATCAATTTCAAGAATGGTGATTTCCCATACCTAGTGAAAACTAATTTTGCTTCTGTGGTTATTTTCCCAAGGCGGTATTGAATTTATTTATTTTTTAATTTATTTATTTTCTTTCCCGTTGCATTTTTCCTGAATGAAAATTCAGCTTTGATGACAGGGATAAATTACATACAGAAAAAAAAAAAAAAACAGAAAAAGTTCTATGCATTTGTAATATTATTTGTAATAATATGTACTGAGTTTTTATCAAATAAATCAAGTCTTGGTGAATAACAAGAGACTTAACATTAAAAATTATACCAACCATTTGAATGTTAGTATGCAAATTATAAATACACAGCCGACAAATCTATGTGCTGCAGGTCAGTGATGGGCTTAAGATATGAAAATAAACATTGAATTTGAATCATCTATTCAATTGATATATGGGATTCTTTGTGATTAATTTAATTAATTATTTGACATATCTTATAATTAATCCGATTACAGTTTTTAATCGTTTGATAGCTCTAATTAAAGCATGAGTAAATCAAGACAGCATCTAAACAGTACCTTTACATTGGCCCTCTGAGTAGCATAAAAAAACACAATTCCAATTATGGCCAGAAAGTGAACAATAACAGTGCGCCTCCCAACCATTAAAATCGCTGAAGCTGTCACTGTAAATTTACACAGTTTGAACCCTGCAGTTCAGCACAAGTTCAGTAAGTTCTGGACTCGCAAATGCTCCATTAAAATCAACATAGCTGTCTCTACTGCAGATAAATATCTCATTTACACCTCGCTATATTGGCTGTTACACCGACTGCACTGCAAGCTAGCGGCACGACATGTTACCAACGGTTCATTTTGCTTTGGTTCTAAAGCATCTAAATGTCAGGTGATGTTTTGTCACTGCTCAATTTCACGTGCCATTGCAGACCAAAATTAAACAGGAAACACAGATGTGTAGATAAAATTGCTTACAACTCGCTTATTAAGGACCATATGTTATTAAACACGTAAAATATATACTACTTTAAACGCCTCTGACTGGTCATTATGTTCATGTGCATGACTGCCGTGTCTGTCATTGGTTAGAATCCACAAAAATATGCAACCTAGGGTCTTTGGAAAAATGTGCCTCTAACTACTTTACATTTCTAAAAAACTCCCAGAACTGTATGTACAACTGACAGCAAATTCCAGCTGAAATGAACACTAGAGACAGTAAAATATCTTTTTGCACAAATTATGATTATATGGTTAATAATGCCTATTTATTTGTTGTTCCTTGCACAGTACTATGTTATTATGACCTCAAAACACTTCTACCATAGTGCATGACGTGTAAACTAATACATTTTGATGTCTGCATTATATAGCTAGCTCCACATGTTTGGCTTTTCTGACAGTAAACTTGCTCAGTAGCGCACCCGTTACAGCATTGCACTACATTGCAAAGCACTCAGGTATGGGTCCTGCAAAAAACAAGTCATGATAAAAAGAGCTCAAAGACTTGCAGAAGCAAGATAAAATGACATGATTACTTCAGCTAATGTGTTTTTATCTTAAAATATCTTTGATTTTGTTAACATTATCAGTTAGATTTAGTATAGATGCTAGTGGTGCAACGGATTACAAAACTCACGGTTTTTGAGTCACAGATCGGACCATTTTTCGGATCAGCAAAAAGGGGAGGAGTCAAATGTAATTTGCTTTCCATTTATTACAAGAACAGTATGACAAGAAATTTTGGTTTTATCAAAAATAACTTAAATAAAATAAAATACAAAAATAAAATCAAGAAATAACCAGCTGAATAAATAAAATTTTAAAAGATTTTTTTTTGAAAAACAACCTGAGACCTGAAAACAGACCAAACCTTATAATGACAAATTTGGGGGGTGGGGTGGGGGGATTACGGTATGGTACGGTACAGCACAGTACTTTTTTTGGCACATTACTCTCTGTGTAATAACAAACAGTTATATAAAAAAAATAAGTTTGTTTAAACATTTTAAACAATAGGGCCCTACAATCTTTTTTTTTTTTTCTTTTTAGAAATTCTTGTGTTTTAATTTTTCTGATAATCAAATACAGGCATTAAACATTTATTTATTTTTAATGAAAAGAAAATTAAAACCTTTTATTTGCTGCCAAACAAACATTTTTTTCTGTTATTTCTGTTATTATTATAATTTATGCATTTGTTTAATTAAATTAGCCAGAAATAGGAATATTTAAACACCTACATTATACTGTACGAAAGTAATACAAGACTAATACATTTCTGTTACATGTTAAACATTACTTTTATTTTGACAGGTTGTCGGTTAGTTTTGTGTGTATACACTACGGTATGATGCTAATTTTCTCAAATGAAACTGTACAATTTACATGAAGTGACTCTTACAGCAGTTCTGGAGATTACGTTTATGCGTTTATGTCGTCATATAATGAGACGCAGAGGCCGAAAATAACCGCGAGCGTCACGTGTGCTTCATTATTTGTGTAGTAAACAAAGCCGCGTCTCCGCCATTCATTCATACAGAGCCAAGCGGAACATGGATGATTCATATTTAAACCGTCTTTTTGCGTTTTAATATTCACAGTCACTAGTCCATATCGCGATTCGAATTAAGCGAGAGACCTACTTTTGATTTATTAATCCAAAAAAAAGACGAATTCTGTGGCATCCCGAGCTATAGAGTAAATCCGTTTTCATGAATGGACTCTGCGATCCCGTCCGCGTTTTAGCGGAGGAGAAATTGTAGACGCGTGACCACGTAACGTAACTTTAGAGAGAGAAATGACATGCCGTTGTGTAAATAAGATAAATAACATAAGGCTATTTCGTCTGTATAAACACTGTACACTGTAATCTACAAGTTTTAAAAATGAGTTAATCCGCGGGTCACGTGCGTTCCGAACCGTGGGTCGCGATCCGTTGCACATCTAATAGAGGCTACATTATTTTCCAGCCTGGTCTCATTGTTTATACGTAGGTATTTATACGCAACGTTTAGAGGCACAAAACATACATTTTTGTACGTCTTTACTGATGCTAAAACGTACAATTTAAACATATTTTAACGTTTAAAACGTACGAATCGCTATATCATTAAGATATTCGTATCAATGTTTGCTTTATCATTTTATCAACAAGCGATTTAGATTTTTAGCCCCTTTAATCTACCCCCAAACCTAAACCTACCCCCTAAATCTAGACAAATAAGTGCAATCACAATCATATATTTATTGCAAAAAGTCAAACGCATTAACGTTACCAAAAAGCAGTCCAAATGACGATGCGTTGTAGCCGTAGTCCTCTCTGGCAGAATATGGAATGTTTGTGTGAGATGCAGAGCAGAATTTAAATTGTTAATCGCTGAAAATATTATCCAGATTATTTTTCCTCTGTGAAGGCGCGCCCGCGTATCATTCCTTCTTGCCTTAAACACACCTCACCAGAAACACGGCATGTCGTAATCTGTGAGGAATGCAGGCATGAGCCAATGAGCGTTCGATTTTCCTGCTGTAAAACCTGTCATTTCTTGATGCGGCACTATTTGAATTTGTAAAATGCGGGATGTAGATGAAGATCGCCGGAAAGGCTTGAATTTGGGTCCGTTCCTTGCAATCGCATGGATCCTTAAAATCTGGATTACAGCGCACAAATAAAATTGTTTCATTTTGTAATTATTATGCGTGCTCGGTGTATTTTATGGTTCTATTGTTAGTCACAGCATGTCGGAGAAAACTCATTTTGTGTCCCATCACGTTAATATTATATGAATGGTTCAACGATTGCATAAGTGTTATTTATTTTAAGGGTTTAAAGTGTTGTCTTGTTTAACATTATGTAGGCCTATTCTTGGAAACGAGCGGGCAGCAGAAATTACACAGAACAAAATTAAATGTTATAATTTCATATTAAATAAAGGATTAACAGTTAAATACTGCAATTGAAAACATAAGGGCATTGGTATCTGACAAATAAAAACAACAATAATGAAATTAATGCCGCGATTTCAGTATTCATAAGGATTCGTTTTTAGGTGTCGTCAATACGTCAGTACTGTACGTTTAAATGCTGAAAATACGTAAGTATTTGTACATTTAGATGCGTTTTGTGATACGTTTCGTAGAACCACATTTTACGTGAAATGCATAAGAATTATAATGAGATCACTTTGCATCTTCGGTAACACTTAGGGAACACTATTCACTATTAAGTAGTTGTATATTAGCATGTATAATAGTAGCATAGTGGCTGTTTATTAGCACTTATTGATGCACTTATTAATTAGACCATATTTTAGACCCCTTAACTCTACCCAATACCTAAACAATAGTACTACAACAACTACCTTATTTACTGTAAATATGCAGTAGAAATTTCTTAGTTAATAGTGAATGTGTTCCCTACACCTAATCTAGCACCACAGACATTTCATTTCGAAACTGCCTCAATATGTACAACAACCAGGGGTTAAATTGAGCCAGTGTTGTCTAAGGGTTATGCTGATAACTCATCAGTGGACTTTCCTTGTACATTTTTAACAATATAGGCCTATTTTTTTCTACATGTTTCTTTTTATTTATTCAAGCAATGACGTGGTACAGTGTTTTTATATGAATGCATCTCTAAATGGCATTTTCATTTTATTTGATAAAGTAGTATTTTTGCTATATTTGCAATATTGCAATATTTGTATGTAGTCTTAAAGGAGAAGTCCACTTCCAGAACATCATCCAAGATGTTGATGTCTTTCTTTCTTCAGTCGTAAAGAAATTGTGTTTTTGAGGAAAACATTTCAGGATTTTTCTATATATAATGGACTGCTATGGTGCCCCGAGTTTGAACTTCCAAAATGCAGTTTAAATGCATCTTCAAACAATCCCAAATGCGGTTGTAAACGATCCCAGCCGAAATGTAATCTTGTGTTACTCTCCCTGAACTCTGTGTGTTCTAGCTCAAGACAGTTAGGGTATGTCGAAAAACTCCAATTGTATTTTCTCCCTCAACTTCAAAAATCATTTTTAAAATCATCCTACATCGCTGCAGAAGTACCAACCCAGTCTTTGCAAAGTGAACATGCAAAGAAGATCAAACACTCTTAACAAAAAAGGTAAAACAGCGATATAGGATGATTTTGAAATTGAGGGAGAAAATACGGTCAGAGTTTTCCGACATACCCTAACTGTCATGAACCAGAATACACAGAGTTCAGGGAGAGTAAGACAAGACGAGCGTTTGACATTAAAAAGTATATAAATTGTTTTATTTTTGTTTCACTAGATAAGACCCTTCTTTTGTGGCTGGGATCGTTTACAACTGCATTTGGGATCGGATCGTTTGAAGCCACATTTAAACTGCATTTTGGAAGTTCAAACTCGGGGCACCATATCAGTCTGGAGAAAAATGCTGAAATGTTTTCCTCAAAAAACATAATATCTTTAGGACTGAAGAAAGAAAGACATGAACATCTTGGATGACAAGGGGGTGTGTACATTATCGGTAAATTGATGTTCTGGAAGTGGACTTTTCCTTTAACTGAAATTGTACACTGCATTATGTCAAAGTAGCAATAAATATATTTCCTGAGGCATTTATGTTCTTGCACACTGAAGGATTCAGAATGATCTGTGCTCAACCCAACCAGATCAATATGCATAACTTCTACAATAAGTACAATCATGACACATGACACAGAACAACCATTAATATTCACACATCTGTAAAGAAGAAAATCAAGGATGGACAGGTACAGTCTGTCCAAAGGTAGAACAAGTGTTTAGATGTTACATCAGACAAATTAGTGACAAGGAGTGAAGAAAAGTGTTGTGCATTTGAATGTTCCCTATTGTTGTTTTATTCTGCTTTTTCTTTTTTTTTTCCAAAGAAAAATGCTTTGGGTCACATTGGCAAATCTGCACTGCTTGACTGCAATTGTGTAAGCCTTGAAACTCAAAAGCTGAAGCAAAATCCCCTTTGAGCACCCCAGGGATTGGAGCTGAGGAGAAGAGAAACCTTCAAAAATCACTTCATTTGCCATTTCTATCAGTGTCTGACTTCCTGACCTTTAAATAAAAATGCAAAAACGCTCTCTTGTTGTCTTATATTAGATTCTCTAATGTGTACAGAGTTTATGAATTGCCATCAAAATATGACATAAAAGTACTGACCAGAACATACAATTTTATTTCAAGGATGTACTACCAGCTTACACTGTCATATTGGGTTAATTAAACAAGATACCATTTAAATTTAGTATAAATTTAAAGTATTTAAAAGAAAAGTAAAACACAAAAACACAGTTTGGTTATAAAGCTGGTTGCTTTTCTGGTTGTTTGAACAAATAATATTTTTCTTATTTCCTTCAAACACCCCTCGTTTTCTTTCCCATCATTAGATCTGCAGATTGCAAATGAGTCACATCTAAAAGAAATGCCAAACTTTCATCAGACGCAGCTACTGAGATAAGAAGCGATACCGTACCGCAATACGTCTGCTTACACACTAGCATATGCATGCATATACACACTTGTTTATGGCATTGGTTAACTTCTCAGGCATGACATCAAGGAATCACTTCGTATAAAATCTTTCCATTCTGATAAAAGCGAAACGCTCGTCCAAATAAGTCCAATCTGGCATCCTGAACGAAGGAAGGCGAACGTCTGAGAGGCGCGATCGGCATCAGTGCACTTCTCCATTCCAAACAGGCCTGCTGTCGACGCTTTTTATAACAAGTATGCGTCAGATCTCTATGTTGTTAGCAGTCTAACTTCTCAAGCTGTGATTTATATAACATAAGTCAGGACTCAATATTTACATTTATTTATTTCTGTGCTTTTACCCAAAGTGACTTACAAATGAGGAACGCTGATCATGTATGCCTTTATGAAACAAAAACACAAAACACATCCACAAAGACCATCTGAAGCAAGAGGTTTTACAAGGTTTAACTACTGGATTTGTCAGGTCAAATTATTAAAAAATGCAGTAGTCTCTATAGAGCTGAATCAGTTAATGTAACTTGATTCAATTCAATTCAGATTCATTTGGATATATTTCAGTTGTAACCCAGACAGCAAGCAGTTTCGGCCCAGGTCCGGCCCACATCTGGCCCGCATGGATTTCACACGGGCCAGGTCTGGGCCGGATCTTGGCCAACACTATGTTGCTGTCTGGGAAAGTTCATTGTGTTCATACATGAAAGAAATTGTCATTCTATCATAATAGATAATCCTGTAAAAATTTGAATTGGAACATTATAAAACATAAGCAAACAAGCAAAAACTATAAATAAATAAATAAAGCTCAAACTCTTAAGTGTATTTAACAGATACAATAATCAACACAATCAGCCAAACACAACTGCAGAGTCTGACAGTCGCATGATTCATTAAAAGAATCAGCTAAAAAATGTCATTAGTTTCTCAGTCAAACAACACTTTACATCAGGGAACACATATTTACTATGAACTAAGAGTCTTCCTCCAATAAACTCCTAATTTGTAGCTTATTTAATAGTAAGGAAGGAAGTTGTTGCAGTAGTTATGTTTAGGTTTTAGGGTTAAGGGATCTAGTATATGGCATGCACTAAATTTGTGCTTTGTAAGTACTAATAAACGGCCGATATGCTAGTAATATGCATGCTAACAAGCAACTAGTTAATCATGTATAGCGTTCCCTAATCTAAATATCTGTTTCAGACACATACGAGTCTGAATCAGAAATGTTTTTGAGCAGCAAATCAGCATATTAGAATGATTTCTGAAGGATCATGTGACACTGAGGACAGGAATAATGATGCTGAAAATTCAGCTTTGACCACAGGAATAAATTACAATTTACAGTATGTTAAAGGTTCATAAAACACTGGACTACTTTTTATGAGATTTTAGCAGAGGTGTTTGTGTTGCACATCATAGATGACAATGTTAGCATCCGTTAATTTAAATTGTTGAAGGAAACTAGCTAATTTTTAGGTTTTTTTTTGCGATATTTTCATCTTCCGGGTTTAAAATCTACATTGTGTTGACGTCACAGTTTGTGACATGGCAACGGACTATAGCACTTCGATGACACGTCGTGTCTCATAAACAGTGTTGCCAACTTAGCGACTTTGTCGCTAGTTTTAGCAACTTTTTTCCAAAAAAGCGCCTAGCGACAAATCTAGCGACTTCTTGGACAAACCTTGTTTAGTTTCTGAGGCTCTCTCTCTCTAGCTGCGTCTGCTCTGTTCAGCGAGCAGCAGATAAGCAGCGGTTTCAGTTAGAAAAAAATATTCTGTTGCTTCTAACTATTTTACATGCAAGTGTAGAGCCGAAATCACAGGACAGCCATTGTCTTAATCATATGTGTATCTGATTTCATCAGAGAATGTCGTGATTATGCATCAGGATTTTAGTATAGATTAATATCTTTGTCTTGGAGAGCTGGTAATGTAGTCTTAATGGGCTGCGTTTCAGTCAATATTTCATATTTCATATGTCTGACAACAGAAACAGTAAAATATATCTATGAAAACCATTTTATTGAGAATTTGGCAGCATTAAAATGCAGTATGTGAGCCCAGAGAGGGAAGACAGTACGACACACTGACGCCATGAATATGCTAATTAGTGAATGACATCATCTAGTGACATTTGACGACTTTTCAAGCGGGGTTTAGCTACTTTCCTTTGAAAGAATTTGGCAACACTACTCAAAAATATTCAGGAGGGTGCATGTTCTTATCCTTTGAGGAGACGCTTTGTCTAATTATTCACGACAGCGTGTGTTGATTTGCTATGACAGATTCTTCAGACTGTGAGACTGTGTATGTTAACTGAGCGAAACGTTCATGGATCGAAGGAGGGTGTTTGTTTTTGTTTGCTTTGTAAGAGTTCGTTACAAACGCGATTCATTCATAAAGTGAGTGTAATAGCGGTTTTTACAACTCCATGACGCAGCCTATCAAAAGGATTATAAGCGCCTTCATATATACGTTTTCGATACAGAGTGCAAATAACTGTGCATTTATTTGTGTTGTTAACCCAATGGGAGCGAAATGAAACTGTCTGAACCATCTGAACCCGAAGTTTACCTTCCCTCTTTGCTTCGCACCATGCCCACTTTGCAGCATTTTTTAAAACTGTGATGAGAACTAAAAGTGCTGAAACAGGAATAAAAATAGAAAATAGAAAATAGAAATTTAAAATAGAAAATAGAAAACAGCGCGCCAACATATGGTGCATTTGTGCCTCGGGTGTCCTGAGATCGAATCCCGCCTTGTGGTCCTTTCCTGATCCTGCTCCCACTCACTTCCTGTCTCATGTCCACTGTCCTTTCAAAGTAAAATGGAAAATGCCCCACACAGAAAAAAAATAGAAAATAGTTATTTTAAATTGTAACAATTTTTCACAATACTGTATTTTGGTCATATAAATAAAGCCTTGGTGGGCAGAAAAGACTTTCGAAAATATCCAACATTCACAAAAATTGACACACAAAGGTGTATAACCGAGGTATAATCTATTATAGATAAACCCACCAATAACTGGCACACAAAAACAAAACAATCATTGCAATAGTAGTCACATTGGCTGAGATACGGTTCACATGCAAATAAGGCCACAGCCGGGCAGGGGGTTGCAGTCTTTGTGACCTGAGACACTGAAGCAGCTGTCCGGTCAACAGTCACAACCCCTGAGAGAGACAAATGAAGCGAGATGGGGAGGTGTTGAGGGAAATAGCAAGTGATAGATGAGAGAAAGAAATCTGAGAGAGTAAAGGGCATTGAGAGCGACTGCTATTCCAAACTATATTAAAAGTTTTAAAAGTACAAGTTACAGTTTGAAAGCTGCTTTCCCAACATTACAAATGACCACAATCAAAAACCCACATGACTGATTAAATCACAGTGAATTATAATAAACATGCAAACACTCCAAACCTTTTTATACAACAACCTCCCCTCAGAGATCACTCTTTTAATGACTAATTAAGTCAACAAACAAAAGGAGAGCTCCATAACAAACTGATTTGCTCTTTATCAGAGCTTGTTGGAAATAAAATTAAACTCTGGATCAGTGGCTGTCAGCTGGTGAAACTCAAAAATTAAAAAAAAAAAGAATAATGAAAGTCATGATAATAGTGTCACGAATCTGGTCGGTGTCCTGTTCTCCGCTCACCACCAGATGTCACTCTCACCTCTCTTACACACACTGACTGTTGCACTACACCCCAGACTACATTCCCCATCAGCCATTGCTCTTCTCCCGCGTCCAGTCAGAGACAGTATAAAAGCCCCGGTCCTCCCACTTGCAAACCACGGATTGTTAGTTTGTATTGTTAGCGTTCCCTAGTTTCCCGAGTTCCTAGTCTCCTCGTTCCCGTGTTTGACTTCTCGCCTGGACTATCGTTTACTCTCCCTGGATTATCTGTATTGCTCCCGTTCGCTCCTGTTCGACCCCACGCCTGACTCACGGACTTCTATTGTGCATCGCCCTAATTTCAAACCACAGCTGATCTTCATGAGCCAAAGGAAGTTATTACTGCTGTTCCAGAGCCAAGTCACGTCTCGTCTGACCTTCCAGAACCCCGACACGTCTCGTCTATCTGTCCAGAGCCTCACCATGTCCCGCCTGACGGCCCAGAGTCAAGTCACGTCTCGTCTGAGCGCCCAGAGTCAAGTCGCGTTTCGTTTGACCGCCCAGAGCTTTGTTACATCATGTCTGCCAGTGTGATGGCAACCGCCATCCTCAGCATCTGGGCCGCAAGCTACGCTCCAGAGATCTTGACGACGACTCCAGAAGTCCTGCCCGTCGTCAAGTCTGTGCCAGAGGTCTCGTCTGACCTCCCTGAACCTTGTCACGTCATGTCTGCTAGCGTGCTGGCGATCGCCATTCTCAGTGTGTGGGCTGCACACTCGGCTCCAGAGGTCACATCTGTTCGCCAGCCAACTCCTGCGGTCCCGTCTGATCTCAAGCCTGCTCCAGAGCTCCCGTCTGATCTCAAGCCTGCTCCAAAGCTCCCGTCTGATCTCAAGCCTGCTCCAGAGCTCCCGTCTGATCTCAAGTCTGCTCCGGAGGTCCCGCCTGACCACGAGACAGACCCAGAGGCCTCACCAGTCAGAGAAGCCGCGCCAATGCCTCCTGAGGTGTCAGCCTTGGCTGTAGATCCTCCCACGGAGGCGGCATCCTTCTACAACCTTTTTGCTTCTCCCCTTATTCTGTCTGCCTTCTCTGTCTCTGCTGTTCCTAGGTCCCAGGCCATAACGCGGTTTCCTGCTCCAGAGCTCCCGCCTGGTCTCAAGTCAGCTCCAGAGGTCCTGTCTGGTCTCAAGTCTGCTCCAGAGGTCCCGTCTGGTCTCAGGTCTGCTCCAGAGGCCTTCCCCATCAGAGAAGCTGCGCCAATGCCTCCAGAGGTGTCAGCGTTGACTGTAAAACCTCCTATGGAGGCGGCGTTATCCTGTGGTCTCTCTGCTTCTCTCCCTATTCTCTCTACCTCCTCTGTCCCTGCTCTCCCCAGGTCCCAGACCATGACGCAGGTTCCTGTTCCGCCCCGGAGGGCTGCGGCGCCTCCTGTTCCGCCCCGGAGGGCTGCGGCGCCTCCTGTTCCGCCCCGGAGGGCTGCTGCGCCTCCTGTTCCGCCCCGGAGGGCTGCGGCACCTCCTGCTCCGCCTCCTGTTACGCCCCGGAGGGCTGCTGCGCCTTCTCCCCCTATTCTGTCTGCCTCCTCTGTCCCTGCTTTCCCCAGGTCCCAGACCGTGACGCAGATTCCTGTTTCGCCCTGGAGGGCTGCTCCGGCCCTTGTTTTTCGGTCGGAGCGTCTGGAAGCCGCTCCTTGGGGGGGGGCTATGTCACGAATCTGGTCGGTGTCCTGTTCTCCGCTCACCACCAGATGTCACTCTCACCTCTCTTACACACTCTGACTGTTGCACTACACCCCAGACTACATTCCCCATCAGCCATTGCTCTTCTCCCGCGTCCAGTCAGAGACAGTATAAAAGCCCCGGTCCTCCCACTTGCAAACCACGGATTGTTAGTTTGTATTGTTAGCGTTCCCTAGTTTCCCGAGTTCCTAGTCTCCTCGTTCCCGTGTTTGACTTCTCGCCTGGACTATCGTTTACTCTCCCTGGATTATCTGTATTGCTCCCGTTCGCTCCTGTTCGACCCCACGCCTGACTCACGGACTTCTATTGTGCATCGCCCTAATTTACCTGCTTGCTGTTGTCTCGACCCTGCCTGCTCTACTATGTATCTGTCTCGTCCAAACAATAAAAGCTCGCAAATGGATCCGCTCGCCTCTCGTCTCCTTCACATCGTAACAAATAGAGTCATGATAAAGTAATGACATAAGGGGAAATTATGCCAATTTTCATTTTCATACCATTTTTGGCCAATCTATCTCTTTAAACCATCACTAAATATTTGTAGATTAAGAAATATTTTCTGAGAGAGTACAAAAAAAAAATTACATATCATAATATGGATTTATTTAGACACATTAGTGTCATGAAACCCCCTATTTCGGCACAAATTTATTCTTACCAGTGAGGGGGGAAGGCTATCTGTCTGATTCAGCTGATACAGTTAGTTTTATTACTCATTAATGGAGTTTTACAGGTTTTCACAAATGCATGCTGCATTTCACTAAGTGCACTAATATATTATACATGGGTTCCAGAGCTCACAATACACTTACATTTATACATGCTTTAATCTAAAGCAACTTGCACTGCATTCAGTTTCTGCAATCAAACAGATGAACTTGAAATTGCTAGCACAAAGCTATACTGTTAATATAAAATGAATAAACTGATCATTTTATGTGTGTAATTGAATGCACAAATAAACACAATGTCTTTTGCATTTGTGCTTTGCATTGAAAATGTTTAATTTCAAATAACTTTTATTTTACAGTGTTGATTCACAATAGTGGTTTGAACAGGTAACACTCACAAGGATGCTCAAGCAAGCAACTATCTTAACTTTCAATAAACACAGGAAGTCTTAATAAATGCTTGCTGTACATAAACATGTCAAAGATAAAAACAGCTCAAGAGATAATCCCTAAACGAACCAATTCTCTTTGAATTAAAAACAACAAATGCTAACATTGTTTTCCGCAACACATACGCATCTGATAATATCTCAAAAAATGTGTTTTAGTATTTCATGACCATTTGGCACAAAAGCAAAAATCAAGCACCCTAATGTTTGTGCACAGCTGGCTGGTTGTGATATACTGTGCAACACACCAGATATCTCAAACTTCCACATATGAGAGGCAAATAGAATCATTCAGCACCAAACTCAAGTATTAATGTTACACCTGTGGTTTGTTCAAACGAAATAGAGATCTGCAGTCTGTTTTCTTTGTCAACTAAAGCTTGTATCGATTACAATGCAGTATATGCGGAATGTTTCAGACTTTAGCTGGTATAAAGATGAAATGCTCTCAACTCCAAGTGAGGGTTTCCATTAGAGTCAGAGCTATTCCACTCTTTTGCTCTCACTCCTCTAGTACGGACAAATCTTTTGTAACATCTCCTTGATACAAGGCTTCAGCAGGTCTTTCATTTTGCATGAAATTATAGAAAGACCTAGACAACAGAATAAAGAGGGAGAGAGAACACAACCGAGGAACAAAACAGAAAGCGCCACTGTGTTGAGGTTGGGTTTGGTTAGTATATTTTGAAGGATGAATTATGTACTATTCATGTCAGGAATCCAGTGTCGCTTTTGCATTTGCTGCTTGATTCTAGCGACTGACATCAGACCACTGCCAAAGGAGAGATCAGATGTTTTCAGATTACTGCCAAATTAAACTCTACCGAGACAGACCAGCAATCAAACACAACAGTAAGTCCCACAAAACTGTTATGAATTTATAGAAATAGAACAGAAATCACAACTGTTTTCAACATTGCTAATAAATCAGCATATTAGAATGATTTCAGAAGGATCATGTGACACTGAAGGCTGGGCTAACAATGATGAAAATTCATCTTTGCATCATATAAATAAAAGAACTTACAACTGCAAGAAAACTGCAACAGCCCAAACTGAGAAAAATTCAGCTAGCCTATGTAAAAACATTAAATAAATGATTTAAAAATACATTTAATAAGTTATCAAGGAGATTTGGAACTCATTTGAGTTATAAATGACTCAAAAAGCAGACTATATAGTCCAAAACATAATAAGCAAGGCAAAACATTAAATGATCTAGGCCTTTCTTAACGGTCATGAGAAAAGCTCCCACCAAAAAAGCCCTTCACCAAACAACAGATAAAATATTAAAAAACGAAGCTGTGAAATGGACTCTGTGAGCATTTCAATGAAATGAACCTACTTTGTGATCTATCCAACTGGGCGGTCATAGCGGTAGGTGTTTATGAGAGATTTTATGACAGAGAGCGGGAGATAAACCGGCGTATTGACCTCCTGGAGTGATCCAGCCCTCTTAAAGAATATTTGCCAAAAGTTTATAATCTTCAAAAGAGGAGCTGGGCCTTCAAAACTACACACCTTCACTTGCAAACATACCCTGAAGCTTTCTTTATATTATCAGTATCATAAATGAAAGAGCAGTACCCTGGGAAACTTTGATCTGAGTATGAATGCACTAAAGTGGAACATCATCAAAGCAATTTGTGCCATTTAAAGTTATACCATAAAATAAACATCTCATGTAAAGCTTGATGGAATTTTTTGACATATCCTGTTCATGCTCTCCATGAAAAAGCATGAGGATCTGTCAGTAAGACTACATTTGATAGAAAAATACCCAACGGGATCTCAGATACTATCGTAGAAGTTTGAAAATTCACAAACCAACTCATGCACAGCAAATTTAGGCCAATTCCCATTTTACAAATCTAGATGAGATCTTCATCCGGAGTGTGTTTTCAAATGCTCTGATGTTTGGAGCAATGAAGAACCAGCACATTCTCAAAATCAATCTTTTGTGGCAGACCATCGGTGTGAATCTAGTAGCGGAACATGCATGCACGGCTTTAGCAATAATGACTACTTATAAATAAAGAGATAGGCAGACTCTTGAATGCTAGATGACTCAAGGCTGCTGGAGTATCTGACGTAAATCTCAAGTGGGACACTCCACTGGAAATGAATTCCAGTGCAGAGAGCTGCCACTGTCTTCTCCAGCATGACACTTTCACTTTAAGTGCTCGTGAAGTTCCACCATTTGATATTGTTCCTGTCCCCTGATCTCTGCAATGTACTATGTGAAAATGTACAAGTAAGGATTGATTTAAAAATATCTTCTGGTTGAATGGAAAGGACAGGGGTAGAAAAGTCACGATGAATGAGGCCAGTGACAAGGTGGCTGTGGTGGACTGAGATACATGGATGGACAGAAAGAGAGATAAAAAAAAGGTAAAGACTGAGGATTTTGAATCATTACTGACAAGGTTAATAAAAATTGAGAGATTTTGGTTCTGATCATGATAGATAGATTTGGGTTTGGGTTTTGTTCATGTTCTTGTTTTCATGTCTTTTATTTTGTAGTTTTGATTGATGCTGTTTGTGTCTTGCTTCCCTTGCCCTCTTGTATTCCTGCCATTGGTTCCTCTGTTCCATGTGTCAAGTTCTGATTGGTTGTTCTATTTATGTGTTATGTTCTCATTGGTTGGTTTGTGTCATGTGACCCCCATTGTTTGGTATAAGTAGCCCTCATGTTCCCTTTGTTCCTTGTCGTGTATTAAAGTATATCCCGCTGTTGGTGAGTTTCTGTTCTTGTTCATGCCTGTTGTCAAGTCAAGTCAAGTCAAGTCAAGTCAAGTCAAGTCAAGTCAAGTCAAGTCAAGTCAAGTCGGATTTAATTGTTACATTTAGATGGCAATTCATATTGCATGTATATACATGGCAATATATCGGGTCAACCACTATTTTGGACTGAATTTAATTACATGGACAAAAACAGGTAAAGCATTTCCAGTTTATATTTTTTGATTTTTACATATAAGAAACTAATTCATATAGGTTTAAAAGAACATTAGGCATTTTAAATTGTAGGTAAAAGGTCCACCTTTAAATCAGACCCTCAGGTATGAAGTTGCACAAATTAACCACCAATTCACCAAAAGGTAAAATAGTTGTAAGTTGTGATGTGACTGTGCTGTAGTCATTAGACTAAATTAAAACCGTATTCATTCTGCACCTGCGCATGCTTTCAATTCTAAGTGATTCTTTAAAAGTAATATATAATTCAGTTCAGTTTTCTTCCATAAAAGCAGATGACATTTATTAAGATCTTGACATTATTACTAATTATAAAGGATAACTTGACATTGGAAGTACTTTTCCACAACTTTATTTTAAATGACGTAACACAAAGTGACAGACATCCTTTTTAAATTACTTGTATCATTAATTAATTATTTTGTTTTGCGTTTTGTTAGGTGTTCCATTAATGTTAAAGCTGTGACAACGTAATGAGTAAAAAATAAATAACTGTAAATGTCATAGAAGAGGTATATGAGATGAAGGTCGCGAGAGATTTTTCAGGCACTTTGCAAATTAAAATAATTTACAAAAACACATGTAAAACAACAAAATCCAACCTTTTCATATTACTGAATAAATGTTAGGTTACAGTATAATGTCTTTAAATGTTTTTCATTATAGTTGAAGGACATATTTGTCTTCATATTTTTACAGAATGACTCCTCAATGGAAAGTTGGCATGTTTCATATACATTTTAGGAGAGAAATATTGAGCAGCAGGGTGAAGAAGAGAGAGAGCAAACCGGTTCTTTTTCCTTTTTTTAAATTGCTTTACCTCCACCACTTTAGAGCCTTTATGTTCACAGCACATTTTATCAGTGTCATAAAGATGATGGGCGAGGCCTGAGGACAAAGGACGGACATCAAACGCAGAGGCGCCTCGGACAGAGCGTTTCACAGTGTGACCTGCACTCTATAAAAGCACCCCTTGCCGATCACACACTGAGTCCAGAGACTCCGGCAGAGAGAGTTAAGCAGATTGATGGATAGATAAATGGAAAATGGAAAAAGAAAAAATATTCATGGGGCAAAAGAATTGGACTTTGGCACAGTAGGCAGAAACCACAGCAAAATATGAAGGAATCCACTCGAGAGTGATATGAAGAGTTCACATCGTCCCTCTGAAATGATTGCATTTAGACGTGAACAAATGTGAGGCGTTTGCTGGAATGAAAGTGGCCCATGACACCAACAACAACATCCTTCTTCCAATGTCTAATTACACATGAGAGGTTTAACTGAAACAACCACGTCTTTCCATCCTCTACCACTGTTATTTTGTCCTGCCTACAGTGCCAGCAGCTTAATGTCTGTAATCATGTGGCCATATCCATTCATGGCCTCTGTTGTTATGAATGACCTCCAAAACAGAGAATGAGAGTGGTTTTGAACATGAGTTAAATCAGTTTTTATTGTCACCCAAACACCATTGAGTTTTCACCCTGCTGGAAAGCTATATGTCATTCAAGCTGGTCAATGCTAGTCATTAGCTTCTCCAAGCTGGTTAAAGACTAAATAAGTGCAGTTTTCTTTCTTGTGTTGACAACAGAAGGGTTGAGGACTTGGGTCAGTGGGTTGGTGTCTGTATTCAGAAAGAAAAAAATTATGGGTTCTAATAAAATAACGTGAGCCACTAAAGGGACATGGTTCGCTGCTTGCTAGCAGTAACCTGATACATGACAGTCCAATACAATTTCAATTACCACATAAACAGAGAGATGACTGAGGACGATGGTGAATGATTTGCAGATCCTGAGCAGTACAGACAAGTACTGCCACTCTAGAATACACGGAGTGCGTGAGATCCCAAATATCGAAAGTGAAAGTAAAATGCGACTGTGCATCCAAAAGCAGTTTCAATGCCCCAGATATTAATAGAGGCTCCCTGATGCCCACTATACAGCATAGTTAACGATATAACTGCGAGAGAAAGCATTGAAATATATATTTTCCTCCCATCTCATATTTATTCCCTTTAGGGGTTCTGTAGAACACGTCCTCCCGAACACGGCCAAATCCTAATTACAATATTATAATGTACAGTATAAAAGAGTGTTTTTTTTTATTTGGAGATTTGAAGATTGCAAACCATCTTAGTCAACCTAATTACATTAGTAGACCACTGTGGTTAATTTTGTAAAGGCCTGGCATGTTCAGAAACACCTTGAACTTGGTGATCTTTTTCCAGCAAGAAAAAGAGCCATTTATATTGGAGCTTGTTAATTCTCTACTTGGCTGGAAGTTGTCCTTGATGCCACACATAAAACCCTTATCGCCAGCAGGCCACTGACCCTTCTAGCATATATTTTTTACCGGACATGACACATTCACACAATTATCTTTACGAACATCCCTGTTGCAGAGGCAATGAGAAAGCGCCATGAAGGAATCCAGAGAGTGGCAAGAATTCAAGCCTGGAGTCGCAGGTTTAATCAATTCTCATAACTGCTTTGACTGCAGCCAATTAGCCGAACAGCCTTTACACCATCCGAAAGGCCGAGCGTCTAGGCCTGGGCAACCTTGCTCAGGAAGAGACTTTAATACACGTCAAAAGGTAAAGAGAAAGAAAGTGAGAGGTGATGCACAGGAGACGGGATGTTGGCTAAATTGGGAAGGAGAGTGGCAGAGGAGAGAAAAAGCGAGTGTGAATGATGGAAATGATGGTGGAGAGGAATACGCCAGCAGTGAGAGTAAACAGAGGATGGCGAGAATGAGAGACGGAGCGCTTTGGCTCACACTCCATCACATCCAGTGTGTTGGAGGCTAACGCTGAAAATCCTCACTGGAATGAGGCTTTGAGCTGCGGCCGATGCTATTTTTAGTGAGGGGAAGTGTCTGTTTTTGAGTGTGGGTATGCGCGTGTGTCAGAGGAGCGTTGTCTGTTGTCTGCTATCCTGCTATGCTGGGGATATGTGTGAAAAGAGGGGTTATGGACCAATTACTCTGAGAGAGCAGGTAGAGACAGAAAAAGAGAGAGAGAGTGAGGCTGCTGCTAGGAGACAGATGGGCTCTGATCTAACCCTATCACTGTTGTCCCACTGTTTGTGTTAATACTGCAACAGAGGCACTGTCAAGCAGTTGTGAAATATTCATCAAAGTAGATCTTATATCTCTGCTCAGGTGTGCAGATATGCACTTGCATGCTCAATCTTTAAATATAGTAAAGTCAACTAACAGTGGACGGGGCTTTACTTCATTTTACATGTGAGAGTAACAAACCCTTGTTGAAAAAGAAGTGTGCTTGAATGTGCACTTGTAGTGTACTTAAAATCTTACAAGTACATTTTTAACTAAAACTGAACTTGCAGATAATTACAGTAAGTGACTTAAAGATAGACATTTTCATGTTTCTTAACAAATTTAGACTTTGTTATAACGTCAAATTAAAAGTCTGACTTTAAATTACATTTTAATAATCTCCTGTTGTGCTGTAAAGTGCACTTATTTTGATGTGTTGACTAACATACTAAAGCACATGAAAAGTATTATGGATTATGGTTTTAACTGTAATGTTATTTAATATTACATTTAAAAATAATAGATTTAAATGTACTAAACTCCAACTTCACCATTAGAAATATACTTAAATACATGACAAGTTTCAAAAGAAATCACATTAAAATACATTTTAGTTAGGCCACGTTCACACAGCAGCAGAATACGGTTGTCAATACCGTATTTGAGTCCTTTATTTGGTTACGTTCACACAGAGTATGGTTATTTACGGGAGTGACAACCGTATTCTGTAACCAAAGTCACACCTGTAAATTTTCAGGACTCACAACCGCATTCTCGGAACACACGTGCTGTGTGAACAAAACAACTTCTTGTTCGTCACGCCATTCAGTGCGAGAGAGCCGCTCTGCCGCACAAACGCACATATACCGTGTGCTGCGTGCTTTAATTTGTGGTTTCACTAACTTACAGTGACGAAGAAATGAGGTATGTGTCATCTGAAAGTTTTATATCCAGTCTCCACCGGAGCCGATCCCTCCCGTCAGTTTTGTGTTCTGTGCGTGGCTCAAATGCTCCGCTCTCCACTCAAATTTAAAAGCTGCTGGAACAGAATATTTGGAGACTCACACCTGTAAGTAAATGTGGTTGTCAATCCCAAAAACTGACAGTGTGAATGTGGCCTTAGTATCATAAACACCTGCCAGGTCATTCAGCAGTAACTTGAACCATATTTCAAAAACAAGAGAAGTGATAATGAAATTACATATAAAGATCATAGTGTCTATTAACACTAACTCCACCCACCAATATGTGGTTGGGCTAGACAACATTACAAAAGGTGTTCATCTCAAGAGGTGTAAGTGGTAAAGCGTGTAGCAGTCGCTTTTTGATGTGGTCGACCTAAGTTTGAATCCACCATTTGCCAAACTCGTTCTTCTCCCTTTTTACATCACATTTCAGGTCAGATCGGAAAGGCATTTATTTTCAATAAAATAAAGAAAATAATAAAAAAAGTGGAAAATAAAGTGTCTCACGGGGTGTTCGGGGTAGGTGTAGGGAGGGCTTTATTGTCCCAGTAAGGCAGCACCTATTTAATAATTTTAATAAAAATAATAATTTACACTCAATACATTATTATTGTATACTGTTTTATAATGTACTACAATGCTGAAGTATAAATATCTGCCACTAATTGCACTAAGTAGTATAAGTGGCATCTAACTAATATTGCAAACATAATACTGATATTTTTACATAGTGTAAATAGAATCTATCACTAGTTGCACTTAGTGTAAATAGCACCACAAACAAAATACTACTTTCCCTTTGTAAATAGAATGCATTGCTATTTGCACTTTATGCAAATAGCACCTATCGCTATTTTCACTTAGTGTACATGGCATCTAACTGCTAATTACACATAGTGTAAATAGCACCTATTGCTCTTTGCACTAAATTGCATTTATCACAGCATCTTAGCTTAGTGCACTTAGTGCAAAGATATATAAGTCCCACTTAAGAGGGTCAAATATGAACTAGAATATGTTTATACTGTCCTATCACAATTAAGGCAAAAATAAATCTTTAAAAATATGAGAATCATTATGGAATCAGTAAGAGGTAAAATCAAAATTGAGAACTGGAATGCAACAAAATGTATTAAAAAGAAGGTCTGGGTTGAAAAAAAAAAAAATTCTTTTGCAGTTTGTAACATAGCTATCCTTAAATCAAAACAGTCTGCAAAGTTGTTAATCAAAAAAGTGCATGATAAATAAAGATATTGCTTTCTCAAAAGAAAGAAAGAGTCGATTCTGAATCGCCTTAACGAGTCGTCATATTTTCGAATGTTCTGCCTGTTACCGATCTACATGAATGGGTTAGCATAATATGACCAGTCTGACCTGCCCACAAACACTTCTGCTAGTTACCGTGTTTACATCATGTTGAGAAGACGTGTTCCACGACACCAAAGCAATAAAATTCGAACCTTTTGTTGTGTGCTCGTCATTTTACAGAGGACTGGTTCTCTAATCTTGGCAAGTTCAACAGGGGATTCGCTAAATGTTTGTCCATCAAGAGAAGTCTGTATCTTCTTTATTTGCCAACAGTTCTCTCCAAACCACAACTTGTAAGTACGTTGTGTATATTCTCAAATGAGTGCTCAAAATATCATTTTTTGTGCTAATATGTGACGTATACATATACCTAGTGCCGCTGTTGTGATCCCACTATTTTCTAAGAATGTGCTGATTAATTTAGACTGCCGTTGTTCTAATTACTTTGTCTGTTAATAATAGAGAATGTAGTGTATCACACAGACTTTATAATCATTTTGAAATTGCTGTTTGTTTTTAATGCAGGGAGTAAAAGAGCCAGAGCGAGTTAGTTAGGCTGGTGCGCCTGTGATACAGCTGTTCTGCATTCTGATTAAAAGTTAAGACACAGAGCGGCTTTAGTCTGTCGTTCTTCAGACATTACAGTAGACATATTTAGGTTTACAAACAGTATTGTTTCATCAGGTAGTCACGTTAGCACTCGGCTAACATATCCACCATTATTGATTTGTTATGTGTTTACAGTTTAGCAGCTGAACTTTACAGTTTAGCAGCTAAACTCGCTTGCATAAGTGTCAAACAAAATGTTATGTCATTATTTTAAGAACGGATTGGAGCACTATATTATTGTTTTATGTAAAACTGCATGCTTTGTCAATGGTAGTGCTCACTAACTTGCTCAAGTGCTCCTCTCTGTGCCAATCACAACAGACTTGGCCAGCTGACCAATCAGAGCAGAGTATGCTTATATAAGGGAGGGGTTTGCTCCGAACTTGCTTTGAACGAATCGTTTCGAAACCATTGACAAATGACTCTAATATTAAATGTATATTCTGAGAAGATTAAAATGTTTTCTGTCCTTAGATGCATTTAAATATGTTATAGGGGACTCCAACGCAATATTTAGACATTTTTGAAATACCATATGACCTGCTCTTAAACAAACAAAAATGTTCCTAAAATTAATAAATAATGTCCTTGCAAAAAATGTTCGTTCGTTCGTTCATTCGTTTAGTGTATTGTATATTTTTGGTTCTTCAAAGTCATATAGGCACAATTTATATTTATTTACAACAAGTACTTTGAAGCATAAACCAATGATTCAAAAGATATGAAAAACGATCCTGAACAACAAATTCAGTTGTACTATACCAACTTTTCAGAGTCCAAACTGTAGGCACAGTATCCACATTGATTTTACTCTTATTTAACTGTCTTATTTGAGTTATTTTAGGGGAAAAAAAAAAATTTAAGAATTTGTACTTAAATCAAAGGAGATCTGAAAGAACAATGCAACTTTACTCTTGCCATGATCTCTGTCATTAATACTAATAAACAGATCACTTCTAAATCCATATTGTAAGAGCAGAGACTATGGCACTGTCATATTTGACAAACAGGGCCAAAATAAAAGTCACTATAGATTTTACTTCCTGCAAGGCTATTAAATCAAATGAGTTTACCATTAAAGCAGCTCTTTAAAGCACACTGTTATGAAATAAACTCCAAATGACATTGACTAGGCTCTGTTATAAACTAGGATCAGACCGTCTCTAATGCAACACATATTTCAGACAACACTAAACCTTGCTGACGTGATGCCATCAAACTTCTGCCTGTAAAGCCTTCCGCGCTCAATCTTGCTCTTTCTCTCTAGTTGAGACTCACTCGTGCCAGCGCTCAATGTCACATTTACCAAGCAGGACCAATGCCCGGTACCTCATCAAATTACAGCCACTCTGATGACAGAACGCTGGCTCCAGTTCAACATCGGCCTACTGCAAAAGCACAGCTGATTAACGCAGGCTGACTTGTCATAGACACTCATCTATGAAAGATATAAACTCACAACTCCGACTTTTTTGCTGACCCAATTACAAGTTTACATCTCACAATTCTGACCTTTTCTCAGAATTGCACGATATAAACTCAGTTGTGAGATATAAAGTCAGAATAGGGGGATACACATTTGCAACTAGGAGAAATAAAAGCGCTTACTTGGACAAACAAGCATAGTTGCTAACTGTCTTACAATGGCAGCTGATGGACCATCATGCAAGTGGGACTTAAATATGACATGGAGGGATATATAAAATATGTTAAAATGAATATGTAAAAATGAAGAGGTCAGATGCAAAACCAGCTAAAAGTCATCTCGGTCAAAAATGAGACAATGATACTGAGTGAATGCTCCTGACACATAGTATACGTCCATCAAATACTTTTACTTCAAACTCGCTAAATTCCAGCTTCAGCCCAATCAGAAGTACCAGTACTTACATAGAAACCTATACAAAGTAGCCAGAAAGAAATGCTAATTTTAAAGAAATATGTCAGATGGATTTAGAGGCTTTTGCATCTGAACTCTTCAAATATAGATCACGATGCAAACGGGAGAAGCCTCATGTTACAGTCATCACGATCACAATGACAACATCCCAGGTCTGTTCACATACCATAATGTAAAATTAAATTAATTTACATTTAACCAGTTTAATGTGGAGAAGCACTGAAATGTAGACATTCATTTATGTGTTTTTGATCTACACTGTACATGACATTAGGTTTGTACGTTAGCATGGACTCACTAACTTTAACGAGTATGATAACCAGAAAATGAACGTTTTTCTCTTCATTGGGTTTAGGGTTGAATAATTAGGGAAAACCCATGTTTTGTATGGGTTTAGGAAATGGAATAAAATAAATTCTCAGGATACCTGGAATCAGTGTTACAAGTACCCCAGGCTAATCGTTTTTCCATTTTTGTATAAACACTGTCAAAACCAATTACAGCTTCGGCCCTTCCAATGTTTATGGCATTGAAATCTAAAGATGTCCGAGTTCTGCTCCCCGTGAAACTGATACTCAATAGCCATTGGCTCATCTGTGTTCAAGGGGAGGGGCTTACCGATAGGTTAAATGTGAAACATATTCTGACATTCTGACATTTTTCTAACAATTGCAAGTTTATATCTCACAATTCTGACTTTATTTCTCAGTATTGTGACTTTTTATCTTGCAATTCTGACTTTTTTCTTGCAATCGTGAGTTTAAATCACACAATTCAGAGAAAAAAAGTCAGAACTGTCACAAATGACCTTGTTTTATTTTTTATTCAGTGGCAGAAACGGGCTTCCATAATTTTCTAATATTACAGAAAAATATTTCTCCAGATGAAACGAGATGAAACAGCCTCAGAGTATCCTAGTCACAGTTATTGTTCCCCTTTCATGGAGTGAGAGTGTGCAGCACAATGAAGTTTCTCCAGAAAGTACTTTCACCTGCCGAGATCTGTCAGCGTGAGCATTTTAGTGTAAGAGAACCGTGGGATGCGCATGGCTTCTCTGGGAGTGTCTGGCTGGTAATTTCAGCTGGTGCCGTTTGTTGAACAGACACAGGCAAACATCATTTTTCCCCATCTCGCTGGGATAGTCAACATCCCAATTGGAGGAGGACAGCAGAGAAAGAGACAGAGCAAGTACAAGCCTTGGTTTCCCTTGAAAGCACACAATTTCTGTTTTGCTGTTCTTTCTAACTCTTGCTTTTCCAGAGCGGCTTAAATGTCAACTAGCATTGGGACTCATGCAGAAAAATGCACATATTGCATGAGCTCCACCTCTGCCTGCTACAACACACGTGACACATTTCTGTCACCTGCTATTTCGCTCTCGCTGAGTTTTTTCTGGTTTCCTCCAAATGGCGCTGCAGGATTTTCAGATGTATTCAGTAGCAGCTGTTTTAAAAACGCACGGCAGGAAACTCATCTGCTCCTCCTGTCAGTTTAGACTCTCACAGCTCTCACACCTACGAACAGATATCAACCTCAACAAAAGAAGAAAGAAATAAAAAAGAAACATTTACGGTAACATTTAACTGAAAGCCTTTATATATTATACATTATAAAAGTAGTTTTAATGCATTGTATGATTCCACAACTTATTGTAACTACAGTTCTAATAAACTGCAGTACATCTATTTTTTTGTCAAACAATTAAAAAGTATAATACATTAAAACGCGTCATAAACAACCCTTCCAAACAACCCTAAACAACCCTATAATCAGGGGTGCACATAAGTGGTACGCAAAAAAAAAAACAAAACAAAAAAAAATGCGCTGTGTAAATTAAAAAAAAGTTCAGACTGCTCGTTTGTGTAACGACATGGCTGACTGCTGTTTGTGGACAATTACCATACTGTAATACTGTATAAGATTTCTATGCGAGCTGAAACCATAAATCTAGGCTAACCACTGCTGTTTTTCAAAGCACAATGCAAAACTGTGACACTTAATGCACTGATGCTTTTCAATCAGCAGTGCTAAACCCTGCAGCGCATATACTTACTTGCCGGCAACCGGCCAAAATAAAAGCTTGCTGATTTTAAGTTTGGAAATTATGAAAATTCATATAAAAATATTAGCATTTTATTTTAGTTTATATTTAATGGGTCACACAATCCCCAGGTGCTTTTATGAGAACCAGGCTAAAAAAAAAGACAATGCATTGAAGATAAGACAATGAAGATAATGCATTACAGCATAGATTATGAATACCTTTATAATGCTTTAAGTATAAAGCAGAAGTAAAACATACTTCATTTATGAAAAAATATTTTTTTACATATACGGTGGTCTCACAAAGTAATTAGACAAGACATTAAAAAGAAAACAATATATAAATAATATATGTATATAAAACCACTAGGTGAATATATATGCTACTTTAATGGAAAGGATGGACAATAAACATTTTAAAGGAGAACTCCACTTCCAGAACAACAATTTACAAATAATTTACTCACCCCCTTGTCATCCAAGATGTTCATGTCTTTCTGTCATCAGTCGTAAAGAAATTATGGTTTTTGAGGAAAGCATTTCAGGATTTTTCACCATATAATGGACTTCATTGGTGCCCCAATTTTGAACTTCCAAAATGCAGTTTAAATGCAGCTTCAAAAGGCTCTAAACGATCCCAGCCAAGGAAGAAGGGTCTTATCTAGCAAAACGATCTTTAATTTTTTTTTCAAAAAATAAATATTTGTGTACTTTTTAAGCACAAAAGCTTGTGTAGCACAGGCTCTGGGATGCGCGTCCACAATGCTACAAATTAGTGATGGGTCGTTCTTTATCGATTCTTTCATTTTGAATGAATCTTCAATGTGACTCGGGATGCATGCGTGACATCCTATTAGGTTCTGTACTGGAATTAGTTTACCTGTTTCGAGTCTTCGGGTTTTTCGAGTCATTCGTTCATCTTATGAGGCTGTCACGTGATGAACAAATGACTCAAACCCAAAAACTTGTCAGATAAGAAGTGAGGTGAGCTAATCATAGAATAAAGACCCAGGTAAACAATGAATTAATCTTTTATAGTTTTATCTTGTTTGTAGTGTGATCAACATTTGTGTAAGCAGTAAATGTGTTAAGGAAGTAACACGTAAAATTTTAATAATATTTTGCTAAAATAAACAAAATGACTCAAAAAAAGATTTGTTCATTTTGCTGAACGAGACTCAAAGGTCCGAGTCAGTAAAATGACCTGAACTTCCCATCACTACTACGAATCACGTGTAAGTTCATCGTCTGTGTACTGAGAGGAGGACATCGTTGCACCTTTTTGTTTGTACACAGAGTTTACAAACTTACGTGCACTTTCTTAGTCTTTGCGCGTTCGCTTTGTAAACACTGGGTCTGTAGTTTCACCTACGTTCCGCGTGACCTTTCGACGTGATTTAATAGTACGTAGTGTCGTGAACGCGCATCCCAGAGCCTGTGCTACACGAGCTTTTGTGTTTAAAAAAGTATACAAAATTTAATTTTTCTGAAAAAGTGACTGATCGTTTCACTAGATAAGACCCTTCTTCCTCGGGTATGATCATTTAGAGCCCTTTGAAGCTGTATTTAAAGAACATTTTGGAAGTTCAAAATCAGGTCACCAATGAAGTCCATTATATGGAGAAAAATCCTGAAATGCTTTCCTCAAAAACCATAATTTCTTCACGTCTGAAGACAGAAAGACATGAACATCTTGGATGACAAGGGGGGTGAGTAAATTATTTGTGAATTGTTGTTCTGGAAGTGGAGTTCTCCTTTAATATTATATAAATAATGTTTAACTTATTTATTTTTTTCACACATAACAATTAATAGAATTTCTTAAAAATAGAATTAAAAGTAAAAGGTTAAAACAATCAAATCAAACAGGGCAATTAAAAAGTGGAAAATATGAGTACCCTTACCAAAAAGAAGTATACTTCAGGTTTATTTTATTGAGTATACTTAAGTAAAGTTCAAGCATATTTTTAAGTATACTTCATGTAGTAAGTATACAAATATCAGCATATTAGTAGTATACTTTTCAGTGTACTACTTTAATACTCCTTGGGACTAAATTGTCCCACTTTATAGTATATAAAAGTATACTTTTAAGTATACTTTAAGTATAACCGTAGTAAACTTTGAGTACACAACTAGTTTACATCTATGTTTTCAGTTTGTACTACAAGTATACTAAAAGTGAACTAATAGGAATACTGATAGTTTGCTAATTAAATACTTTTTTTTATGCATTTTAGTACACTTTGAAGTATAGTCTCAGTAAACTACTAGTTCAGTAGTTTTATACTGTAAGTATACTTGTAAGTTTTCTTTAAGTGAACTTTATATCACTTTATTAGTATACTACTATGTCCCTTTTTAGGTATTAATTTGTATATATTTTGTTATATGAATTTCTGAACATACAAAACATTATGAATAAATATGTAGACAATGTTGTCTTTGTTTGTAAAGCATTTTACAAAATTAAGATAGCCAGGGAATGGACATAAGTGGTTGAAAGTATCTAGGCCTCAAAACTAGATACACAAACCTCAAGAACGGTGGCAATCAGCAAATATTAAAAATATGAGCTCTTTACGTCACGGTACAACAAATAACTAACAATAATGACAAAACAACAACAAAAAGGTTTAAATGGAGTCAGCAAACAGCAAAACAATAATCCTATAACAGTAACTGGATAATTTATTCATGCTGCAATGCATGCTGGGAAATTACAACGCCTTAATTTCAACAATATGAAATTCTTTGGTCAGACAACTGTGTTTGACTAGGACAACATTTGCGTAATTTTGTTGGTCTGACAAGGGCTCAAAATGTTTAGTAAAATGGAAAATATGTATTTGCATTTTTTGCAGTGTGGAAGCATCTGTTTTGGTTTCTTCACTTGTGTTTTGGAAATTTTGTACAGAAGATGTGTAATAGCATCTCTCGTGTATAACAATGAAAACACGGATTCTCAGAGCACAAGTATAGCTCAAATATATTTAGACTTTTTCTAAGTATAAATCAAGTATACTTAAATGTAATTTAAGTATATTTCTGAGAAGTATATAAAGCACATTTCTGAGAAGTACATAAGAAGTAGACTTATGTAGAAAGTATAGAAAGTATACTTTCCTATTTTCAGTTTAAAAGAAGTATACTAATAGCACACTTGAATAAACCTTTTTTTCGTAAGGGAAAAAAAGACATGGCAAAAATCTTACAAGTGAGTGTTACATATCTAAAAATAAAATAAATTAATTAATAAATCTGCAGTTTTAATAAAATTCAGCCCCTGGGACATAAACGTGCTCAAAGTTGAAGAAACACTCATGTATCATTGAAATTGAAATCAAAAGGTAATGTAACACTGTTCATCAAACATTAGTTGAATGTTGATGAACTGCAGCTCTGTGCAAACTTCAGGAGAAATGACTTTATACACCCACTAAAAACATCAAAACATGGACTGATTAAAAGCAACTGCAAAAAAAAAATACATAAAGGTAGCTCAGAAAAAAGCATCATTTGATGCAAATGACAGTTTAAATGCTTTGGATCTAATGCAATAATATTCAGGCAGTTTAAGTGTCCTTTTCTGTTTAGATATTTTTGTTTGTGTGCCAACTGTTTATTTTGCAATACGTGGCAAGTCACTGTACTTGACTGTACTTCACTGTGAGTGATAATCGCTCGCATTAATGGCTTGTGTTGATGCAGTAATGTGAATGTAATGTGTTGATGAAGAAATCTGATGGAAGGATAAAACGTGAAGAAAATGGCAGATTGCTGAGCAAAATGGCTGTCTCCTGAAAGCCTAAGAAAATACCACAATCAGAGCTGTATTGTCCTCTCCTCCACTGCTTTTGTCCTGTGACATTCAAACGAACAGAACAGTATCAAATAATTCATCTTGAATCTCAAGAGCAGCCAATTAGCTGGCGAGGGCCCTCAACATGTTAAAGATCTGATAGCACGAATGCTCTCGCTCTGTCAAAGACATTGAGAAATGATAAATATCTTCTCTTAGATCTTTTTCAGTCTGATAACTGAACAAGATGACCCCCTTTTAGGGCTCTTCTTCTTATAACGGACTAAAGAAACACCCAAGAGGAGCGCATCGCCTCTGGCTTTCGCTGGTCTCTGTGAGCTGCTTATAGACAGATACGAGTTTTCAAACACAAACACACATAAACAAGCCAACAGATAGCTGTTAATGTCTGATAATCAGTGCCTAGTTCAGAGACGGGTGTGGTTTTCAAAGGTGGATTTGACTGTTTGATGCTAGAGGCTCTCCTGTTATTCTTTCATTATTAATGTATTCTTTTCTTTATTTATTTATCAATTCCTCCCTCCACAGCCTAGGCTACAGAGACCCCTTAACATACACATGGTGACTGCCAGACCTTATTAAAGGTGACATCTTTTAGGAAGCCTTCCGAATCTTTAAACCTCATTAGCGATTGCAAATGCAATCTGTTAACCATACGAAACGTCTGTTTTCATACACTCTGACCTTTGTTAGCATGTTACTGTCACAATACTGTACTACGATCTATGTCTACTGTTGTGTTCTCTTCTTTTGGAGTTATATTTAGAGATGGACTTTATTAAGAGGCTTTTAATTAAAGACTAAGAATGCTGAAGTGTGTTTAATCACACTTTTGTCCTTCTTGCTATTTTTATCACATTGGTGATAAAATAATGGTACAGATATTGATACATTTCACAACAAATGAGCTTAAAATCATTCTGAATAAAAGGATGCAATCATGTTTATTTCTGGGCTTATTTAGCTGTATTAAATAAACATCATAATATTAGGCATGTCAATTTACATGCTAATTTAGAATGATTACTTATTTTAAAAATCATATGAAAAAATAACAATTATTTATACATACAAAGGAATGTATCTATCACCCGAGCAAATCAAGCTTGAAACCCCAGCTGCTGCCACCTGAAACACACCTAACCAGACGAGTAAAGAGCTAATGAGCCGCCTAACACACTCTCAGTCAGAACAATTTGCAACAAAATCATATAAAATAGTGAAACAATATCATTTTGGACTTCAGAATTATTGAGGGTTTAGATTTGGGTCTAATGTTTTTGTCTGACCTAACCTGTACAATGATTTTCAGCATCTTGCACAAATTATGACTTTTCATCAGACCAGTGTTGTTATTGTTAACAATAAATAAAATGAATAAATTAATTTTATAGTTAATTTAAAGAATGCTGAAAAAATGTGTGTATAGTAAGGGATATATATAAGGAATAATTAATGCTTTGCCGTGCATTAAAGGATTTTAAATGCACAACGCGGTGAAAAAGAAGTGCATTAAAAATCCTTTAGTGCATGGCAAGCCGTTGATTATCCCGCTCATTCCATTATCATTTGGCAAGTTATAGATAAGTTAAGACTAGTATTGTCTTTGCAGCGCAATATTTGACTGAACAGGTACAAATGACGGTTATTTTTGTCAGCTAAGGCACGTAAGCTCTATCATTCTGCTCTCTGCAAAACAGTCACAGAGATGAAATAGTGCAGTAAGATAACATTAATTTGAATGAATTATAGCATTTATTTCAATTTATATATATATATATATATATATATATAAATGTGTGTGTGTGTGTGTGTGTGTGTGTGTGTATATGTGTATATATATATATATATATATATATATTCAGAAATACTATAATAGCATATAATATACATATTAAACAATATTAAAATAACACTACATCAGTCCATGTTATTATCTTTAAACAGCTAGCCTATTAGACAATAGAACAGAACTGAAGGCAAATAAACATTATTTAAATATTTTATTTACCTTGATTTAAAAATGGCACTCATGGCGTAAGACACTGAAAAAAAGCAAGCCGTGATGTAACAGCTAATGTTATGTTGATATAAAAAGCCAAACATTTTAGGATAATATTGATTTATGCAAGTGATTCATTAATTCATTCATTTTTTTCAACATTTAATATATATATATATATATATATACATATACATACATACATACATACATACATACATACATACAACAGTTCTATCTAGTTCTCTAATCTAATTGGCTAATAACAGTGCGATATAAGAGTCCAACAGAACTACAACAGCCGTTTTATCGTTTGGGGTACTTCTTACAGTGAGCGTCATGGCGGACGCCCAAATCTACTATAATTTAAAAAATATTTTTGGTTCTGTGTCACAGAATGTACTTTTCAGATGTTTTCAGGTGAGAATATACTTGTTTATAGTTCAAATATGCCGTTTGTTAATAAAGATAATGCCTATTGAACATTTGCATCAACGTTTGCATCAGCGTTTGCATTGGCCGTCCAGCGCTGGTGAACACACCAGAGAGAATCCTCAATGTGGCCAGATCTTCTGGAATTTGCCACTTGCTCTAATGTCTCTATAGTGGTTAAACATGAGATATAATTCGTTTTGGGCAAATCTAACGGGTAGTCTTTGGTCTCATTAATCTATTATTTGTTCCAGAGCAAATCGTTTTGGCCAAATCTCATCATTTTTATGTAAATTCAATGCTGTTTATCGGAGAACTTGTGTACCTTTACGTATGACTGAATTGCCTAGCAACTTTTTTTAATGGCTGTTGTTGTTTATTAAATATTATTTAATAAATATTTTATATAAATAATAGTGGTATTTAATACTGTATTTTATATAAATAATAGAAGTATGTAATACTGCTTAGCATCGAGAAACAGTGCGTGTGTTTGTGATGGTGAATTTAGTTACATTGTTCCGCCATTAGATGGCGACAAGAGACTGTTTTTACGAGTCAGCAGTAAAGACTTTTACGTCGAAAAAAGAAATGCTGTCATAAGGGGAAGTTCTTTTAAGTTTCAACATTAGCTTCATGCAGCGAACAAATGCAGATGAAAAGATTAAAGTATATTTAACGTTACGACAAAGATGACGCTTTCCTCAGTGGATATTGAAACTAATGTTGTCTTTGTTTTGTTTTTTTTTTTGAGCTGAACAATGAATGCTGTATTAGATGCAGGTAATCACGATCGCTCAGTTCGTCTATGTTAGTACATATAATACTTAGCTTTTACTGCATTAATATAATAAGCTTTCAATGAAGCAATTCAACATTCCTTTGTTACTAGTTCTAAAGTGACGTTTTGGAATTAGGCTTTGGCTAAGCTGATCAGCTGGTAAACTTTGATGTGAATCCGTGGCGGAAGAAAGTATTCGCACAAAAGAAGGCTTTAAAGACACTCCATTGTTATTTTGTTTATTTACACACTCATGCCGTCGAACTGTTGTACACACGCAATATCACACTCGAGCTGGGATTCGAACTCGGGATGCCCGTCGCGCAATAGCGCTGTATGTCAGCATGCTGCCCACAAGGCTATCGGCACTGACTGCGCATAGGTTTTTAATGCTTAATCCAGAGACGTCTGTGTCACACACTCAATCATATATGTGTTGGTATGTGACAGTGTGTGTTTATTTGACTATAAATAATGGACATTTTGAGCAGCAACGTAAAAATGTTGCGGCTCCATTCTCTGTCACATTTCTCTGTCAGATTTGCATACGCCAGGGTGAACCTGTCTAAACATGTACAGCACTCGAGGATCTGTGTATCAATAATGAACACTAGCACCAGGCACTTATCAATAATTACACTGATTTCATCCAATATGAGCTCCATATTCGATATTGATTAAATATTCATCGAGGACAGCATTCGAAGGGATGTGGAGAGGAAAATTAAGGTCAAATAGAACATTACCCAATCACACAAACTCATCTCAATCCATCTAATTCCCACATTCATGTATTCTGAAGACAGCACAAGTGCATTAGAAAGCAAGTGAGCATGTACTCTGGACGGCACTGTGGCTGGCCGGCACTCTGGCTGGCCGGTGAACGAGCTGTAAATTGGAGTGATTCTATAAACAGCAGTGTGGGAGGCGGTCGAGCCAGAGATCTCTGGGGAACATGCTACACTGCACAAATAAAACAACACAACATCACGACACCGCTGCAGACGATGCAACACGACTCCACTCTATGTAGTAGCATCCTACCGTGATTAATGAAGGACCCAACATAGACCTCCTCCAATGCAAAGCTCAGATCCTTCAGACACACAAGTGTATGTTACAAATTCAAAATTACACTTAATTGGAAGCACTGTGCTGACTGAATCTCACCCAGCAACTGTAGTTGTAAAATGAAAAATGAGCCAATTATATATCACAGGTCAGTTTCGATATTTCAGTTGCATACCGTAGAAGCTATTTACCTTCTTAAGACATGTTTTTGGTCTTATTGGAAACGACTCATCTGTGTGCAGCAGTACAAAGATAACAAGTGTTTCACACAGTGTCTTCTGCAACTACTTTTCTTTCAGCTGACATCATGAGACCCTTGTAATTCTTCAACCCCTCACCTTCAGCCATCTGTCCGGGGAATCAAGGATCATCATTCATTTTCTTTACTCATTGAATATCCTGTCTGACTGGATGTCGGTTTTTTTTGTAACATTCAATATATTTCATAATATTGTATTGTATGAAATAAAACATTTTGGCTCATATGATGGCTAAAATCTAAAATGAAATGAAACGAAATGAAATTAAATTAACTAATGGAATGAAATAAAATAAAATATTACATGAGAGACTTAAACTGAATTTAAACTAAAATAACACCAATAAATTAAACATAAACAGAATTTAAAATTAACAATAATAAACAAAATCACTAAAATTACATTAAAATGAAAACAGATAATAGAAAATAAAAGCTGAAATAGAACGTTATATCAAGGTTATATTAAAATGTTAATAAAAACTTTAATAGTATGTGACTATAAGCCTGATAATAAATATAATGTGAAATATTACAAATTTAAAGACATTTCATAGAATTCCCCACATTTTCCTAAAATAATTATTGCATAAAATATTAATGATTTCATCTGAGCCTGGTTAGTCCTATTATAGCCAATATTGTTTAATGTTATGGTAAAACTTATAGGGACCAATTACTATAGGGACCAATTAGTTGCTTATTAGCATGCCTATTATTAACATACTGGCTTATCGCATATTGGTTTATTAGTACTTATAAAGCACATATTCTGCACAACCCTATCCATTCAATTATTCATGTATGGATGCATTATGTATGTATATATTTATTTATTCCAATGTACACTGCATGGATTTATTGTGGCTTTGTTTGACATAATAAATATATATATATATATATATACACACACACACACACACACACACACACTCTGAGGACAACTGAGAGCCTCAAACACAACTATTAAAAAAGGTTAAAACATTCACCGATGCTCCAGAAGGAAACAGGATGCATTAAAAGCCAGGGGGTGAAAACTTTTGAACAGGATGAAGATATCCAAATCTTTCTTATTTTGTTGAAATATCATTTTTTCCCATTTAGTACTGCCCTTCGTAAGCAACAAAAGATACTTGCATGTTTCCCGGAAGACAAATTAAGTACAATTTACCTTGATCTTCAAATTCAAAAAGTTCTCACCTCTTAATGCATCATGTTTCCCTCTGGAGCATCAGTGAATGTTTTTAACCTTTTTTTTTTAGTTGTGTCTGAGTCCCTCAGTTGTCCTCAGTGTGAAAAGATGGTTCTCAAAACCATACAGTTACTGCTGGAAAGGGTTCAAATATGCAAAAGATGCTGGAAAACCAAGGGTTCCCAAACTTTTGAAGGGGGTTATTTTAATAATTTCAGCTATTTTTTTGGTCTTGTAGACTATATGTAAACATCTTTTATGTAAACTATCTTTCTCAGGACAGTACTAAATAAAAGATAACATGCATTTTGTATGATCTCTCTTATTTTGTTAAAATTATTCACATTTTCACAGATTCTGCAATGGGTTCCCAAACTTTCACATAAAAACAAACAAGCAAAAAACTACAAGGAGCCATTCTACATTATAAGGTTACAATTTAACTTAACCCAAACTTAAATTTAATTACTATTTATTTTTTAAATATTATAATCAACACTTAACTTAAAAAAAAATGTATGCAAACATGTAAATTGCACATAATGCAGTTTTTAAATTAACTTATAAATTATTAATTTTTTTTGTTACAATATATTTAGTTATACAGTGGCTGTCATAACATGTTTCATAAGAGATTAATTTAAACATACATTAAATAATTAAGACTAACAGGTAAAGTACAATATAAAGAGTATTTAGTGTAATATTTTGCGAAATGCTCTTCTCTAGACTTAATTTTTCTAGTGAACTAACGAGCTGCGGACTCTGATGACTTGCCTGAGGTAAATGAAATGCTACGTGACTTTTTATTTACACGCTGTTTTGTTGATGTCTTTCCACAGTTGAAACACTTGATTGAGCGATTAAATGAGGCATGAGATGTTCATTTTTATTCATGTTAAAACTTAGTAGTACAGAGGAAGGAATGATCGGGTTCACTTGCGCTCCATGCTGCCATTTGAATAGACCCCATTTACACTGCACAAGTCTGCTCTGACGCAGCCACCGGAGCTGATCGCAGCCACTCTAGTCAATGCTTGTGTTTATACCAACACGTTTCTGAACTGTCCCTGAAGCGGCTCTCCGAGGTGCTTATACTATCTCCATCACGTGTACAATTCCATTATATAACTGCATATTTATCAAGAACTCACATGCTAAACATAGTCAGCTAGCTTGATATAGGTGGATCACTGAGATCAGAAAGAATGTGAAGTTTATAATGACAGCAATATACATGAGCGGGAGGTTTAGGAGAATAGTTTGAGGAATTTATTTGCTCCTTCTAGATACTGAATAGTTTTCTAAGGAAAGCATGATTTAAAGGTACAACACTTATTTGCACACGAGGTTGCTACCTCAATAATTGATTGTAATATTAATAAATGCAGCGATCAGTAGAACTATTATTTTCATCCTTTACAAACAAAATTTGCTTTGAAAAAAGCAGATGATATTTTTTAATGCTGACAACCACATAATAAGCTGGATAGGAATGTGGTAGGATAATAGTTTGCACACCAGTGGTCCAATAAGCCACAACGCTTCTCTCCTAGTATTTTATTTTATTTTATTTTATTGTAATATATATTATGTGATATTTGAAAACATACTGAAATGCCGTAAATTTCCTCTGAGCGAAGGCGGAGCGGTGTTCCTGATCAGCTGAGCGAGGAGTGGAGTGGGGGAGTGGGAAATGGTGAACCCGGAGCAGAGCTGGAGCGGAGTGATTATTGAATGCCTGAAGCACGGAGGGGAAATTGTTGCCGCTCCACTCCGCTCACATACTCTGAGGCGTACCAATTCAAAAGACCCATACTGAAAATTTTCGGTACAAATATGTGTACCGTTACACCCCTAATATATATATAAAAAGCTGCTCAGTGGCAATATGAATATGACCGCCGAGTGAAATGACATTGATGCAGCTCAAGGTTGCAGGAATTCTCTGACTCTTTTGTTTAGCTACTTACTACTAATTTCAGTAAATCTCATTGTCTTTTAAGAAATTCAGCTGCAGTGACTCATGAGGTTTTACTGGAGTCATTCTGCTGATTTCATTTCCCCATTCTCATTCTCAGAGATGCAGATAGCAGAGTCATGTCATCCTCTTAAAACACAATGGCGCATTACCTGTTCATCATTAGGCATGCCTGATCTGAATCTCTCACCAAAGGCAATCACGGAGCTAAAGATACTTATTACACAGAGAGGGCCTGGCAGGGATTAGGATGTCATACTTCTGTGAACAAAGCACACAAGCAGAACGAGATACCACCCTTGTAAACATACTGTATATTCATGAACAAAAAGAACTCTGTCTGGTTTCATTGACAGCTCATTCCTAACACTTTTGTAATGGCAATTGCACATATTCAGAAATATTTTTCCAAAGATTATGAGGCTGTTTTAACTTAATGTTTACCTATTTCACTTCTCCTCCTCTGTGCTCGAGTGTCATACCATATCATCATCAGCTGTCCATTCAAATGTTTACACATGACTGATACCAATCTCACAAGGCTAATCAAAATGTATATGAAACCTAAATACCAAATAAATAGCAATACACAAAACCACAATGTGTGGTCGAATGACATCCATGTTCTAATTCACAACAACAACAACATGAATACAAGGGTGATAACACAGAGTAATTTGGATTTAAAAGTAGAATTAAATACTGCATCTCTGGGCAACATATGGTGCTGTTGTTTTTTCCTAAATGAATCAGTATTTTTAAATGAATTGGTTGAGTGAATAATGCAATGCTTCGTTCATTTCTAAGAGAGTATTTGTTTTTTTAAATAAAATAAAAAAACAGTTGAATAAATGAACAAATTCAGCAATCAGTTAATCACTCAAAAAGACACTTGTCACAACCAACTGGCGTAACAATGTAACTTGCAGAAAGAATCACTGAAAATCCACTCATGCACAAACAGTCCCAAGTACAATTACACGTTCAATTAAAATTAAATTAAATTTTTATAATTTTTTTAATTATCTCACTTAAAATCCAATTTTGTGTGACTTGTGAAAAAAAAAAATGGTTAAATTATTTTGACGACTTCACTTATTGATCATATATTACACTTTAAGCACATTTGAAATGCTGCTCGGCAAATCCAAACTATAATTGAACGTATCACTCAGCTCTATTTACTGTACATCAATAAACTTTAATTTAACCTGGTTACACTGACTGGTGTACAATATTCTTATAATTTGCTGTACGTAACCAGAATCCCCAATGCGCCAAGCCTGCAGCACAATCAGCGGTGCTGAGAGAAACTGAGCTCTAATTCCCTCTCAAGTAAATGACTGCAGCACCAAAGTATGGAAATGAGACCCTCAGTGGATGTGCAGAAGAAAATACAAGAGCAGAGAATTAGGAAGAACACATAAATAAAACACTCCGAATGCAAAGCAATCAAAACCACTTTGATCAAAACAATGTTGTATTTTACCCACACTCATTGGCTTTTAAAAACGTCATATTTACTCAAATGATATAGTTTTAAAACAGCCTATTTTGAATTCCACACCCATAATGCAAAAAGATTCAGCATTCCCACAGGAGATAACAAGACGTAATGGTATGCTAATGACTAGCAAATGCTAGGCGTCTCTCCACTTAGATAGACTCCCCTCTGGTTCAAAATCTGTCGGTCCGCACGTCCTCCGTACCGTTTGTATCCCAGGCGTCTCTTCTGTTGCCCAAAACAAAGTCAAAACAGACAGGAGAATGTCGAAGCTAATGCTTCAGGAATACATGATAGATGCTCCGTCATTTAATATCATCTTGTTGCTCATCAATCACCGGTGACATTTAGCAAGTATCTCCTCCCTTTCCCAGAGAGAAGCCTTTTAGGGTATTAAAATGACAGGCAGAGTTCTGTTAATGAGTTTCTAATGGTACTAGATTATACGGTGGGTTCCAGGTAAGACATATCCCAGCCTCTAATCATATAATATGGGTCTGATGAGGGCCTACTGCATGTCGACGACTGCCGCACAAGCTAGCTGTGTCATTGTTCAGACAGGATAATGTTCATCATTTCCATGGAATATTCTGGGTCATGCAAATTAACTCTCAAGCAATAGGAGAGAATATATAATGACATTGCTTTTGGAATGAACAATCCTCTCATTTGTTCACCTGCCTTGCTGAATCCCTCAGCATCTCAGTGACAGACGGACAGACCTGACGACAAGGCCCGAGCCACAGAGACCAAATTGGACAGATGGGAGTTGATTCATGGGCAATTATTCCGAATGTGCTGGCAAGGGCATCAAAATTCACGTCAGGAAGCACAATTGCTCGACTAACATGGGCAAGCATCCTGTGGAACTAACACCCTGAAGAGGCAAATCACAGCTAAAATTGGAAAAGGCAAGTTACGTAAGATCTTTATCTATGTGTTCATTCAAATCAAAAGACATTGCTTGATGTGTTGTGTATTTTTAACTCTTGAGTTGCTTGTTTGCTATCAAATCTCAGATGTAAAGTGTAGTTGTAATTTAAACTATTTTTAGCCAAATGACAAATTATAATGTTAAACGCAAAATGTGTTTTTAAATATATATTTTATAAAATACATAATAATTCAAAGACTTTATGTAAGCAATAAGGTACGAGAGGCCATACTGTATTGTTAATAAGTCACAGGTGAAGAGCATGAAGCGTAGGGATGAAGCGGGGACTAGTTTTTCTGGTAACACTTTATTTTGATGGTCCCTTTCGAACATTTTGTTGACAAAAAGTAATGTTTCGCCTACATGTCAACTGACTCTCATTAGAGTATTAATAGACTGTCTGCTTAATATCTGCTAACTCTTCACTGTGATGGTCTCCCAACAGACACTCTACTGACTATAAGTAACTTTGGAAGTACATGCCAACTTATTCTAACCGTAACCCTACCAGTCTACTAATACTCTACTAGTACGCTAATGAGAGTTAGTAGGCATTAGGGGTGTAATGGTACATGTATTCGTACCGAACCGTCACGGTACGGGCATCTCAGTTCGGTGCATGAGGCCTTACAACAAATACAGGCAATTCACCCTCAATCCAGAAGGGGGCGCTGGTAGTAATGCAATGCTGTTTGATAACCGCTGGCAGAAGAATAGCGAATGCAAAGAGTTATGCACTTGAAAACAAAGCCTACTAGACAGTGACCATGTGCTGATTCTGAACGTGTCTCTAAAGGCTTGCGCACTCAACTGTCTGCAAAATGGAGCGTTGTGCTCTTGTATCCTACCTCTCTCATAATATTTCCATATTTGCGATGCATCCAAATGCTAAACTATTATTTATTATGTAAATTATAGACTTTGTGCTTCAGTCACATTGTAACGGTGACACAGTGAGGCAGGCGTGCTGATGTTTGGTTCACTGTGTTTTATTTTGCTAAAGTACCAACTGCGCTGTCAGTTTAGCAATGCTGACACTTGTTTTGTGTTTGTGTGCGCCGGCTCGATTACTTCAACTTTCCTCATACCAGCAAAATCAACTTAAACAAAAAACAAATAAAATGTCGCTTTCTGCCATTTGAGTTTCTGTCTCAAAACCGAACTGAAACTCAGCAAATATAGGCTACTTTACATGTCGCACAGTTTTTTTTTTTTTTCGCCTGTCGTTCAGTTAACTAAATTAAATATATTTTGTGATTTGTGATTTGATATAAATGTGATTTGTCCTACTGTCTGTTTAAAATAAATGAAAAGAAATCTAGGATGGTAGGTGTTTTTTTTCTGTTGTACCAAAATCGTATTGAACCGTGACCCTCGAATCGAGGTACGTACCGAACCGTGACATCTGTGTACTGTTACGCCCCTAGTAGACATGTAGATGCAATGTTACTTATAGTCAATAAAATGTGTTGAAGGGACCATCAAAATAAAGTAACACCATTTTTCTTCATTGATTTAGATGTTTTAGTTTTGATCCACGAGCATTGTGTACATGTTTTTGGTCTATAATAAATGTGGTCACTTATATTGCACTTTGTTTCATGTGTCCTTTTTATGTTGCTTACCCCTTTCATACGAGCATTCATCTAATTTATGCAGGGGTTCGTAATATAATTGGGGGCTCGCCTAGGATCTAGCCTGATTTAGCTTGTTTGAGGTTTGTGAGTTTGAGTGAGTTAATTATGTAATTGGATTCTGTGGAGCAGCACTCTCCGGTTAGATAGAATAAACCAGCATGGTTGTGTCTAGCGCCAGTTCTGACTACAGTTTAATGTTAAAAAAGTATGAAAGACATCATCAAAATCCATCTGCCATCAGTGGACGCAAACTGTGTACACCGTTCTGTGTCAGTCACACCACACGGATACCTTTTTTTTAGCATATATTTACACTTTGATCTGAATGAAAACATCATATCCGGCATACTATTTTGATGATGTCTTTCATACTTTTCTCGGTCTTGACAGTGGTATTTACCTGCCAGTCAATAAGACAGTCACAATCTTCCCAGTTTTTATCCAAAATATCTTAAATTGTGTTCCAAAGACGAACAAAGCTTTTACAGCTTTTTCATTTTGTGGTGGAGTAACCCTTTAAATATTTATTTTAGGGCTGTCAAACGATTAATCGCAATTAATCACATACAAAATAAAAGTTTGAGTTTGCCTAATATATGTGTGTATAGTGTGTGTAATTATTATGTATATATAAATACAAACACATTCATGTATATATTTAAGAATTATTTACAAGTATATGTATTTATTATTATTTTTATGTAATTTACATTATATCTAAATAAACATTTTGTACATAAATAACATATTTATCTTAAATATGTACACTAATTTGTGTGTATTTACATATACATAATAATTACACACAGTACACACACACATATATTAGACAATTGCAAACTTTTATTTTGTATGCGATTATTGTGATTAATCATTTGACAGCCCTAATTTATATATTTATTTATGTTTGTTGCTTTTGGAGAGTTATATCTCTTAACTGGTACTCTGTAAAGACTAGTTAGGATTTAGTTAGATTGTGGGTTAGGTAGATTAGGTCCGGAGTGTGCTTGTTCTTATTACTCGCAATTATCATTTGTTTCTGGTAAGTTAAAATGCCAACTTTTGAGACGTGTTGGAAAAATGATTTGTTTCTGATGCCCAACATTATGAGATCTGTAGTGTCTCTAGAACACAACGTAAATTGGAAATAAGAGTTTCTTTGGTGGCTAGTTTAATGAGTAAGAATGTTTAACCTGCTATGGAAAGCATTTCCATATCAACGGCAGAGTTAGGGGAAACTGCTGTGGAAACGGTAGGAAGTTCTCCTTCACGTATGCCTGTCAGTGGATCCAGTTACTCTACTGGCTGGGGTTGGTATCTCTTTCCATGCCTACATTTGAACCAGTGTTACTCCCTACTAAAGCATCTCCACCACCCCATTTAGATTGGTGCTTAAAGTTACGCATAGCTCGTTTACAACTGGAAACTCAGGATAGGGCGCAAGCGATGTTTTGAAACATCAGATTGAAATGTATTGTATTGATGGAGATACAAAGAATGCAGCAATTAGAGTTGCAGGCTGCTCAAGAGTCTCCAGACGGGTCCAAGAAACCATCTAATCTGAGAGATTCTTGAGACAGCTGCTGATTAATCAAACTCTGTCCCCATTTCTAATGCTTGTAGTGCATCAGCAGCTGGTTCACCGTTAACCAATTCTGTAGTTGTCCCTTCGGGCTACACCTTTTGATGTGGGAAAGAACATCACTATATAACATTTCCGTGAGAAGGAAGTTGAATTGTATCTTCAGGTCTATGAGTGCATTGCTATGAGGGTTAGCCATTGATTTAGCTCCCGGCAAGGTCTCTCCTTTGGAGGAGAATTTCCAGTATGACGTCGTTAAAAAGACAATCCTTTGTGCGTATGAGTTAGTGCCTGAGCATTACAGACAGCCGTGCCATAATGCAAAAAAAAATCTGCCTCTCAAACTTCTGTCGAGTTAGCTTGAGAAACGCAATATTCTTGATTCTAATCTTTTCAGGTGCTGGAGAGATCTTAGACTTGGAAATGAGGTACCAAGAATGCACACACCTCACCCTCTTTTAGGTAACTATCCAGGTAATGCCAGACACAGGAGGAAACCACTGGAGCTACAAAGGAGATAGGAACTCTGGATAATACAGTCTTAACTCTAAACAAGACCAGACAACCAGAGTATTTGAGCTGTGTGCTTAAGTAGGGTGAGTCAGTGATGTGAATAGTGTCAGTTGTGGTTCAAGGCCAACTGAAAGCAGGTGTGGATCAAAGAACATCTCAGAATAAATAAGATATAGTATAGCCTTGTTTTTTTTGTTTTTTTTTGTTTTTGCCTAATCAGGTAGACCCTCCTGCTCATCTCTGCCCTATTCCTGCAGTGGGTGAACCTTTTGAGTGCCTTGTTGACTGTGTCAGGCTGCTTCCTCATACTAAATCTGGTTGTGAGTATCTACTGTATTGACAATCATGTGTTGTTATACACTTTCCAGGAGCCATTCCAGAACATAACAATCAAGACATACTACACATGACTACACATTTTACAAAGTTTTTTACCACTTTTTGCTTAGATTTAGTCCATCGGAATTGGTGGTCCTCGGGTACAGGTCCAGCAAAGAAGGCAAATGTTTTTGATTTTGTGTCTCGTTGTCGTAAGTGTCTGCATAATGCCTGTGAGGTTGCGAAGACAGCTCTTTCTGTTTTCCAGGAAAAGATGAAAAGCTGTTTTGATAAAATGTGTATTTTACGACCGGGTTTTGGTGTTGCTTCCTACAACTGGATCTGCTCTCTATGTGTTTTTCGGTACCTTGTGTGCCCCAGAGACTGAGTTCAAGGTAGAGAAAATTTCTTTATTAACTCATCCCTACTGATGATGGATTAAGATTATCTATGGCAGTGTTAAATGGAGGCTTTTTGAAAAATTCTGAAGTTTAGATAAAGCTTGCTTCTCGTTTGTCAGGTCTAACGAATAATCAGCGATAAGACCTAGAATTACATTAGTCGACAGTTTCCTGAATTTAGTGACATTCCTGGTCCTACTGTTATTCAGCATGGTAGCGTATCTCCAATTAAAAACAACATGCCTATTGTTGTTCAGCAGGTAAGAGGGAGGAAATGAATTGAGAAGCTGAGTACCTATTGCAGAATGGTTTATTACAGTACCTACTGCAGTATTTATCACAGAAATTATGTACTTTAAAATAATATACTTAAGTAAGAGATAAGCGTACTGTTTTTGAACAGTTAACTGCATTTTAATTGCAATTAAATATAAATGCACTTAGTTTATATTCAATGAAATTAGTGCTTTTGAGCCACTTAAGACTTAAGTACATTTTTACAAATAACATAAACATTTTTTATATTTAAAATATGCTTTTAAGATTTTTAATTCAAGTTACTATATTGAAGCATAATTCTAATTCACAAAGAAGGTGCTACTATGTTGCTACTAGAAAGCAAGTTTCAGGCAGGTATGCATATGTATTTATACTTGCAAAAATGCTGCCAGGTTCAGAACTCAACCAGCAATGGCCATCTGCTTTGAGCACCAAACGAACCAGTCTGGATGTGGAGCAAACAGCAAAAGAAAGTTCATATATCGTTTCCAGCGCAATTAAAATTGCACAGTAAAAAGCAGTGGCTCTACGAAGAGCTCATATCTGAATCGTGACTAATAGGTTCACAGCGCTGGTGCATTAGCAATCAGATGATGACAGGTGTCAGTTCCCATCGGTAGAGCACACCTGAGCCAGATGTTGACTGAGTGTGTGCAGGTGCTCTACTGGCACAGGAAGAGCAGGTGTCAGACACACACTGAGGGACAGATGCTTTCTTTTAAAACAGGAAAGCACTGAAAATAAGATGAAACAGAGCACATGCCTGTCCATCTGTATGCATGTTTGTCCATCTTTTTAAGAAGTTTCTAGATTGATTTTAGCTTCATTTACAAAGTTTTATAGTTGACATTACAACTCTCTTAAAATAATTTGTCCCTTACTTGAAGGTTGCCAAATCCTCCTCCTGCCAGAGTCGCACATTGCTAATACTGGATACAAGCCTAATCATTCAGACTTGATTTTATTAAACAGATGTTCCTCTGGACTGTGATGAGCTGAATCAGGTGTATTTGGGGAAGTACCAGAGAAACTTTGGGTCAAAACAACTTTTGGGGTTTGAGTAATTCGAAAATAAAATGAGCTGGGAGGAATTATATATATGGAAAATATTCAATTTAACTGTAAATTCTTTGGAAAATGTACTGTACTGGTAACCCACCTGGAGAGCATACATTGTAGAAACCAACAACAACAACAACAACAACAACAACAACAACAAACAAACAAAAAGTTCTGGGTTACTGACAAATATACACAAATAAATGTTTTTAGGTAAAAGATATGAAGAATTTAATAATATATAAAATGAATAATACTACTAATAATAATTACTATTCTTCTTCTTCTTATGCACTATTGCTAGTTCACAAATCAGATGTAAGCTAATTTGTGACTGCTTTCTTCCCTTGTACCACAAGATGCTTGTTTGGATCATTCTTGTTAAAAGAAAACAGAGACTAAGCAAAATCTAAGACAATACTGATATTCTGAAAAATACAAAGAAAACAGAAAAAAAAATTCCTAAAACTTTTCAATTCAACTTTTCAGTGAAATTAGTATTTCTGGCCCCCTGAGATCATTTTCTCTACAAAGCTGCACCAGGACAGATCCTTTACAATTCCAACAGTATAAAACAAATACGATATCTCTCTTTTCCAAAACAAAACCAGCAGGACATCTTGATGTCACCATCGCCACAGATTGACAAAAAGCTGGTAACGAAAGGGAGAGGAATCCATGTAAACCTCCTGCTTACTACTTCAAAAACTAGTCCAGCTCACAGATTGCGTCCGGGTTTAGCTACAGCTCAATAATTCAAAGCTGCTGCTGTTTCATCGCTTAATTAAATGACTTTTTGAGTCACGATGGAGAAAGATGCTCATTATTTGTTTATCTGAAAGCATCAAGCCTGCTGAGCAGCTGTGGATAAAATATTCCTGCGTGAGTCCAGAGTCTAAATCTCCAGAGGTTCTGCGAGGTTCATGCAGAAAGACAGATTTGGACCAGCAGAGACATTTCCTTACCAAAGTTATTGCACTATTCTACCTTTCAACTGCATTAATTGTTATGTGAGTCAGCAAAATAATGATTATTATTTTTAAATTATTTTATTATATTAAAATGTATTTTAATTGAAGTATTTGATAAGCAAGCGCAAGTTAAAGCCTCATTTGTTTTAGCAAATTGCTAAATACTAATATATATATATATATATATATATATATATATATATATAGAGTTTGTGTACCCTTTATATTATAGTTTGTGAACCCTTTAGAATTTTCTATATTTCTGCATAAATATGACCAAAAACTTCATCAGATTTTCACAAATTGACAAAGAGAACCCAGTTAAACCAATGAGAGGAAAATATATACTTTGTCACTTATTTATTATGAAAAATTATCCAGCGTTAAATATTGTGAGTTGCAAAAGTATGTGAATCTCTAGGATTAGCAGTTTGAAGGTGAAATTAGAGTCTATCTGTTCAGAAGTGTTTTCGGTCAATAGGATGACAATTAGGTGTCACTTTACGCCCTGTTTTATTTAAAGAACAGGGATCTATTAAAGTCTGATCATGTTTGTGAAAGTGAATCATGGCGCAAACAAAGGAGATCTCTGAGGACCTCAGAAAAAGAGTTGTTGTTGCTCATCAGGCTGGAAAAGGTTACAAAACCATCTCTAAAGAGTTTGGATTTCACAAATCCACAGTCAGATTGTGTACAAATGGAGGAAATTCTAGACCACAGTTACCCTCCCCAGAAGTGGTCAACCAAAAAAGATCACTCCAAAGCAAGATGTATAATAGTTTCCGAGGTTGCGAAGAACCCCAGGATAACTTCTAAGCAACTAAAGGCCTTTCTCACATTGGTTACTGTTGAAGTTCATGAGTCCATTATCAGGAGAACAATCTTGGTGTGCATGGCAGGGTTGCAAGGAGAAAGCCACAACTCTCCAAAAAACACTGCTGCCTGTCTGCAGTTTGATAAAGATCATGTGGACAAGTCAGAAAGAATTAGAGGAATGTTTTGTGGAAGGATGAGACCAAAATATATTTTTTGGTTTATATAAAAGTGTTATGTTTGGAGAAAGGAAAACACTGCATTCCAGCATTAGAAGAATCTTATGGTGGTAGTATCATGGTTTGGGCCTGTTTTGCTGCATCTGTGCCAGGATGACTTGCCATCATTGATGGAACAATAATTTCTGAATTATAACAGCAAATTCTAAAGATAGATGTCAGGACATCTGTCCATGAACTAAAATCTAAAGAGAAAGTGGGTCATTGCAGCAAGACAACGACCCCAAGTGCACAAGTCATTCTACCAAAAAATGGTTTCTAATGATGTATAACACTTATTTGTGTGACCAAAATTGACGGAGTATTTTTAGTGTCTTTTGCACTGATCTTAAAAAACGTGAGCTGATCACGCCGGCGTGATCGTCGACCCCAGGGAGTTAAACAAGAACAAAGGTAATGTTTTGGAACGTCAGAGTCAAAGTAGGAGGAAACCCACCAACATCACAGGGTTCAAGTGTTTCTGTACTAAAGAATGGGCTAAAATTCCTACAAGTCATTGTGCAGGACTGATCAGCAGTTACAAAAAACGTTACCTGCAGTTATTGCTTCAAAAAGGGGTCACAACAAGCCAAGATTCACATACTTTTGCACCTCGCAGATATTTAACACTGGATCATTTTTCTCAATTACTAAATGACAAAGTAAATATTTTTGTCTCGTTTGATTTGATTCTCTTTGTGAACTTTAAAGAAGAAAATCTGATTATGTTGTGCGTTATATTTAGGCAGAAATACAGAAAATTCTAAAGGGTTCACAAACCCTTAAGCAGCACTGTATATATATATATATATATATATTCAGTTTTTTTTTTATTTAGTGCACAAAAGTCAGTAAACAGGGTTATTATTGTTAACTGAAATAAGTATACAAATAAGGGTCATTCCAAATATTAATTAAAAATATAATAGTATATAAATATAGTATACTAAAATAAAACTGTTAGTAAACAAATATGAATTATATGAATATATTCAAGTACTGTAACAGCCAATTTCAACATGTGTACTAAAACAAGGTACATCTACAGTTTAATTGATTAGTAACCCCACAATATTAAAACAAAACCATAGGTTCAAACACAGACCAAACATAATAAAAGCAACATGGAGACACATGAAATCATAATTAAACTGCCAAATAAGAACACAATCTCTGTTTAATACCGCTCTAAAGTTTAATTTCTTTCTTTAAAAATGTGGAAGTTAAATAAAAACTACCTATTCATTCATAATTAACTTTCTGAGTAGCAAGCGTGGTTAAAAATGTCATAATTATATTATATTTTCCTTGATTGCCAAGGTCATTGAACTTTGCCGGTTAAGGATTACGTGACTAATTATTAAATATGTCCTGCTGCTTAAAATAATGAGGTTTTGAATTGACAGCAGCCTGAGCGCTTGGTGTGTGTCGTGCGGTTATGCACCAATGATTTTATCGTTATCTGGATAATTAACTCCAAAGCAGGATGAGTAAAAATGACAGTATTCAGCCTATATGTTGAGTCATTATCGCTGGAATACTATTGACTTAAAAAAAAAAAAAAAATGTTAACACGCATAACCTCTTTAACATGTCGATACACTTTGCTCGGTTTGTGTGCTTGTTCTGCTATTAACTGATTATCGGCTCTGCTTTGACAGCACACAATCTTTAAGCCCCACAGAGACTTATCAGATAAAAGGCTTATATTTAATTTGTAACTCTGCATGATACTGAATATGGTCTATAAATAGATGTGTTAGCCATGGTATGCTCTGCCCTTCCTCTGACTCGCCCACACTAAATCTGTCATGCGCAAAAAAGCACACAAATGCAGCGTCCGTCACTAGAGAAAACACATTAATGCACACGCATAAAGTTAAAGCGTGCATTTCATGTGAATATGCATGAGCGATATGGATGTGCGCATGGGTGAATGCCTTTTATCGCACACACGAGCGTAATGTGTATCTTTGACTGACGCTAATGTGTTGTAATTTTGTCTAATTGAGTGTGGGGCTGTCCGGAGTTCATCTTCGTTGCAGGCAGTAGCCCTCACACGAACTTATTTGGACACAAAGCTGAAAGCGAGTTAAACTGACAGCCTTCAGAGGTTAAACAAATGATTTGTGCTCTAGATCTAATTGCCTCCCCACAGCATGTAATCAAAAAGCCTGGATATAATTGCATTAGGATGAATTAAATGGGCACAGAACCTTCCTGTGACCCGTCTTGATCTGAACAGATTTTTTGACCTGCCCTGTTGTGAGAATAATGAGAAAAAGACTACAGACTAACAGAGGGAAGAAAATAACTGTAATTTCTTTTATTATTAGTATAGGCTATTTATTTTAATGCGTACATATAAACAGTGCTCTGCGAATTCATACCCCTTTATTTTTTTATGTTTTACAGCCTCAAGTTCAATTACACCCAAAGCAAAAAAATAAAAAAATAAAATAAAAATTAAACAAACAGGTTTGTAACAACTTTTTTTTATTAAGAAAAAAAAAAAAACTGCAATTATTTAATTGCATAAATATTCATACCCTTTTTTAGAGACACACAAAATTTAGCTTAGCAGCATTTATATCGCTTGTAGATGTTACTGTACTTCAAGCTGAGTTAACCTGTGGCAAATTCATCTGAATGAGCATGATTTGGAAAGGCACACACTCTCAATAAAAGGTCTAACAGCTGAAAATGCATATCACAGCAAAAACCAAGCCCTGAGGTCAAAATAACTGCCTGTAGAGCTCAGAGACAGGACTGTGTCAAGGCACAGATCTGGGGAGGAGTTGAGAAAAAATTCTGCTGCATTGAAGGTTCACAGAAGCATGTAGCCTCCATTAGCCATAATGAAAGAAGTTTGGAACTTAGACTTTTCCTAAAGCTGGCCTCCTGGCCAAACTGAGCAATCAATGGAGAAAGGTCTTGGTTAGACTGGTCACCCGGTAGCTGATGTTTACTGAGCTGAGCTCCATGAACATATATGCAGATGGGAGAAACTTACAGAAGGACAAACATCACTGCAACACCACCAATCCTCTCCTTCACGTGAAAAAACACACTGGGAATTTGCAACAAAGCACCTAAAGAACTCTCAGATTGTGAAAAACAAGATTCTCTGGTCTGATGAACCTCAATTCCAAGCATCATGTATGGAGGAAACCAGGTACTGCTCATCACCTCCACAGTAGCAACCCAACAGTAAAGTGTGATGGTATCAGCCTCATACTGTGAGACTGTTTTTCAGCAGCAGGGACTGAGGGACTCGTCAGAGTAGAAGGAATGCTCAACACAGCAAAATATAGAGATAGCCTTAATGAAAACCCATTTCAGAGCATTCAGAACCTCAGACTGGGCAGAAGGTTCTCCTTCCAACAGGACAATGAGCCTAAATACACAGCAAGAGTGGCGTATAGACAACTCTGTGAATGTCCTTGAGTGGTCCAGCCACAGCCTGGACTTGAACATAATCAGACATTTCCTGAGAATCCTTTAAACGTGCTTCTACCCCTTTCGAACCTGACAGAGCTTGAGAGGTGAAGAGGTGAGGTGAAGAATGGCAGATAATTTCCAAATACAGATGTGCAAAACATGTCACATTATACCCAAAAAGGCTTGAGGCTGTAAAAGTCTTTCAACTAAGTTTTTAATAAGTTTGCAAAGTTGTAACAAATCTGTTTTGTGCTTTGTCATTATGTCGTATAGAGTGTAGATTAAAGTTAATTTAAAGCATTTTAATATAAGGCTTCAACATAAAAAAGGGGGGTATGAATACTTTCGCAAAACATTGTATTAACATAGAAAACACTTATTTTAAATTGTACTAATATTTTACAATCTTTATTGTATATCATTATTATTCGCTTTCAATCGCAATTGAATCGCAATCGGATCCCAATTCCTCAGTTCGTTCTGACGTCTCCATTCCCACAAAAGGGAAATGTCCTGTTATAAAGGCATCTTAAACCATCATGCATTGTTTTTGCTGGACTTTGTTGGCCTCTCAGGCTGGTCTGTTGATTACATACTGTACGGTCAGCCTGAGAAACCAATTTACAAAGTTACAAAACAGCTAAGACTTGAAAAACAGATCAGGCTTAAACTGACGTCAATAAAATCTATATATAGTTGTGATCACAATGATTATGTTCCATTTTCTGGGTTGCTTACTTTGAATGACATGTACACATGCTTTCTACGACATGCTTGAAGTTCAACAACAGCGGCCATGTTTAATCACTCGCCTGCTGTGTGCAAGGATGTTTTGCAAAATGGAAATGCTCGCAGCACAGCAATAACAGTAAAATGCAAGTCCTGATAACAAAAAAAAAAACACCTTCAACCGCGCTGAGCAATACAATCAAGCTGTCAAAGTCCTCGATATGAAACTACTGTATATACTCATGATCTTCTTTTAAGCATTTAGTTATAGTGTTTAGCACATAGTGCTGCCTGAGATTGAACAACTTTATTTCTACCGTAGCTCTCTCTGTAACAGTCTATCAATTTTGTAAAAAAAAACAGGAATAAATGAAAGGAGACACAAAGAACAAAGAAACTCATCAAAATAAAATGAGTTTATGATCAAAACAAGAACAAATATCTGTCAACAGGGTAAGAAAAACTACCTTTTCAAATGGAAAACAAGTTTAATTTTTCCATTGGCAAATATTTGTTTGTGTTTTAAGCATAAAATGGCTTTTTTTTTCTTAGAAGAAGGTTTTTGTTGTTGTCGTTTTTATTTAATTTTTTTTTTGTTTTGTTTTGTTTTGGTTTCTCAGCCTTCATATAATTTTGCATCTCAAATATGTATCTTGATTTAAAGGAACGCTCCACTTTTTTTTGAAAATAGGCTTAATGTCCAACTCCCCTAGAGTTAAACAGTTGAGTTTTGCCGTTTTCGAATCCATTCAGCCGATCTCCGGTTCTGGCGGTAGCACTTTTAGCATAGCTTAGCATAGATCATTGAATCTGATTAGACAGATAGCATCTTGCTCAAAAATGACCATATATAATGACAATATTTTTCCTATTTAAAACTTGTCTCTTCTGTAGTTACACTGTGTACTAAGACTGACAGAAAATGAAAAGTTGCGATTTTCTAGGCTGATATGGCTAGGAACTATACTCTCATTCTGGCGTAATCAAGGAATTTGCTGCCGTACCATGGGTGCAGCAGGCGCAATGATATTACGCAGTGCCTGAAAGTGACCGGCACTAAGTTTGTGTAGATGCAGAGTTGCAGCCGGCAGAGTTGACGGCTAGTTTAACTCTAGGGGAGTTGGAAAATTACTCTTCTTCCAAAAAAGTGGAGTGTTACTTTAAATACGTTTAGATATTTGTACTGGAAAACAAGACAAAATACTGATTTATTTTTGCAGTGGAAGCATCATTTAATGCCATGACTATGAATTTCTGTATCAATATAGACCTTATAATACCTTAATTTGTGAAAGGGCAAATTTAGACTTTTTAAGACCCTTAAGGCTCAAAGAGATCTTGTGAACTCATAATAAGTCAGAATTATGAGATCAAATTTTGTTATTATAATCATTTTTAAAACATAGCTTTCTGTACAGAGTGCAGAGAATACTAAATAACTGATAATGAACTGTTGCCAACTACAGTATTTTCATTACTGATAACTAGCTGCTGCAGCCCTATTATCTTTCTTCTGTCTTTCTTTCAGAAGTATCTGCTGATTAATCCCATACCTGCTGATTTAATCGCATATGAAACAGAACATAAGACCTGAAAGCTGAACAAGAAAATGACAAGGCCATTTTTTCATGTTTGGCCCGTAGCTGAAATGACAACAGCGGTCATTACCGCGGCACTGGACACATGAGCCTACGGGCTGCAGACCGTTTTCTGGATTTCTATTTGCACATTTGTGATCCTTGTTTCAAATATAACTTACAATAGAGCTGTGGTTTCACACAACTAAAATCTGCCACATTTTGATGGTTTTAGAAATCCATTTGTAAAGGAAGTGTTTATGAATATTTCAGTTCTGCAACATAATTTGTGGATTCCCTGTGCTGAATGTTTTTGAGCACATACACAGCATGTGCTTATCACCAGAAGAAAGAACGATTTCGCCCACACGTTTGACTTGCTTAGTGGCTGTGATGCAGTTCCTATTGGTTCCTTTTCAATTGCAGTCCCATTTTTTGTTCTTCTGAATCATTCACATAATGAATACAAGTGATTTTTGCCATATGTTGCTTTGTCTATGTATCTGTTATGTTTCCCACATCTGGTCCAGTTTAAATGGAAAAAACAACAACAAACAAACTGACTAAATTTCAACACATGAACTGTAATTGCAAAAACTAGACCCAGTAGACTTATAAAACATGAGCTTGTCACAGTATATTCTGAGGATCTAATCATTTTCCCTCAATCAGCAGGTCAGATACACTGAGCATCAGAGGGAAACATTTTATATGCTTATTTTTCACACTGGAAAATGCATCTAATTTTATCTATATATTTTTTTTTTTTTTGAAATATGAATTTAATCTGGGGAGAACCAACAATATTAAAATAAACCATTTAGCAAAGAAAAACATTTTTTCCACCTATAAAATGTACAAAACACAACTATAGTTCACTCACTTGGCAATACACACATTACTACCTAAAAAAATAAATAAATACATAAAATGCTTTTAAAAACTGCTTTTATTTAATCAAACATACAGTAAAAACTGTAATACTTGTGAAATATTATTACAATTTAAAATAACTCTTTTCTATGTGAATATATTTTAAAATGTAATTTATTCCTGTGACCAAAGCTTAATTTTCAGCATTATTTCTCCAGTCTTCAGTGTCACATGACTCGTCAGAAATCATTCTAATATGCTGATTTGCTGCTTAAGAAACATTTCTGATTGTTAGCAATGTTGCAAACAGTTATGCTCCTTAATATTTTTGTAGAAACTGCAGTACATTTTAGTTTTTAGGCTGACCCCAAACGTTTAAACTGTAGTGTATATGTATTTATTATCATCTGAAATTTGTTAAATATTTTTTAGTTTGTTAGCAGAATATTGACTGTGAATATCTCAAACAAGAGAAAAAAATAACTAAATTTCCCATCAATATATGCAGCCAAACAGTGTGAATAACAGGAATTAGAGGATGAGAGAGAGGTGAGGGAAAGGAGTAAAATGAGAGGAGACACATATGTGATGTTCCTGAACTTAATTTGCTGACCTGTAATTTCTGACTGAGCAAAACACAGAAAGATATTGAACACAGAGTGATTATACGGTTATGGCCAAAAATATCAGCACTTCTGTCAGATTCTGTCAGAAAATGCAACACTTCTCTCAGAAAATTGTTCCAATTGCAAATGTTTTGGTATTCGCATGCTTATTATTTTTGTTTGCAGTGCAACAACACAAACAAATAGAGAAGAAAAGTCAAACTTGATAAAATTTCACAGAGAACTCAAAAATGGACTAGACAAAATTATTGGCACCTTGTCAAAATTGTAAGAAATAATTGCTTTTTAAGCATGTGATGCTCAATTTGTACTTAGACACACATGTGGGAAGTAACAGGTGTGGACAATATAGTAATCCCACTTGCAACCAGTTAGAATAAAATAAAAGAAAGAAGTGTAAAGAATTGTCTGTGGATTTGAGAGAAAAAATTGTGGAAAAACATGGTTACAAGTCCATGTTTAGGTTTAAGGTTAAGTCCATCTCCAGAGATCTTAATGCTCCTGTGTCCACTGTACGCAATATCATCAAGAGGTTTACATCCCATGGCACTGTAGCTAACTTCTCTGGACGTGGACAGAAGAGCAAATTTAATGAAAAATTACAACAAAGATTGTTCGAATGGTGGATAAAGAACCCTGGGTAACACTATAGAATAGGGAACACTTATATACTATTAATTACGACTTTTCCCTGAATAAATTCCTACTTTACTGCTTAGTAATAGTTAGTAAGGTAGTTGTTAAGTTAGGTACTGGGTAGGATTAGGGATGTAGAATAAGGTCATGTAGAATAAGGCATTAATATGTGCTTAATTAGTACTAATAAATGGCTAATATTCTAGTAATATGCATGCTAATAAGCAACTAGTTAAGAAACCGTAAAATAAAGTGTTACCGAACCCTGATTAACTTCCAAACAAATTCAAGCTGATCTGCAGACACAGAGTACAACAGTGTCAGTTCGCACTGTTGCCATCTGAATGAAAAGGGAGGCTATGGTGGGAGTCCCAGGAGGACACCACTGCATAAAAAAGCAAGGCTGAAGTTTGCCAAAATGTATGTGACAAAACCACAATCCTTCTGGAAGAATGTACTGTGGACAGAGGAGACGAAAGTAAAGCTTTTTGGTAAAGGACATCATGGCACTGTTTACAGAAAAAGAAATGAGACCTTCAAAGAAAATAACACAGTCCCTACAGTCAAACATGGTGGAGGTTCAAAGATGTTTTGGGGTTGCTTTGCTGCTTCTGGCACTGGATGCCTTGACTGTGTGAAATGTATCATGAAATCTGATGATTACCAAAGAATTTTGGGGCGCAAAATAGTGGCCAGTGTCAGAAAGCTGCATCTCCACCAGAGGTCATGGGTCTTCCAGCAGGACAATGACCCGAAACACACTTCAAAAAGCACTCAGAAATGGTTACAAACAAAGCGCTGGAGAGTTCTGAAATGGCCAGCAATGAGTCCAAATCTGAATCCCACAAAACACCTGTGGAGAGATCTCAAAACAACAGCTAGGAGTAGGCATCCTTCAAATCTGAATGACCTGGAGCAGTTTGCAAAAGAAGAGTGGTCCAAAATTTGAGTAGAAGAAACTCATTCATGGTTACAGGAAGCGAATGATTTCAGTTATTTTTTGCTACCAAATATTAAGTTGGGTGTTTTTATTATATATATATATATATATATATATGTGTGTGTGTATGTGTGTGTGTTGTTCCAATGCAAACAAAAAAATAAACATGTGAGTACCAAAACATTTGCAACTGCAACAATTTTCTGAGAGAAGGGTTGCATTGTTTGACTATGACAGGACTGAAGTCACTTTGTTTGTAGTTGTTGAGTTCATAAAAATGCTGAACAGGAGATAGATATCACAGCTTTCTATCTCTTCCACTGCCCAGATGTATAGCAGAAATGTAAAACTTTCTCTGTCTATGTTTGTAACCTTGCCAGTGCTGAGGTTTTTTTTCTGCTCATTTCTTGTCTGATGAAGAGCAATAAGGAGCTGTCTCAGAGATGCACACAGCGGAGCGGGTGAATAAACACTTACTGACTTCCTGTTTTTTTGCCAAGCTCAGCATTTGATCAATGCTTTCTTCGAAAAACATTATTTTTATTTCTTGTCTCCTCCCAGGGTCGCTCCCACACCTCAACAAGCGCACCAACATGTTGTACTGCTCCAAAGTTAATGATCAAGAACCTACTGTAAATCTTGAGGTTCATTTCTTAAATTTCCCTAGTGAGTCATTTTAAAGGTGAAGTGTGTAATTTCAGCTCCTTGAGCATCGGCAAAAATAATGTTTTCATACAGGTTTCCAGAACACTCTGCCATTGGTCAAACAAACAGAAAGCCCACTGGCCATTTCAAGCCATTTCTGTGTACACTTTTCAGACAGTTGTCACTGCATATTAATCTGGGATAGAAGACAGTATCTGAACAAAAAATATACAAATCACCTCTAAAGGGGCAAACTTTAGGTGTGATTTATGATTTCTAGTGGAAGAGATGTTTTTATTTTATTTTATTATGTTTTTTTTTTTTTTTCACTGATTGAATAGTAAACATTTTTTTATGCAAATTAATGTGCTAAATGTGCTAATATGCTAAACAAGATCTTGTTTAGAGGAAAATTATCACACTAAGTCTTATGGTACTGTTGTTTTGTGAAAAGAACTTAATGCAATTTTAAAGGATTTTAATCAACTTTGCTACAAATATGCATTATGGCTAGAGAGCTGTAATGCAGTGTAAACCACTGATAGTGTCACGAATCTGGTCGGTGTCCCGTTGTCCGCTCACCACCAGATGTCACTCTCACCTCACCTACACACTCTAACTGTTGCACCACACTCTGGACTGCATCTCCCATCCCCTCCGCACTGATTGCGTCAGCCCCTGTGACCAATCAGGCGTTCTATAAAAGCCCCGGTCCTTCCCAGTGCACTTCACGGATTGTTGGATTGTTGTATTGTTAGTGTTCTCCCTTTGTTTAGCGTTTCTCTGGTTTCCTAGTTCCTAGTTTTGATCTCCCACCTGGTTTTCTCGTTTTCGTCTGTCTAGCCGCCTGCCTTGTGGATTATCGCTTGTTTAAGGATTATTTCTCTACGTTTTGGCTGCGTTTCACCTTTTGCCCCTGTTTGACCCTGCCTGCTCGACCATGTATCTGTCTCGTCCATTGAATAAAAGCTTGCACATGGATCCGCTCGCCTCTCGCCTCTCATTCCCGGTTACAGATAGATTAAGTGATTGATTGATTAATTGAGTCTATTAAAATAGATTGAATCAATCTGTCTCCATTTGGGAAATATTTTACTCAGGAACAAACCTCTGTATGAGTTTTTCATCATATACTCTGTTAAAAATGTTTTTTTTTTTTTTCAAACAAAACTTAGCTTAGTAGAGTGTGTTTCATTCTTTCTAATTAAAAATTTTAGTTGCCATTTCCTTATTCCTTCTTTGTGAAATTTATGAGCAATTGCAGAGTGAAAGCTGTTTCTACTTTGAATTGAATTGAACTGAATTGAATTGAATTTAATCTACACCATTTTTTTAGTATACGGTAAAATTTGGAATTAGGGTAACATTTTAGAATACTGTAATCAGTAACTACTATTTTTTTCATATCTCCCAGAGAACTACTAAGAACTACTATATACAGGTTCATAATTAATGTAAATAATACAAAATGTATATAATACATTCTAAAGTGAATATCGTGGTCACCCACTAGTAATGACTCAAGTATTACCAAATTATACTAATTATTTGGATTAGTATTCTAAAGTGAAGATCATGATTACTCCCTAGTAATGACTAAAACTATTGCGGTTTTTGTAAGGTTTTGAAAAGTCTTAAAGTCATTGCATTTTTGTCAACTTTTAGTCATTAGTTTTAGTCAAACGGTAGTTACCAACATTTATTTTGGTAGCTATTTTAGTTATCAAACAAAAATAATCATTAATTCTTTAGACCAAATCAAAGCTTATGATACATTTGAATCAAGGATTGAATTTGGGAAAACTTTTGACAATGACATAAATTATGACAAATTTTTTTTTTTTTGGGTGAACTATCCCCTCAACAGTATGGAAAAAGGAGTACTTATTATTATACTTGTACTTTTAATTATTCTTATATTCTTGTACTTTTTTTAATTATTCTTATATATTTTTTATAATTATAGTTAATTAAACTCATTTTTCAGATACAGTAAATTTAATTAACATGTAGGCTATACATTTATTTAACATCTTTTGGTTAACATTAATGACAGATAGGTATTTAATTAGGAATGCTGTCCCTTTAAGATGGAAGGCATGCATGTAATACTGACACATTCAGTTTTTACCCACCTGTTTACATTCACTTAAGCCATAACTTACATAATTTATGTGAGATACTCACATTCGGACTGCTGTATGTGCATTTGAGCACTGAGAACTGATCGCACGCTGTCTGAGAACAGAAGAAATGGAGCCTGTACGAGAGAGAGCACTTCTGGTGAGTGTCTATCAGCGCGATTCCGCCTATCCCCCCATCACTAACTTTAAGTTAATCGACAACGAATTGTGACTACTGGGAAAACGGGACATCTGGTGATTCTATCCCTAACCCTTCAGGTGCTAAGGCTATTGTTTCAGATCACAACTTCTTTGGTTAATCAGAGTTGCTTGTTAGTTAAAAGTAGTTACTATAATGTTAATAGTGCATTAGTCATTTGTTCCTATGTCGTTATGATGGAACAGTATTCTAAAGTGTTACCCGAATTAGTACTATGTTGAGTCATTTCTGATTGATATTCAGCTAATTTAATAGACCAGAAACCATATGTACCCCTGTAGACACCATATGAGTTAGTCTGGAATTCATAAATTGTATTAGCTCATAGATAAAAGTTACATTCCCCCATCTCACCTTTATTCTACGAAACAGAATACTGACTTTGCGAACCTTGTATGCACCTCACCACTGTAACTTTCTCTGATTATTCATCACAAGCCTTTGATGGCAGTCCACGGAGTCTACCGCAAGAGCACTGGGACCGAGGGAGCTCGCTGTTCTCCGGCAAACTATAGCTTTCCTTATGCTCATGAGGAGAGCGTTGGTTTTGAAACGGCTCTTTGACAAACCAAGGGAAGGAGGAAAGGGGGTCAGATCAAAGCCTATATAGCGAAAAAGCCATACACCGAATAAAGCAATCATCAAAATGCATGTAGGATCCTTCAGAGACGATCAACACGAGAGGACAAAACCGCAATGCCAGGCTGCAGTGAGCGCGAATCCCTCCTCCTTATCATTTTACCTCTTGTCGCTCTAAAAACGCCAAGCCTCGGGCAAAAAAGTGCTGTGATTCATTCTTTTCAGGGTGGAGAGTATGTTTGCCCGAAGGTTTGTTTGATGCAGTAACATAATCACAGTGTGACAGCAATTTTTGTTTGTAACACTTGTATGACAACAAAATTTGAGCAGGGTGCTGCCATGATGAAAGCATTTAAACTAGTTTTATTTGGAGGAATTTTTCCACAAACTGCTGATTTTGAAGTTTAAACTGCCCCTCCAGATAAAAGTTACAGACCAGCTGAAGCTGTAGAAACTCCTGGTGATGATTAGAAAGGTGAGCTGAATCAGGTGTTTGCTGGTTGAAGGAAAACTCAGCCACCCAAACCCAAAGCAGAAAAGCTTCCCGTGAAATAATCCTTTTAGGTTTCTCTTAAGAACGGCCCACACCGTTGAACCCAGCACTAGTGTGCTCTTTGAAGCCATTATCCCCTCGGAGAACTACAAAAATCATTTTTTGTCCTTTGTCTGCAGGCTGACCCAAGATTAGAAAACAACTTGCCCATATCAACCTACTTTGCCTCTTTTTGCCTCTGTTCCTATTAGATCTAAAAATTATTTAGGATATCCATGATCATTGGGCTTTAAATTCCAATCACGTCTTACCATCCAAAATGAACAGAATTTAAGGTAAATATAGTCTGGAGTTGTATAAGCGCTCAAGGCGATCTCAAGACGTGCTTCAAATGCGCTTTGCATTGAAATCTTACTCACATTTCACATTTGTGTATTTCCACATATTTTTGGAAGCTAAAAGTTCCCATAAAAAATCAAATTAAAATGGAACGACACAGAGGAGAAGATGAAAACACTTCTTTGGGATTTGGAAAGAGAAGCATATTAAACAAAACTCTCAATGGCACACAGAAACTTAAAGGTCTTCCATTATGCAAAAAAAAAAAAAAAAAGACTCAAGGGTTTAACTGGACATCTTTAAATGCCACTTGAAAGTGAAGAAATGAGGACAAAATATATTACTATTACATAATAATTCTTATATTCACTACAACAATTCAAATGAATGTTACATTATTAAAATTTGATATTCAGACATGCTGAACTGTGTAAATGGAAAATAGACTTAAAGTCCAGAATGATATAATGTAATATAATATAATATAATATACATTTAAATTTGTATATATTATACATTCATTTATATATCAGTGTAAATGTAAATAAATGACTTCCTTTAAGGCCTCTGTGTATTAAACTGTAAATGCACTGTAAAAATCAACAACAAAAAAACAAAACAAAAAAAAGTGTCGGCTGTTACATTAAACAATTATTTTCAATGAAAATGTGTTAAATTAATGTATTCAGGTTGATTCGGTGATATTAAATAATATATTTGGCTTTAATTAGATGTTACCATTCTCAGTGTAGCATGTACACAATAAATAAACTGTAATTCTAATTATTTGTTATGACATACTAACACCAGTCAAAAGTTCATAATCTTAGCAGACCTAAATATAATAAACGAAAAATCACTTTTAATCAACAAGTTCTAGTCCAATTTTGCTGCACTTTCATAATGGCTGAAACACTGTGCTGAGAACTGTATCCCATTCATCTTACTGTCAGTATACAGAAATACAGTATTACATTATTGAATTGAACACCACTTGAGACAAATGCGTCTTACTTATGAGGCATCTAAGCCAAACCCTAGGCCTTTAGCTTATGAAACACATTTGTTTAAAAATTCATATCATTTCACTCCAAAAAAGACAAATGACTTGACTCTCATCACCTGATCCTGGTTTATGCCTTAGTTTATGGTGTTGCAAATGCACATGCATGCAGATATGAAACTAAATCCAATGTTTAGAGGTCGATTTTACAGATACTGATAACCAGGATACTAATAACCGATAGTTCATAAAATGGATACTGAATGGATGGATACTGAAAAAAAAGTGAATTATGAAAATGTACCACACTTTGTAAATTGAGTAAAAAAAAAAAAAATGTATGTATATTACATGTATGTATACTCTCTCACTTTATACTCTCTATGTATACTCTCTCACTGTTTTAGACAAGTGACGATTATCCAATCAAAATAAAAAAGAATGACGATTGCACACCAGACAAGAAGCACAGCACTACCTCATGTCACTTCTAGGGCAACTCACAGGAACTGCACACTAAACATATGGCGTTCAGTTCATGTGGATCCAAGAGTTAAACTTTAATCACCAAACAGGCAGAAGTTCACTTCAAAGTGGCATAGATGAGTTTGAAGTTCACCGTTTTTGATTTGTGTTTCTGTTAGCTGCATGAACATATCAGTTAGTTTCGTCTCAGGAGGTTGATCTCGCACTCGTACTGTATAATGACAGTGGACCCTTCTCAGACACTTTAGCAATTGATGCAATCCAGAAAAAATCAGCTGTGTTTGGGAAAGCTGGTATTAAAAGTAATGGATTACAATATTGTGTTACTCCCTAAAAAAAAAAAAAAAAAAAACTGATTACATGGGCTGGGCTTGACTTTCTATTTATTATTTTATTTTATTTTATTCATTTTTTCCCTACTTTTGGGCAAATACAAAAGCACTTTCACGCCAAAAGGGAAATAAATAAGCCTCAGGCTGAAGTAAATCTAAATTCACGTCTGTACAGTAGAGGACGCAGCTTAAAAGAGAAGCCCACTTCCAAAACAAAGATTCACATATAATGTACTCACCCCCTTGTCATCCACGATGTTTATGTCTTTCTTTCTTCAGTTGTAAAGAAATTATGATTTTTGAGGAAAACATTTCTGCATTTTTCTCCATATAATGGACTGCTATGGTGCCCCAATTTTGAACTTCCAAAAAGCAGTTAAAATGCGGCTTCAAATGATCCCAAATGTGGTTGTACACGATCCCAGCCGAGGAAGAAGGGTCTTATCTAGCAAAACGATCTGTAATTTTCATTAAAAATACAATTTAAATACTTTTTGATTTCAAACGCTCGTCTTGCCTTTTTCTCCCTGAACTCTGTGTATTCTGACTCAAGACAGTTAGGGTATGTCGAAAAACTCCAATCATATTTTCTCCGTCAACTTCAAAAATCATTTCAAAATCATCCTACATCGCTGCAGAAGTTCCAACCCAGTCTTTGCAAGGTGAACATGCAAAGAAGATCACTCTTAACAAAAAAGGTAAAACAGCAATTATAGGATGATTTTGAAGTTGAGGGGAACATGAGATAGGAGTTTTTCGACATACCCTAACTGTCACAAACCGGAAAAAGTAGTCCAAGCAGAGTAAGACACGACGAGCGTTTGGCATTAAAAAGTATATCAATTAAATTTTTTTTTTAATGAAAATAACTGATCGTTTCGCTAGAACCTTCTACCTTGGCTGGGATCTTTTACAACCGCATTTGGTATCGTTTGAAGCCGCATTTAAACTGCATTTTGGAAGTTCAAAATCGGGGCACCATAGCAGTCCATTATATGGAGAAAAATGCTGAAATGTTTTCCTCAAAAAACATAATATCTTTACGACTAAAGAAAGACATGAACATCTTGGATGACAAGGGGTTGAGTAAATTATTTGTAAATCATTGTTCTGGAAGTTCTCCTTTAAACAAACCTTTCAGTTGTGCTGCCATTCCTAATTGCATGAAGAATAGGATACAGGCAATGTAATTTCAACACTCTTCAGCAATAAAAAAGAAAGAAAGAAAGAGGAAAAAAGAAAGAAACACAAATGTTTTGTTTATCTAAAGTCATTTTTGCTTAATAGTATGGCTGAATTGGGTTATCGAAGGTCAACAGCAAAGACAATGGTTAATAAAATGGGATTAAATACATAAAGGATATTTGTGTTACTTAACTTAAATATTGCAGACTTGTGCAGTGAACGACTATCAGTGGCAATTAATCCGTAAAACTGATCAGTCTGTCAACATCTAGAGATGTCATATTGAAACAGGAAGTGACATCTGACACCTTTGCTTTAGACATATGTGTGTCATTGTGCATCCCTTGACCTGGAAGAAGCGGTGTGCCTTAGTCTAAGCAGATGTGCCAATCTGATGTATGGTCCCTCGGTTTGATTCTGTCAAACAGTGAGGTGAAAAGGGCATCTGTCACACACTGTCAGCTAAAGATGTGTTTGCCTTCACATAAACAACAACAGATCCTTTAGAGAAACTGCAACAATGTAGTTTGGGAATAGTTTGAGCTCAGCAGATGCACATGAAACATGTTGTGTCCTGAGAGGAATGGCACGCACTGGCGCAAATAAACATGTTTGATATTGACATGAAAATCAATTTACGCCTCACCAAAGCCAATCTAAAGCTCACAACGTGGGACGCCCATCTTGATAAGGGTTGAGACATCGAATCCAGTATAATATTTAAATCCTATGACAGATATTCAGATAAAGCTTTCAGTCACAAGTCTGAGCTTGTCTACATTTGTGCAATCCCAGTGTTCCCATAAGAATTGAAAAGGCATGTCAGTACATCTTTTTACTACATCTGAAAGCCCAACCTACATACTCAAGAGCTCCCAGAGTGAAATAAATTCAGTGCCTGGTGATTCTTCAATTGAAAACTTAAACTGTGTAATATGTGTGTGTGTGTGTGTGTGTGTGTGTGTATATATATATATATACTGTATATATATACATACAGTGTTGGGGGTAACGCATTACAAGTATCGCAAGTTACGTAATATTATTACTTTTTCCAAGTAACTAGTAAAGTAACGCATTACTTTTTAATTGACAAGAAAATATCTGAGTTACTTTTTTCAGATAAGTAATGCCAGTTACTTTCCCCCCATTTATTGATTAAAAGCTCTCCTGTCCCCATGTTGAGAGAAGATGTTAGTTCTAGAATAAATGTGAACATGCATTAATTCATCTCACTCAAAAAACAGATTTGGTATTCCTCAAAATGAATAAAAACAGTGAAATTCAACTCAGAATATGACACAAACCTGCAATAATTAAATATATTAAATAATACAAATATCCTTTATGCATTTAATACCATTTTATTAACCAATGTCTTTGCTGCCAACCTTCGATGATGCAGTTCAACCATACTAATAAGCAAAAATGACATAATTAGATAATCTAACATTTATTTTCCTTTTTTATTGCTCAAAAGTTGATATTTTTTCTTCTGCGGTCTACTGTACAGATGTGAATTTACTTTTCTCAAAGCCTGAGGCTTTTGGTGTGAAAAGGCTTTTACATTTGCCAAAAATAGAAATTTTATATTAAAAAACAAACAAGCAAGCCCTGCCCAGATTTAAAAAGTAAAGCAAAAGTAAAGTAACACATTACTTTCCATAAAAAGTAACTAAGTAACGTAATTAGTTACTTTTTTAGGGAGTAACTCAATATTGTAATGCATTACTTTTAAAAGTAACTTTTATAACACTAATTACACTTACATTTATTTTGTAATTAAATTATGTAATTCTGCTACATGTAACTAGTTAATCTCCAACACTACATATATACAGTGTTGGGGATTAACTAGTTACATGTAGCAGAATTACATAATTTAATTACAAAATAAATGTAAGTGTAATTAGTTACAGTTACTGAGAAAAAAAGTGTTATTAAATTAGTTACTTTTAAAAATGTTAATGATTACAGAGGGGGTTACATCTGATTTTTTATTTTTTTTTTCTCTCATACACACAGGTTTAACTGACTTCTTTCATAAATTGCAATGACTGCTCTAAAATAATAGACCAATGTCTCAGGAGTTTAGGACACAGAATAGGACACATGCTTATTCGTAACAGTTTTTATTTCCTGTTTGGGTTTATGCATCTACTTTATTTTTTTTTAAGATTATTGTTTTTTTCCAATGCATTGTTAGATGGCAGGGTTTCCCGTCATAACCATGCAAACATTTGATTTAAAAACCAGTATCATAGCTATTAAACTATTTCTTGTTATGATTTTAAACCTGTATTTAACCTCAAAATGATCTGAAAGTAAATAATAGTGCTTGCTTTGGGCAGCATTTACACTAGTGAGTTTTTATTTTAAAACGCATAACTTTTGCTAAGGTTACGCGTTTACACTACTCTGGCATTTTCGACCCTCAAAAACTGAGACTTTTGAAAACACTGCAAATCTGTTTTAGTTTGTAAACTCTGGGGTTGTGTTTCAGTGTAAACAGACCAAAACGAAGACTTCTGAAAACGATGGTATGGTTGCCAACATTCTCTCTGCGTATCCTTGACGACTGTGTAAACAATAACATCATGCTCATTGTTGTACCCATAGATAAGTATAGGCAGATTCCCCATTCGACTGCTCCAAGCATGTAGACGCATCTAAATCTAAATAATAGGGCATCTATCTATACATATCTATGGTTGTACCTACACAAATGGTCATGTGACATGCATTTTTGGTTGTGGTTAGTGTAGATGGAGAACGTTTCTGAAACAAAGAGAAAACACCAGTGTAGACGAGGATCGTTTTCATTTTAATGCTGTTTTAAAATGAAAATGCACTAGTGTAAACATGACCTTAAACTAAGTTATTACATGACTCTGTGAAATGCTTGATTCTGATTGGTCAGTCATGACATTCCAAGGTGTGTTATTCCCCGATAACAACTGGTAAAAGCTAATAACACAGACTTATCCAGGCAACTTAAGTCAACACGATACGCTTGATAGTTTTTCTTGGTGGAAGCTTTGCGTTTCGTTATCTAATAAAATATTAAATCTCAATTCAATATTATGTGTACAATTTCTTAATTCTGTCATTCTGGTATCGTGGACTCACTCTATTGTTTCCGACAAATGCAGCTGCATTTTTTTGATCTTTGATCACAGGAATAAAATATAATATTCTCACAATGAATTTTCAGAATTGTTACTTTAGTGATTCAGTGAAAACATTTTTTTTTTCTATTTTTGTTTAAACAAATGATGCCTTGGTGAACAAAAAAGAACTTTAAAAACGTTTAAAAACATTTAATTATTTCAGATGGTAGTGTAAATACATGTGTTTCACGCACACCAACATCTGAAATGTGAACTGCTCTTGTTCTACAGCATCACTTTGTTCAGTACTATTATTCTGTCTTTGTAATTCAAGTTGGTTCTTGCCAACATAAATCTTCATTTTGTTCTGTTCCACTTCTTTTATTTTCCCTTTATTCCCTAGCTAACAATCAGACACTCATGACTGTCATTAGCTACAGACGAGCACAATAACTCTCAAGCTGTTTTCTCTGATAGAGTAGAATGTGTTTTCATGTTCTTTCTAAAGAAGTTACAGCTGACAGGTTAGGTGCTGTAAAAATAGAGCTGATAAATGTTTTTAATCAAATTAATAATATTACGTGGCAGTTAATCAAACTGCATGCATACCTGACGATGAATAAGAAAGATAATGTGTCAGAGTAAATCACTGAACAGATGTTATGAAAAGTGGTTGAAGAAGACAATATACTTGATTTCATTTTCATATAATTAAACATGACTGGGTTTTTTTGACATTTGTATATATATATATATATATATATTTTTTTTTTTTTATTTATTTATTTTTTACATATATAATAGATTTTTAGATTAAGATATATATATTTTTTTTCTTTTCTGATTGTTCAAGTTAAACTAAACTAATGAAATTATATATATATATATATATATATATATATATATTTTACATATATACTAATTATAATTATATATATATATATATATATATATATATATATATATAAATAAATATATATATATATATATATATATATATATATATACACACACATTTTTTTTACATATATAATAGGTTTATGCAGATTTTTTCTTCAAGTTAAACTAAAATAATGAAAATGTTTTAAGTTTTTTTTAGATTTTATTTTTGTTGATATTTTTTTTCTCTCTCTCCGCTAAGTTTTTAGTTTTAAATTAACCATAATAAAGAGCAAACTGACCCTAGTATCCTAATAATCAGTTTGTTTTCATTGCAGTTCATCAGATCTTTATTTATAACAGCACACAAAAGATAATGAATTTTTGCATTGTACTGATCTGTTTCCATTGTTTGTGAACGTGTAAAATATTATGTACATGTAGCTTCATTTGAAATTTCCCTAATACTCAGAATAAAGACAATGTTGAAACGATTCAGTTGTGACAAGCATATCTACACATACTGTACGTATTAATCGCTTTCTGAGAACTCAACTTAAAAAAAGTAAAACCACAGAGGATAAAGAGGTTTGTAAGATTGTGAGAAAGAGTAATGAGCTTGTCCGCTTTTAACAATCTCCCCCTTCACCCCCTTCCCCCATCTCTCCTTTTTTATTATATTTATTTATTTATTAATGTTGGCTAATTTCTGAAGCCTGCAGTAGATTTCCAGGTTTGTCAATTGTCAGGCTACGGTCAGACTATCTATTTCTGTACGGCCTTTATCTTTTTACCAGCCCTGCTTCACCGGCTGCGTAATCATTATTTTGCACAAAACAGCCACTAGTGGATGTAATAAAACACTCTTATTAAATGGCCCATTGCATTGAGCTATTGTGAGCATGTTTGGGAATCAACAGAGCGATGGTCCCTTCCAAAATAAACTACACTTTCTGACTCTGACTGTACCATTAGTTAACAGACCCATTTAACTGTCAGGACTTCAAACCTCAAACATCACATTAGCTCTCAAACAGGTGCATTTGAACGATCCTGTTCTCAACAGAACCTGCTAAATCAATCAGTGTGCACTGGAGTCAAGGACAAAGTCACTACTTTACTTCAGACCGCAATCACGCAGTCTTTTCCTCCGATTTCATATGTTATACTGGGGTAGAATGGGGAAAAACTGACATTACCTTGGCAGGAATGTGAAATTATATCCAACAGTATATCAGTTTCTCTTGTGAAACCAAATACATGTCCTCTGCTCCTGCATCCTTCATCCTTTTTTTAAACATCGTAAATATTTAAAATGGACCATTTTTATCAAGACACATATTGAAGGAAGCTTACAAGATTTCTCTGTACACACCAGTGTTATTTTGGTATCACTGAGATACTGTTGTGGTTTTTATTAATATGTGGAATTAATTTTATTTTATTTTTTCATATATATTTTCCATTATAATTGTAGTTTTAGTTAATGTTGTAGTAACTTCATGTTTTTGACATTTATTAGTATTATTAAAACTTTATTAAAACGTTTAAAAATTTGCTCAGAAATGGCTAGTCAATTTCACAAAAAAAGTACAAAGAAATGGAAGGTAATGCATTCAGTTAAAGAAAATATGAATTCATACTTTTTCTAGTAAAAAAATGTTTCAGAATAACAATCTTATAATAATAATGTTTTATTTACAACGTAAAAACATACAGTGTGCATAGTTGTTATTAAATTGTTTTATTAAATTAAATGTATCTTTATTTTTAATGTTATTTTTAACAATATAAATAATAAGAGGCATTTTTTTTTGTTTGTTTGTTTCTTTGAGTGTAGTTTTAGTTAACTATAAATACCACTGGCAGGACAGTCAATCAAATAAAACATCTATCTTTAAAGATTTAGATTGCTGTGTTGCTTTCTCTGAATTCAACTAAGAAATAAAACATGAATGTATTTTGTGGTAAAAATAAGAAGCAGGTTAGTCCATCTTTATGCTCATTGTTCATGAAATGTATCAGGTTAATTATATTTCGTCTTCAGCAATTCCTGGAAGAAAATCGAGAGGCTGGATTTACTTCTTTTAGTCTGCAAGACAGCAGCATGTAATAGCATTGATTTGTAACAAGAGCAAGGCATGAAGGGAAAAATTATACCCAATTATTGTGTTATTTTACTGATTCCTCAAATATTCTTGGAATAAAACAAGCTACAGTTTATGAAGTTTATGTAGCCGAACAGATGAATCTGTTAATTTATGTTCTTTTGCAGCCTCCTGCTACTTCCATTTCTCGCAAAATGTGTGTTTCCTCAGTGTGTGAACAGAACAGTGTCAGATACAAAAATAATATGTAATGCCAGGTCATATATTTATAATAACATTTGTACTTATTAAGGAAGAATCAGAACTTTGGGGTGTTTTTTTTTTTTAATTATTATTTATTATTTTTTTTTAGCTCCATAATTTGTTATGGTGCTGACAATACAGCAACACATTTCAAACCATATATGCAATAAATTCAACAACCATTTTTTTGGGGGGTGAGGTAAGCTAGTAATAAGATCTATACAATTACAGTTTTTGTTTTGTTTTGTTTTTGAGCTAGTTATTTTAGTAACATTTCTCATTTTCATTTATTTTAAATTTCATTTATTTTATTTTTTGTAAAAACAACAACAAAATTCACAACATTATAATTTCTCAGTGATGCTAAAATAACACTGATTGTGACAGAAAATACAAGCATAATTACCAAAAATCCTACAAAGGTTACTTTCATATTTCAAAAAAGTATAAACTCGCAAAAGCCTACATGTTTCACGTTGAACTCAATACAGGTGAGATTTGAAAAGAGGACCTTCAGCATGAAAACGGTCTTTTCTATTGCTTGATTTGTACATTTTTCATACATCTCTAACATGAGTAAGGACACAGATGTGGAAGCTTATGAAAGTGATTATTTTTTTAAATCAACCCTTTCCTTGGAAATTCCTAGTAATAATTTTTAAAGGTATTTTAAATATGCGTAATAATATTATGGCTTTCTTAAGCATAACATTTTTTAATGCACATGGCGAATTAATGTACAGTTCGGGGACAGATGGTTTGGGAAGGAACGGCCATGTAGTTTTATAATATTCATAAAAGTAAACGGTAAACAGGATGACGTCAGGCCAAAGTATGTGACATGTATTATCTCATGAATCTGCGAACGAGTCTTTGCACAAAGATCAAACAAGACATACCAAACACAAAGCACATCATCATCTTTATTTTTCTTCCCAGAGACAACACTTTTATTTTTAGTTTAGGGTCTAGAAAAACACTGAGCAATTGTCGCCAATGATTTAAAGTTTTAACGGCTGCACACGCAGCATCGGCTGACCTTTTAAAAACAAGTTGTGCGAACACAGCGGTGACTAATGTTTGTGTAGTTGTGCTTTGACATCATACACTTCAGGTGAATGTCTATAAAGGTCAAACATGAAAGCACAGGTTAATATCATTCAGTCTGAAGGACTCTCTGGTTTTCAGTCACATTGTTTGTATAGCTGTAGCATGAGCGGAGCAGCTAATGCAAAGGTAACAGGGGTTGTGCCTCGGCAGGATGCCGGAAAGCGGCAAATCCAATTGGGTGACACATAATTAAGCTGGCAGAGCTTCCTGCGGCAAAGACTCTTACAAGAGAAACACCCCCAGCTTCTCTGCTGGAAGCACATAGAGAGTAAAAGCATTAAATGATTCAAATATTCCTTTAAATAATATTAAGTAAAGCTCATTCTGTGCGAAGCGGGTGGATTGGTGGCCTACTTTGAAGTTCAGGGTCGTCGTTTTGGTCAATCCAGCAGAAAGGTTGTGAAAATTCATCTCCAGCAATGAAAGAAATTAAAAAGTGGTAACACTTTAGTATAGGGAACAATTCTCACTATTAACTAGGTATTTATTAGCATGCCTATTATTTACATATTGGCTGTTTATTAGTACTTATAAAGCACATATTCTGCATGACCATATTCTACATGACAAAAATCTACCCAATATCTGAACTTAACAACTACCTTACTAACTATTAATAAGCAGCACATTAGGAGTTTATTGAGGCAAAACCCATAGTTAGTGGTTTGTTAAAGGGGTCATTGGATGCAAACTTCACTTTTTCATGTTGTTTGAACATTAACTTATGTTGGCCATGCATGTATCCATGCAGTGGTTTTTAATTAATCTGTAAAAATAATATCCCCTTTTTCAAATCGAGCTGTTCTCAGATGCCTGTCGGTGTGCTGTCACACCGACAGAGGCCGCTCCCACGATAGTTGATTGACATGAACGTTTTACCTCAGACCAGCTGTCACAGTCCAGTAACTTTCCTTGTTTCGATGCCGAAGCAGGGATGTAAGTTAGACAAGAATATCTCCGACTGAGCGATTGAGGTGTTGTGTTGCTGGATGTAATAATGAACATAGTGGTCGTCATTTACTCCCGACATCTGAGTCGCTGAAGATGCAGTGGATTATTTGTTTGTAAATGGAATGCGCCTCCCAATCTACATATATCCGTCTATGTTCACGCAAATCATTCATGATCCAGCTTCACTTACAGCAGAAGTGAGTATAAGCGTCTTTTTATGAATCTTTGCCATTGCCTTTCCTTATAACGTTGTAGTTAGGAAGTTTAGCGGCTAAACGCGGCTAAATGTGGCTAAAGTAAACAAGCTCCTCATTCCAGACAGAGAAGAGAGGGGCGGGGCAAGCAGAGCTCATTTGAATTTAAAAGAACAACCCCTTAGAATGAGATGATTTTTGCTGAGCTCATTTTGACAAGGTGAAAAGGGTGTTGTTTTACAAAACCATTGAGAATTTTTAATCAAAGTATATTAGAGACTTTTCATTAAGACCATAAAGAATCATATCAACTTGTGGAAAATGGGCATCCGATGACACCTTTAATAGTGAGAAATGGACCTTAAAATAAAGTGTGACAGAAAAAATAAACAGTAACAGAATATCATGAGACTCACTGGGCACCAGCAGTAAACCAACACTGAATCTGTCCTGATCAGTGCTTCCACGTCCATAAATTGAAATTTTGTATTGATTGATGCACCATTCAGAAAAAACTGAAAAGTTCATAAATTGATAGTAATGATAAAATCTAAAAATGGGTGTATAGACTATCCCTGCTTTTATAAGCTACATCATGTCCGGATCTTCTTTATTTGTTACTGTTTAGCAGAGAAACCCTCAGGCCATCTAAGATGTAGATCATGGACTCTAGCCGGAAGCAAGTTAAAGTTAAAAATGTCTTAATGACAGATGTATTTCTGACAAACATGCAGCTTTTGTGCTCACAAGACATATTGGACTAGAATCATGCGATTACTTGTGTTATTGTGATGTTTTTATCAGCTGTTTGGACTCTGACGGCATCCATTCACTGCAGAGGATCCATTGGTGAGCAAGTGATGTGATGCTACATTTCTTCAAATCTGATGAAGAAACAAACTCATCTACATCTTGGATGGCCTGAGGGTGAATAAATTTTTGCCTCGTTTTCAATTTTGAGTGAATTATTCCTTAGTGAAACTTAGTGAAAATCACTATTTTTCCCAGTTCATTAATAACACAACTCATTACTGAAAGACAGACATCAAAGAGAAAACATGGTTATTTGATGTGCAATATGATGCTTTATAAAAACAGGTTTGACTGAGAGTGAAACAAATACTGTGCGATTCTCTCTGCATGACACCTATACAAAGCAAGAGCCACACTTTCCAATAAATCTAACATTTACTAGGAAACGCAACAGTGGTTGTCTGCCCAACTTAGACTGCTGGAATGAACACCTCCGAGCTACAGCGAGTCCAGCCTGACGAGCTCCTGGAGCATCAAAATGTGATTTGAGTCATTCTCTGGGGGGGTGAAGAGTTATCCAGCAATCTTCATAAGGCCTCGGGCCTTCCTGGCTAGCCATCAAAGATGGCCCAAAATATGAAAAACAATGCATGCCTTCAAACTGATTTTCAAAAGCAACATTTGAGTGGGTAAAAAACACAAAATTGAGAAAGGAGAGCATATTGTGTGCTTTTGCTACACCTACACCAGGTCAGAGCACTGACTATTCAAATATCGCTTCTAGCTTCTGTCTCCTTCCACATTTGAGAGAAATCCTAACATAAAATACGACACTGAATATAAAGTTAATGCCAAAGTTTACAAAATAATATCTAAGTATAATAAAATAATCCTGTTAAATTTTACTGTAAAAATTAAAAAAGAGAGAGGAGAGAAAAATCTAAATTATAAACAATTATGAAAATTCTTAATTTGATGGACCTGCATTTTTTTTAAGCATAAAAATAAAAAAAAAGTGGTGAAAGCAAAAGGTTTTCACTCACTCTAAGCCTCAACCTTACCCTGCAGCAAAGCAAAATGGGTTTATCCTGCTGACCACCTCAATATGGGCACAAATACATTCACACCTCCAGGGAGTTATAAAACCTGTAATAAATTGACCAGCAATCACTGTCAGCAGCTAAAAACCTGATACACTAATGTCTGTTTTGTGATGTCAAATCACTGACTAATTTCCACCAAAATTGATGCTATCGTGCTCTCATCAAGAGTTATTTTAAGAACAAACATGACAAATCAGATGAAAGAAGCAGACAATATTAAATAGATAAAAGTCTTCCAGTAAACGTGATGGCAGTGGCTCCGACACTGCCACTTCAAATGGAAAGGTTCCCGCAGCTCTTTAGCTCGATTTATTCTCATAACGGCCATCAAAAGAGCCGGCCAGCCCCTCGGCGAGTCTGAATGACAGGATCCAGTCCGAACGACACATGCAGCCTACGTGTGGGTGTGGGAGGCGCTCGTATGGATGCTCTGGAAGCGTGTCTAATCTGAACTGACTCAGAGACGTTTGACCCCAACAGTAAACAATAAACTTCTAAAGCAGCTCAACTCGCCTACAGGCTTGCAGGAATGAGTTCACATTCGTTCTCAGTGAAGCAAAGAAAGACTCCGGCCCTGCTGATGTCAAAGATTGACCATACATATTATTGAATCTTCAAGATAAAGCAGGATAAAAAAAGACATTTATACTAAAAAATAATCCATGCCGTTTTCTTGTTTTGCACTGGGGAGGATGTTTGTAAATGTTATTGGATGAATCATAATATTTCAAATATTATATGGCGGAGCCTATTGTGCTGATTGCTGTTTTCTAGATCATGAGGTTTACTGAAGCTTGTCATTGATGTTTAAAACTCTCACCCGCAGCCAAATTACATATGTTTGTTCTACTAGAAGAGAGACTCAACCCAAAACAATAAATACAATACAATACAATACAATATGATTTTTAAGATATTTTTGATGAAATCCAAAAGCTATCTGATCTCCATAGACAGCAAGGGTCACGGTCCAGAAACAATGTAAGGACACTGTAAAAATAGTCCATGTGACATCAGTGGTTCATCCTTAATTTTACAAAGCTACAGGAATACTTTTTGTGCACAAAGAAAACAAAACGATTTCTTCTCTTCCAGGACAGTCCTCCGCCATTACAGAAGTACCATGACGCATGCGCGATGTTGCTGACGTAGAACACGCATGCATCGTGACGTTTTTACGAGCAGAAAAATGCATATGTATGCATCATGATACTTTCTGTAATGACTGGACTGTCCTTATAAATTACAGTTGAACCTCTGATGTCACATGGACTACTTTAATGATGTCCTTACAACTTTTCTGAACCCTGAATGTGGAAGGACCCTTGCTGTCTATGGAGGTTCAGAGAGCTCTCGGATTTCATCAAAAATATCTTAATCTGTGTTCTGAAAATGAACAATGGTCTAACAGTTTTGGAACAGCATGAGGGTGAGTAATTAATCACAGATTTTTTGGGTGAAGTAACCCTTTAACATTTATGACTCTATTCACATCTAGTGCCTCAGTGTAATGCAGGTTTTTGCTTAAAGGTGACCTATTATGCCCCTTTTTACAAGATGTAAAATAAGATGTCCCCAGAGTGTGTATGTGAAGTTTTAGCTCAAAACACCGTACAGATAATTTTTTTTTAGCTTGTTAAAATTGCCACTTTTAGGGCATGAGCCAAAGCGAGCCGTTTTTGGGTCAATTGTATTAAATGCAAAAGAGCTGGTGCTCCCAGAGAAGAGGGCGGAGATTCAAGAGCTAGCGCTTCGGTGTTGGCCTTTGCAAATAAACATTCCACTATTAGTTTGTTCCACTATTAGTTTGTTATCTGATTGTACTGTGCATAAAAAAAAAGCGTTTATGATTTATACAAACGAGGAGCACAGCGTGATAATAACTCACTGTGCCATCGCATGCTATTACAAACTTTATAAGTCCACTCAGCTCAACAAATTCCAGCAGTCAACTTTATATTGCTTTCATATGCAATTTTTAACTACCACATTTCTATTGACGATCATTTTGGTAGCACATGAAGGCAGCATCAGTGAAAACAGTCAGAGACAATGGTAGCTTTAGCAACATTAACCTTGAGTGCCAATAAGCTCTTTTAGAAAGGCAATTTGGAAAACAAACACGTGATTTACTTTGTCTGGAGCTGATGTTCACACACAAAGCATTGGTATTGATCACTAAACATAGACAGGACTTCACCGATTTTTTCCAGACATTTTCTTCGATAATGAAATTCAACCACAGTCTTGTCAGTGACTCAGATGGAGGGAGTCTATGGAATCTTCTGTGTTCATTGGTGCTTCCAAAAACACACCACTTGTAATGCCTCTTTAGCGCTGACATTGTATATTTCCAGTAATGGCGGACTGCTGCTTCTCACTCAGGGCTGTGTCTATGCTAATAGCAGGGCTCAATATTATTGCTTGTCCGCTTGTCTGGGACAAGTGGATTTTTGGATGGGGCAGGTGAAAGACAATTTTAATTGCCAGACTGGATAAGTAACCTAAATAAAACATCAATAACAAACAATAACTATGGCAGCACCAAAACTTTGGTGAGAATGATTCTATTACTTTTAGTGTAAACAGTGACTGATAACGGACAGTATCATGCAGCCTATCTGACTCAAGGAAAAATCAAAACTATAGGCGCAACAGCACACACAAAGAAACAAACATGAACAAACATACTGTGGTAGAAAACAAACAAACAAAAAAAAAAGATAAATATTGTATATTACATATGATATATGTAAACAACATCACACGACCAAGCCACAGCATGATTGCAAATGTGACACTGATTTTATACAACAGTAGTTCAATAAACAAGTAGTTAATATTAACTGACTTACATTTTAGACAGTTTTTGCAAACAAAGATGTTAGTTCTAAAGCCACAGCAGAACAGTCGTGCATCCAAGCACACGGCAGTGTTTCATTACTGAATGATTCAGCATTTTTGAATCAATGATTCAGTGAGCCATTCATAAAGCTCACATTCATAAAACTTGCTTTATTTACTGAATGAATATAGCTGTTTGAACGAATTGGTTGAATCATGACTAACTCATTAAGACAGTGATTTGCTGTCACCTACTGGTAGTTTGGTTTCGTATTTAAAAGTATTGCGTTTTTACAACATTTCAGATTTATATGTTTAAAAAAAATAACGTTAATCATTAATCTTATAACATTATTTGTGCATTTGAAATTTTACTGTGTAAATGCATTTATAGAACCTCTTATCTTCATTAAACAGTCTGAGTAAATACATCTAAATGGCATTTTCGATGCAGCTTCAGTGTTTTCAGTGATACTGATTTAATTTGAACGGTAACAACCGTACAAAGTCTAATTATTCTAATTGAATGCATTGATAAAATGTAAGAATTTGACGTAAATGATAACACGTACATTTAGTAAGGTTAGTTAAATATTGCCCTTCATTAAGTTGAATAAATATGCTGATTAAGTAAGATCTCATAGAGCAGTGACAAGACTATTGCTTCAGAATGGATTACAAAAAAAAGAAAAAAAAAAAAAAAGGCTATTTTTGCCCCGGACAAGTAACTTTTTTACTCGGACAAGTGAATGACTGATTTACAAGCACATGTCAAGGCTTAATGTCGGACAGAGATCAGGCAGAGATCGTCACAAATGGGCGAGACTTTTTCCCTCCGACGATGTGTATGAGGGAAGAATCTGAAATTGCTTGTTCTGAGAGACTGGATTTGGATTATAAAAATAAGAGTGGGTAGATTTTTATCATTATAGGCTCATTGTTTTTACACACTACGGCCACACAACTGTGTTCAGTGATTTTTACAAAATAGGTCCCCTTAAAAAAAAAGTAAGAAAGAAAAAAAGGACAAGTTGAAATGTATGTATGTATGTATTTATTTATTTTTTATTTTTTTTTTTTTTGGCGGTAATCAGCATTAATGTTGTGGCCTGAACTTGTGCTAACCCTGTAATATTCCATTATGAATGATGCTCAGCAATGCAAAAGCAGCGTTCCTGTGAAGCTGATTCATTATGTAATTAAACAGCGCAGTATCCAGAGTCATTAACTTATCAACAAGTAATCATTCTCACTCTGAAAGGCCCTAAATATTGCACCCTTCACACACAGACATTAGGCAAGAGATTAATTACCTGCAAACAAACACCTGACCAGCTGAGCATCTCCAGTGAAAAGCGATCTCTCCCATCTCTTCGCTGGCTAATTATGCCCTCTGTCTTTCAATTAGCACAGCATTTGCAGGCTGTCACTCTTCATTGCAGTCGTACAGTCATTGTTACACATGTCAGGCTTATCTTTGACTTTGCATGACCCAGGAAGACCCATTTTCCCACAAGATCATTTATATTGCTCTTTCAGTTCTCACGGGACCTAATGGAGTTATCAGCTATCTTTCATTTTAGTATCTAATTTGTCACAGATGTTTCTGGTAAAAGTTACACAGAAGGAATAAAAACAGAAACAAGACAAAAGGGTCAATGTTTTTTGTTTCGGGTCTATTCATTCACTCAAAATTGCAATAAAAATACAATTTATACATACAATGACTTTTATAAATAGCTTGTTTTTAAATTTTGAATCAGAATTAACTTTAAAATTAGTTAAGTACATACAGTGGGTACTAGGGATGTCACAATACTCAATATAATATCGAACCGTTCGGTACGACATCCACGGTTCAATACGCGCTTGTGAATTGCGGTTTTTCGGTTTTGCATTAAAATAACTTCCTTGTTTTATTTCTTTTGGAATTTGCTGTATGTGTGCCCGCGATTTCACGTGCTGAAATGAGGAAACACTTCCCCGCTTATATTTGAAAAAGCAACACACGCAGAGCATCTTCCATTATAATGGCATGCAATGATAAGCCTTTCTAAACCTGTTGTAAAACAAAAGAGTTGTAAAAACAAAAGTTATAAAAAACATTATAACTTGTTTTTAATTCACAACATCAGTCGAGTGTTTGAAATAACTTCCTTATCTGATCTGATGTGGCTTCTTATCACAGAATGAAGCAGACGATAAATTCTATACTCATATTCTATGTAACAGTTAAATCGATAAGCAATGGCTTATGAAAATACACGAGATGGCTTGAAGAACACAGATAAACCATATATTATTGCAGACGAGTGTTTATTGTCCTTACATTTTGTCATTCCGTTTAACGTTATATCTTGTTTTTAATCAGTTACAGCAATAACGATGCTTTTATCCATATTAGAGAAACTGGAACGGAACGTCATTAGTGCTACTTCTTTGACGCATTTGTGGTGTTTTTTTTGCACGAGGGCGCTCTCTGGCGGCCAGTATGAATGAAACCCATTCTATTTTGTGTAAAAATCGAAAAAATACCTCTCTCAAAAGAATTAAGCAGACATATACTAAACTACGCTTTTTCCAGTGTACAGAGGTTTACGGGAGTATTTTGTTAATTTGTTACCAAAAAAAAAAAAAACACATTGAAGTGGCAAGATATCAGAACCGAACCGAACCGAAAACCGTGGTTAAAAACCGAGGTACGTATCGAACCGTGGAGTAACTGTATTGTTGCATCCCTAGTGGGTACGGAAAGTATTCAGACCCCCTTAAATTTTTCACTCTTTGTTATATTGCAGCCATTTGCTAAAATCATTTAAGTTCATTTTTTTTTTCCTCATTAATGTACACACAGCACCCCATATTGACAGAAAAACACAGAATTGTTGACATTTTTGCAGATTTATTAAAAAAGAAAAACTGAAATATCACATGGTCCTAAGTATTCAGACCCTTTGCTGTGACACTCATATATTTAACTCAGGTGCTGTCCATTTCTTCTGATCATCCTTGAGATGGTTCTACACCTTCATTTGAGTCCAGCTGTGTTTGATTATACTGATTGGACTTGATTAGGAAAGCCACACACCTGTCTATATAAGACCTTACAGCTCACAGTGCATGTCAGAGCAAATGAGAATCATGAGGTCAAAGGAACTGCCTGAAGAGCTCAGAGACAGAACTGTGGCAAGGCACAGATCTGGCCAAGGTTACAAAAAAATTTCTGCTGCACTTAAGGTTCCTAAGAGCACAGTGGCCTCCATAATCCTTAAATGGAAGACGTTTGGGACGACCAGAACCCTTCCTAGAGCTGGCCGTCCGGCCAAACTGAGCTATCGGGGGAGAAGAGCCTTGGTGAGAGAGGTAAAGAAGAACCCAAAGATCACTGTGGCTGAGCTCCAGAGATGCAGTCGGGAGATGGGAGAAAGTTGTAGAAAGTCAACCATCACTGCAGCCCTCCACCAGTTGGGGCTTTATGGCAGAGTGGCCCGACGGAAGCCTCTCCTCAGTGCAAGACACATGAAAGCCTGCATGGAGTTTGCTAAAAAACACCTGAAGGACTCCAAGATGGTGAGAAATAAGATTCTCTGGTCTGATGAGACCAAGATAGAACTTTTTGGCCTTAATTCTAAGTGGTATGTGTGGAGAAAACCAGGCACTGCTCATCACCTGTCCAATACAGTCCCAACAGTGAAGCATGGTGGTGGCAGCATCATGCTGTGGGGGTGTTTTTCAGCTGCAGGGACAGGACGACTGGTTGCAATCGAGGGAAAGATGAATGCGGCCAAGTACAGGGATATCCTGGACGAAAACCTTCTCCAGAGTGCTCAGGACCTCAGACTGGGCCGAAGGTTTACCTTCCAACAAGACAATGACCCTAAGCACACAGCTAAAATAACGAAGGAGTGGCTTCACAACAACTCTGTGACTGTTCTTGAATGGCCCAGCCAGAGCCCTGACTTAAACCCAATTGAGCATCTCTGGAGAGACCTAAAAATGGCTGTCCACCAACGTTTACCATCCAACCTGACAGAACTGGAGAGGATCTGCAAGGAGAAATGGCAGAGGATCCCCAAATCCAGGTGTGAAAAACTTGTTGCATCTTTCCCAAAAAGACTCATGGTTGTATTAGATCAAAAGGGTGCTTCTACTAAATACTGAGCAAAGGGTCTGAATACTGGACCATGTGATATTTCAGTTTTTCTTTTTTAATAAATCTGCAAAAATGTCTACAATTCTGTGTTTTTCTGTCAATATGGGGTGCTGTGTGTACATTAATGAGGAAAAAAAATGAACTTAAATGATTTTAGCAAATAGCTGCAATATAACAAAGAGTGAAAAATTTAAGGGGGTCTGAATACTTTCCGTACCCACAGTACATAAAATCAAAAAAGTCTGAATTAACTTGAACTTAGGGTTAGGTTAGGAAACCTAATGCAAATCCATTTTTGATTGATCTTAGGAAATTATAAATATTAAATAAATTATTATAAATATTAAATATTTTGAGATACTGGATTTTTTTCATGAGCTGTAAGCTCTAATTATCAAAATTAAAACAAACAAAAAAAAAACTTTGGAAATGTTTTATTTTACATGTAATGAATCTAGAATATATGAAAGTTTCAGTTTTTGAAATAAGTTACAAACAAAAACTTAATGATAAACAATTATATTCTAATTTTTTGAGATGCATCTGTATGTGATGCGATCTGGAAAAAAACTGTAAAAACGGATGTCACGCTGGGACGTTTTCAGGAAATTTGAAAAATAGGTTGAATGTCTGTTTTTTTGTCAAAATTAGGTTTTCATTAAATTATATTCTATAAAGATAAGATGTTATAGAATATAATTTAATGAAAACCTAATTTTGACAAAAAAAAACAAAAACAGTCTATCATCTCTGAAAATATCTTGGCAAAATTCACTTGTTTAGTGCAGAAAAATAGCCATTTATTGCAGCAAGCAGAAATGACTTTGTCTTTCTATTATATTAAGAACATGCTGCAGAGGTGCTTTCCCTTAACACCACAAAAACAGTTAACCTATCAAAATAAACCACGTAACATATTTAATAAAGGTGTATCAATGCACATTCTCCACCAGTCCTGTGTAAACTATGGCACGCAAAGATTTTCATTTTTTAATATCATTAGATGGTGGTGCGGAGTACTGTAGATGCTCATTTAAACAATCTTACTCATCTCAGTCTGCTCAGTTTTGGTGATGTCAGTGCCCTAAAAAATGTTATAATGGACTATTTTACATCCAGAGATGAAGGATCGGATGATGAAGAAAGGTGGAGTCTGATGACAGTCTGTTTTATGCACAGTGCGCAAACAGTTGCGCTGCGCTCACTTTTCTATGTAAACTACAAGGTAGGCTGCATTATTTGTGCTATCTAAACATACAAAGGGTGATCAAAAGCTCAGGGACTATGTCCATGATAAACTATTGAAAACAGACGTTAGTCTGTTTGTGTAATGATGCAGACTTGACAGACAGCTCTTGTTAAACCCGTGAACTGAAAGTTAAAGCTGTCTCACTTTAAACCCGTTTTTCTCAAAATAACTGATACGTTCAAGCTATGGACAAAATAAAAATAGTTTTGGAAAGGGCTTGAACCCAGCTTTCATGTGGTATCAAAACCTAAAAAAGGTCAAATTTCACTATGTGTGGGGTTTTCCTATATCGCATTACATATGTAATATGTCAGTCTTATGGGTCTAGTGCACCAAGCTGAAAGAAAACCCCAGTGAATTTTCCTCCTCCTCCAGCAGATCCGCCTCTGCGCATTACCTCTCTTACAGACAAACACATCTCCTGTCGCAGGGTCCTGGCAGTCATCAAATGTGATTTCCCCACGTAAATATTTGTGTCAAACAAGCGATGCATCGCCCTGTCACCGCTGAAGAAAAGCTGTGCATTTCCCCATTTGAATTATACCAATTTGTGACTTCACGTCTGGAGTGCGCGCCATGCTCTTTTTAATCCTGCCACATCTGAGGCTTTCTGTAATGGTGCTTAATTTCTCTCAAAGCGAGCCGCGCTCAACCAGGCCGCCTCATCCCGGCCCAGTGAAGAGAGGATATTTGAGTTGATGGGCACGGGCAATAACAGAGCCGCTGGGCCGTGCAAGTCCAATGGATCGGTCTGGGAGAAGAAGAGAATTCAGTGAGCGGAGAAGGCAATTGTCAGGCTTTATCAGAGCCGCTATCAGCAACACGGCTGGAGAAATGGGCCCTCATAAATTATGAAGGATGTATTATCACACAAATGGAATGGGTGACAGTGATGGAAATTAGAAATGGGATTCAGCTCTTCTGCTGTGGCCGGTAATTATACAGCAACAATATATTACGGCTTCTCCACAGCCCAATGTCAGATGCTCGTACCTGAGCACAGACGTGCATGAGCGAACACTCGCTTAAATCGCTCATGTTTCAGGGTACTGGAATCTGGTTTAAAATTTAATGACGATCTGGGCTGAATTGCTGCAAAAAAAAAAAAAAAAAGGTTTTGAATTATAAATTACAATTATTTTTCAAACCCCACTGTAGAAAGGGATAGAAAGGTACACTACTTTGAAAGGGAAAGGGATCTACTTTGGGGTATCGCCAAATTCAATTTCCAGACAGTATCAAGGTCATTTCTCAGCAAAGGAGTATGAATTGTAATTATTAATTAGCCGGACAATAATCACTGGTGTGCATTTCACCTTTGAGAGTAAAAGAGGGTGCGACTGCAGAGCTGCAGATTGAGTTCTGCTCTCAAAGGTTTAACAGACAAAATCACTACATCACAAGATGCAAGGATCTCATTTCCTGAGTGATTTCTTTGTTTTCTGTGCTTCTTGATTGAACATCTCCAGTTTGTTGTTTCTCAGCACAGACTGACTAAAAAGCAAGGTACAGCACTAGGGGTGTAACGTTACATGCATTCATCTCGAACCATCACGGTACGGACATTGCGGTTTGGTTCAAGCAGTCAGACGACGAATACAGTCAAAGGCGATCAGTCCAGAAGGGGGTGCATGCTGTAATGCAACGCTAAAAGCCACAACAGGAAAGAGTCGAAGAACAGACGATGAGCGCACCAATCCAAAACAAGAACGTTGAGCTCAGATGGCACGCAAGAGATCAAAGAATTGAATGTTTGTTTTAAGTCAGCAGTTTGGAAAAGTTTCGGGTTCTAGAGATGCACTGGTCAACTGACTATTAATTGGAACCGCTTTTTATTTTGGCCAATCTCTATTCCGGAACTGCACACAAATGTAATTGTATATCCCAAAATGTAATTTGTGTGGAATTTTTATGAAGTCTGTAAAGAGGAGAAAATACTGCACCAGGCAGATCAAGCTCATACTTTACGATGCTCAAAATATAGGAAGACAGATATGTGGGGGTTTATATGAATGTATCTCTGAAAAGAATTGTCTGTTTTGATGGCATTTTCTTTTCCTCTTAAATAATGCATATTAAAGTAGTGTTTTTAAGTGCAACTGCTTTGTTTACAGTGTTAACCTATACCTATACCACTGTTGTTCCATAAGCGCCACCTGCTGTCAGAGAATAAATCTGAATTTGTTATTAGTCCGTCTGCTGTTTTTGTTTTGTGCAGGTGTCTTATGTAGCATTCTGTTTTTGCTACATATTTAGCACTACTGTCTGTTCAAAAAAAAAACCCAAAAAACAAAAAACATTTCCTGTTGTACCAAACTCATATCGAATTGTGACTCCAAAACCTCTGTACATACTGAATTGTGATTTCTGTGTACCGTTACACCCCTACACAGCACATGAGAATGAATGGAGTTGGGTGAGAGTTTGCTGCTGTTTCTGCTGAAGTTCAGTAGCTGAAGGTCAGTTGTAAAGCTTCATTAGACTCTCAGCTAGACTGTATCTCTCGCTAGGCTTTTATTGCTGGTTAGATGAGTGTGTGTTTGAAAGAGGCTATTTTTGGTCCCTCTTATTAAGTGCTATTAAATGGCCTCTATAGAGCACAACAATAAGGTTTTGGAAGTAAAAACTCCATTCATTTTCTCTACAGTGAAAGTGGTTTATAACAATAACTGATAAACCATTAAAGACAGACCAGTTCCAAGGTTGTTAATTGTTTGTGTGTATATGTATATATATATATATACACACACATACATACAGCCATGGCTAAAAATATCTGCACCCTTGCAATTCTGTCCCTTCTCTAGGGAAAATTGTTGCAGTTGCAAATGTTTTGGTACTCACATGTTTGTTTGTTTGTTTGTTTGTTTGTTTGTTTGCATTGGAACAACACACACACAAAAAAAAAAAAAAAAAAAAAGAAGAGAAGAATCAGATACAATTCCACACAGAACCCACAAATTGCACTGGACAAAATTATTGGGACCCTTAACTTAATATTTGGTAGCACCCCCTTTGGAAAAAACAACTGAAATCAATCGCTTCCTATAACCATGAATGAGTTTCTTACACCTCTCTGCTGGAATTTTGGACCACTCTTCTTTTGCAAAGTGCTCCAAGTCATTCAGATTTGAAGGATGCCTTCTCTCAACTGCTGTTTTGAGATCTCTCCACAGGTATTCTGTGGGATTCAGATCTGGACTAATTGCTGGCCATTCCAGAACTCTCCAGCGCTTTGTTTGTAACCATTTCTGAGTGCTTTTTGAAGTGTGTTTTGGGTCACTGTCCTGTTGGAAGACCCATGAGCTCTGGTGGGGACGCAGCTTTCTGACGCTGAGCACTATGTTGCGCCCCAAAATTCTTTGGTAATCATCAGATTTCATGATACCGTTCACACAGTCAAGGCATCCAGTGCCAGAAGCAGCAAAGCAACCCTAAAACATCTTTGAACCTGTAGGGACTGTGTTCTTTTCTTTGAATGCCCCATTTCTTTTTCTGTAAACAGTGCCATGATGTCCTTTACCAAAAAGCTCTGCTTTTGTCTCATCTGTCCACTATACGTTCTCCCAAAAGGATTGTGGTTTTGTCACATAAGTTTTGTCTTGCTTTTTTATGCCTTTGTGTCAGCAGTGGTGTTCTCCTGGGTCTCCTACCATAGCGTCCCTTTTCATTCAGATAGCAACAGATGACACAGGTGTGAGCTGACACTGTTGTACCCTGTGTCTGCAGATCAGCTTGAATTTGTTTGGAAGTTAATCAGGGTTCTATTCTCCACCATTCAAATTTCACCAATCCTTCGTTGTAATTTTTTAGTAATTTTGCTCTTCCGTCCATATCTAGGGAGGTTAGCTACAGTGCCATGGGCTGTAAACCTCTTGATGATATTGTGCACAGTGGACACAGAAATATTAAAATCTCTGGAGATTTTGGCCATGACTGTATCTATCTATCTATCTATCTATTCATTTATTTGGCTTCAGATCAAAGTTCAAAATGTTGTGATTATCCTTGTAGCTGGTTGGTTTAGTTCATGTTTATAACACTTTAACAAATACTTTTAAACTCGTCATGGGAACAAAGCTTCCTAAACTAATGTCACTGAAAAAGTACACAGGCACTAATTCTCTCTATATAATCTATATATTTCTATGTTCTTAGAAGTCTGTTCTTGTCTGAGTTGTCTAAATAAAGCATATCTCATTTGAGCTCTCCAGAATGATGACAGGAAGTAGACGAGCAAGCTAGACCCTTTGCTGAGGCCCAGCTGCTTTTTGTAAATGGAAACGGAGGGCTGATTAACATGAAGAGGGATGCAACTGATCTGTTTTAAAACCTAGTGAGCTTGTTTAGCAAGAAATGAAGACTGCATCAGATGGGTCCATCACAGAAATAGAAACCCTTGTGAAAAAGAAGTGTACTTAATGTGCATTTGTACTGTAATTCAAATCTTAAAGTTATTTATACTTTTAATATAATATACTATAAAAAGTGAACTTTGTAATAATGTCAGATTAAAAGTTTTAGTATAAAGTACATTTGCAGTTTTAATAATCTTTTGTGATGCCTTAAAAAACACAACGTCTTAACTGTATTTGATATTACATTTAAGGTTAACATTTTTAATTACGATGAAGCTGCAATTTAGTACATTAAAATATATTTTTAAAATGAGTATATTTAAGTTTACTATAAATGCTTATCAGTACATGCAGTACTTATTAAACCATATTTAAAAAACAACTGAATATTTATGATATATATATATATATATATATATGTATATATATTTCTTATTAAACCTTAGTACTTATTAAACCATTTTTTCAAAACAACTGAGTATTTATGAAATATATATATTCATTAAACAGTGTGAGTAAATACATCTAAATGGCATTTTCGATGCAGCTTCAGTGTTTCCTTTGCAGTGGAAAGATGGAGTTGTTGATACTGATTTCATTTGAATGGTAACAACCATACAGAGTGTAATTATTCTAACTGAATGCCTTGATAAAATTTAAGAATTTGATGTAAATGATAGGGCTGTGTATTGCCAAGAATCTGGCGATACGATACGTATCACGATACAGGCGTTGCGATACGGTATGTTGCGATACATTGCGATACTGTAAACAAGGCGATATATTGGGATATTTCTTATTTTATGAATAGGACATAATTGTAGGAAAGCTGTAATTAAGAACACACCACCATATGCAAACCATTCAATGTTACTGAATCACTTTTTGTGCAGTACGAGTATTGGGGGAAAATAAAGTGCTTGCAAGATTCTTTAGTTATTAAATGTATAAAATGTAAGCTTTTATAAACAGACCATATATATTTTTATACCCTGCTTTACAATTTAAGTTTATAATTGTAACCATGTCAGATCATTTTGATCTGAACTTAAGAATTACATCTAATATCAATAAAAAATAAAGTGCTTGCAGGATTCCTAAAGAAAACAAAAGTTTTATCTGTTATATATCTTATACAGATATTGGACATTCTGAGAACCTTTTTGTTCTGAGAATTTAGCAAGTTTTTCAGTTTGTAATTATGCTTCGCGTGGAATCGCCTCAACTGCGACGCGAGCACAGCCTCAACTGCACGAAACAGCCCCACCACGAAAGAAAGCGGCTGGCGGCTGCGCGGCTACCCCACCGCGCCCAGCGCGAAGGCACTTTTGCGGGACGCGGCAAGCAGCGGAACTGCGCCGCGGGCGCCGCCTCGGCTGCATGGGGCGCTTCTGCTGCACAGACCGGTGGCAGCCGCACGGCGGTTCCGCTGCTTGCCGCGTCCTGGTGCGAACGTTACCTTAAAAGCCGAAATGACGCCACACTTTACACCGAGGCAGGAGCAGGAACTATTCTTCCATCCTCCATTAACGCTAACATTAGTGGCGTGCCCTTATGCTAGAATTTCCTGTCGACTGCGGTCTAGCGGAATCTTCTATGATTTTTGTTTGTTTGTTTTTTAAATATCGATATTCCATTTTTGAGAATCGATACAGTATCGCCAAACAAAATATCGCGATACACACGTGTATCGATATTTTCTTACACCCCTAGTAAATGATGACACATACATTTAGTAAGGTTAGGAAAATATTGCCCTTCATTAAGTTTAATAAATATTCTCATAGAGCAGTGATGAGACTTTTGCTTCAGAATGGATTACAGAAAAAAAAAAATATATATATATATATGAGGATGTGAGATCACACACTAGGAGAATTCAAATTCATCACAACACAGAAACGTGTGCATTGTTGCTAGGAGACACATGACAAATTAAAACAATGTGTATTATAAAAACAGCTTAAAATATTAAACATTTTGATCACCTCCGAATCAATGTCTGTGTAGAGCGTCCCAAATCGCTCACTAGGGTTTAGAACACAGCTATTGTGTCAGATGCAGATTCTCATTAATATCTTTTGTATTATTTATTTATCTATTTACTTTCTTTTGTATGCCAATGCTCTGACTATTGTTATTTTTAATGTGTATTTTATCTCACTTTCTTTTTTTAACTTTCTCTTATTCAGTCAGAAACTGCAAATGAAGCATACAGGTATTAAAAGGCTTTTGATCTGTGGATTTTGCCACAGCAAACTGGCAGTAGGGTTTGGATATCATTCCTCAACACAACTACTGCTTTATTTTGATGTAGTTTTACTGAGCTACAGGATTTAATACTATACATGCCCTCAGGAGCAGACAAATACTCAGATATTCATCGTTGCAGCTATCATTTCATATCAAGCATGTTTTTTTCAAGGGAAACTGAGCAATTTCACTGAAAATTATTGTCTGTCATGCTGTGTTTAGGCTGAATGTTTCTCTACCACTGTTTCCCCACCTCCTTTTTTTGTTTTGTTTTTTACACAACAGTAAAAATGTTGATCAATATAAGAGAAATTTCTGGAAAAAAAAAAAAAAACTGAAGAAGGATCCTGAAGAAATTACATTCTGCTTTCTTGCAATTTCAACTTTTTTTTGAGTGTACAGAGTAAAATGTGTCAGTAAAGTGGGAGCAAAATTACAGAGTAACTGTGACTCCTCCCCAAACTGTTCTCCTCTCTTTGTTGATCCGCCATTGACCGCTGCTTGAAGAGAAGGTGTGCTTCTCCCGAATGATAAAGTAAGAAAAGTTTCAAAGTCTTAGTTTTCATTTTCGCCTGTTTTGAGCTCAGATCATTTTGCCACATATTTTTGAATATTACAGAGATCGCTTTCTCATGTTAGCTTGAGAACTAAGTTAGTTACCTTTAAAGCAAATAGCTAACATATATATTATGAACGTTACGAACGTTAAATTTTAAGTTTAAATTGCGAATTGAAAATATGCCTAATGGAAACGTGTCAATTTCGCAAAAACTCCCATATATCGCAAAAACGTTTTTATGCTCGCATGAGGTGGTTTTTCAGGCAATTCGAAAAAGGAATATTTTGCAAAACTGTAATGGAAATGGCTTTTTCACATTTACAGGTCACATGGCACATGTAAAAAATGATTGGATCATTCTTCAATGTACTATAAACTCCAAGAAACACTTCATACGTAGGCGTTCTGAAGTATAAGGGGCTTTCCCTGATATTAATGCTTAGACTGTAACGGCTCCGACGCAGTCACCGGAGCTGATGTTATGTTTATACCAGCAGCGCCACACGTTTCTGAAGCAGCTCTTCACACTGCTTCTGTAAAGATACATGCATACGCCTCTTTCGATCAAATAAAGCCAAAATTCTTATGTTTTAGTCGCATAACATCGGTTAATAGAAGCGTTGTATTTTAATAAAATATCACCAAATTTTTGCGCAAATCTGTAATGGAAACGCGCCTATTGTTTATCTACTAAACTGTGACTATGAGTGTTATCACCTTTAACATGTTTAACTTTGTCTTTTTGGTTCCTTCAGGATGCAAACTAACAACGTTGTCAGAGTGAAGTTCAAAACCTTTTACATTTCAAATGTTCATGGAATGTGATAAGAGATAAACTTTACATTGTTAATATCATTAAAACTTTTTTAATAATAAAAAAAACTTGTAATAAGTGTATGATTGTGTCTTATGTGGTATAAAAATAACTTTTTTACTTCCTTTCTTTGTTTTCAATTTGCCAATGGTTTGTCTTCCTTCAGTTGCTAAGAAATGACTCAAAGACAGAGGCTGATGAGGAAGCATTTGACTACCTGTTGACATGACTAGACCTTGGTGTCCTAGAAATTTTCATCCTAGACACAGCAAGTCTCAGTGGTCAATTGTTTAACATGCTTATCAAGTTTTGTTTACTCTCAGCAATACTTACCAATTCACTGATTTGCATGTATGTCTATTGTATTAATTCTCAATATCTGTATAGCATGCTATTAAAGTAGTATGAACAGATAACCAGACCACTGATATGGTTTATGCTGAAGATTCTTTAAGCCCAAGCTCGTTAGAAGATACTGAGGGCACGTCAGAGTCTGATGACCCATCAATGTTGATTAAAAGTCCTCCTGAAAAAAATCAAGTTGAGGCCATCACCAATCTTGCCTCTGAATTAAATCTATATAGAATGACTTAAATATTAAAGATATTTGGAACTATATGCACGTGTCAATTGTTAATTTCTCATCTCTGCTTAATATTATATCATTCCTCCCTCCAGATGATCGAAGATAAAGAGCAGCTCTGCAGGCGAGAAGGTCATAAATATGCACACACTAAAAGTCAGATGGCTGAAGTCGTGACCTGGTGAAAATCTTGGTAGCACATTTAACAAATAAACATTGGTGGGTTGTTCGTACAGTAAATTGATGTTTATGATGTTAGGGGTTGTAATTGGTACATGTTTATGTGTGTAGAACAGCCCCTTCCCGAAGTTTAAAAGAAGAATATTTGAAGGGACTCTTCTCTCTATTCCCATACTTGGTTGACCCCAGGAGCAAGCTTGGTCATGTAAGTAGCTGTTACCTCTCAATCGTTTTGATTTATTTCCCAACATTCCTAGCCTGATCTTTTCGCAAGGGCCTAGTACAGGAGTTGCAGATTTACAGTTCTAAATTGTTTTCATGTGGGACTCTGAATAACAAAATCATCGTTGATATGTTGTTGTTAAAGTTTAACTATATGACATAATTTCATTAATTGTAGAGGTTTCACCTCAATTCATTCACACATCTGTAGTTATCAAGACTTGGTCACGAATGCGTTATTAATACTGAAACTGTGTGCAGTATAAACTAAAATAAAGTACTGGAGTGGTAATGTATTCATACTGGCACATCTTCCAATGAAGTCAAGTCAAGTTAAAATGAGCAGGAGGGTATGTTCAACTCCTATCTAAAAACCAAACCCAAAGGCCTAAAAAATGTCGTTTTCTGTGTCTTCAGGTTGGGACAGTGACATGTCTTCCATTCTGTTGCTGGTTCACCTTTTGCCATCCTCAAATCAACGCCACAAAAGATCTCAGCTAGACAAGCATGTGATAGTCTTGTGAAATTCATCAAGTTGAAGCTACTGATGAAGCAGATTAAATGACACTAGTTTATAATGTTGTGTAACCGTGAGACCTTGAAATGTCTTATTTCTCTATAGAAAAGTTCTTAAAGGAATAGTTCAACCAAAAATGAAAATTCTGTCATTAATTACTCCAATTATTCCAAACCTGTAAGACCTTTATTCATCTTCAGAACACAAATTAATATATATCTGGTGAAATTCAAGATCTTTCGGAGCCTGCATAGACAGCAAGGGTCCTAGTACGTTCAGGATCCAGAAAGGTAGTAAAGACATTGTTAAAATAGTCCATGTGACATCAGTGGTTCAACCGTAATTTTACGAAGCTATGAGAATACTTTATGTGTGCAAAGAAAACAAAAGTAATGACTTTATTCAACCATTCTTCTCCTTCAAGTCACCATCTTCCACCATAATCTAGAGTACCACGAAGCATGTATGTGATGCTGCTGATGCAGGAGCCGGGCTCTGATGTAAAAAACGCATGCACTGCACCTTGTTTACGAGCAGAGAAAGCATGCGTATGTGTTGTGATACTCTTGTTAATGGCAAAGGACAGTGACACGGAGGAGAAGAACTGAATACAGTTTTTTTTTTTTTTTCACATAAAAAGTATTCTTACGAAAGTAAACTGAATTCTTGTATGTTTCTGTAACGCAATTTTAATTTGGGTAATTACAACAACCGCAAAGAACTACGAAAGTAAACTGAATTTACGGTGTATGTTTCTGTAATTATCGTGTACCTATAAAGAACGTACATGTAGGTATAAGGGAACAATATGTTATATTTGGGTAATAAGGGGATAACAAACCAGATATTCAACCTGCAAAGAACTACATAAGTATACTGAATTTACGGTGTACGTTTCTGTAATTATAGTGTACCTATTAAAGAACGTACATGTAGGTATACGGGAACAATATGTTACGTTTTGGTAATAGAGAGTAACAACCAGATATACAACCTGCAAAGAACTGCGTAAGTAAACTAAAGTTACGGTGAATGTTTCGTATTTATATTGTACCTACGTGTAAGTATAAGGGAACAATAGGTTACGTTTGGGTAATAACGGGGTAGCAAACAGATATCCTAAAAATAATTTATAATGGATTAATTTAAAAAACTTAACAGGTACCTATTCTACTAAATCGTAAGTTTGGTGTATCTATACGTAAGCTTTTTAAAATTACTGGGAAAATATACTCTTGTCCCATGTAGTTACAGGGTAAGTGTGCCCTCTGCGGGCTGTAAATTAAAGTGGCGATTGTTCCCCTCTTGTTCAACGAAGTTACAGGGTAGGTATACAATATAACAACGCAATACATATAACAACGCGACGTAAAATGTGGTTCCACAAAATGTACATTTATTTACATTTTTACAGACACTAAATGTACAATACTGACATGTTTACATCATCTAAACATTTAACGTTTACTTAATATGAAATTATAACATTTCATTCTGTTCTGTGTGATTTCTGTTGCCAGCTCGTTTCCAAGAATAGGTCTACATAATGTTATCATGACTACACGTTAAACCCTTAAAATAAATAATATTTCTGCAATCGTTTAACCATTCATGTAATATTAACTTCGTTTGCCGTGGTGGAACACAAAGGCGTTTTCTCTAACATGCTGTGACTAACAATAGAACCATAAAATACACCGAACACGCATCATAATTACAAATTAAACAATTTTATTTGTGTGCTGTAACCCAGATCTTCAGAATCCATACGATTTGCGAGGACCAGAACCAAATTCAAGGCTTTGTCCGACGATCTTCATCTCCATCTCTAGCAGCGAGTCCAGCAGCAACAGCCATAAACCCGTGCTGAAGTGCATTTTGCGACAGGAAAATCGGACGTTCATTGGCTCTCGCCTGCATTCGTCACAGATTACGACATGCCGTGTTTCTGGTGAGATGTGTTGGAATGACGCGCGGGCGCCTTCGAGGAGTGGATCAAGACAATAATCTGGATAATATTTTCAGCGATTAACAATTTAAATTCTGCTCTCATCCTACTGCACCTCAAACCTACTGTATTCCGCCAGAGAGGACTGCGGCTGCAAACGCATCGTTATTTGGATTACTTTTTTGTATGGCTGTTGACATTTTTGCAATAAATAAATGATTGTGATTGCACTTTCCTGTTTTTTATATTTTTATTACTGTTCAGTCATAGTTAACGTTAGGTTTAGAGGTAGAAGTGGGATTAGCGACTATAAAAAAATATTTTTAGATATATTTTCAGATTGTGTGTTTATGTATTGTACCTACCCTGTAACTTCGTTGAACAAGGGGGGAACAATCGCCACTTTAATTTACAGCCCGCAGAGGGCACACTTACCCTGTAACTACATGGAACAAGAGTATATTTTCCCAGTAATTTTAAAAAGCTTACGTATAGATACACCAAACTTACGATTTAATAGAATAGGTACCTGTTAAGTTTTTAAGTAATTCCATTATAAATTATTTGTATATCTGTTTGCTACCCCGTTATTACCCAAACGTAACATATTGCTCCCTTATACTTACACGTAGGTACAATATAAATACGAAACATACACTGTAACTTATGACGTAGTTCTGTACAGGCCCCTCCAACAACTATTGACTGACACAGCCTGAGCAGTAGTAGACAAGAATAACTCCTAAGCGATTGAGGTGTATTGTTGTTGGATGTAATAATGAACATAGCAGTCGTCATTTACCGCTGAAGACGCAAATAATTACTTTTGTTTTTGAAGGGAATGCGATGGTACAATCATCTGCTCAAATTGGACCCTTCTAAGTTTCAAAAGGTAACAAAACATGCTTTATTTTATTATTCTGTGATTGTTAAAATATCAAGAGATTTTTGCTATTGCAGCAGTTAGAGATCCATCCGTGCTGGATATATAGGTCCGGGTCACTAAAGACCCAAATATGTAATAGTGATGGGCGAAACATTCATGCATTTAAGGGTTAAATCAATACATTTTCTGGACAGTGTAAACTACTTAATCTTCTCAACCCAGCAACCATGTGCAGGCACTCTTTCTGCATTATGGAAAAAGCACTGATTCAAGCTGAAAACATCAGCAAATATGCAAGCTGGAGTTTAGCAATCTCCAATCAGATATTCTGCTCAAATAAAAGTGTAATACAGCCAGTCTGTATTCTTCCACATGGTTGCCTGCACTGTTTGACAACATCTGTGTTCTCTTGATTTGTGCTTATGTGAGTGTGCAATAATTATGACCAAAATAAATTAACATGACAATAATCGTGCTTATATTTTTGAGCAAAATAATCATGATTAACCATTTAACTATTGTTTTGCAGCACTAAGTAACATTCATTGTGGATCAAAGGTTCTTCATGGATCTTCATGTTTGTATTTCACACTCGCAGTAAAGCTGTTGTGCTAAACATCAGCAAGGCTTTCAGCTCTCTTGAACCACCTTGACCTAACACCTGTATAACATTAAATGAAAGCTTTAAGAGATAGTATATGCTACTGGTATTGTATTGTTTGGATCACCTCCACACTCGCTTCTGCTTTCATCCACGCTCTAACTGCCCGTCCATCCAGCACACCAATGTTTGATGTTTTCATTCTCATTGATCTTCATATTCTCTCTCGCTCTCTTTTTTTTTTTTTTTCAAAAGAGCATGTATTTCCCATACCAAAAGTTAAAGAAGCAACCTTCCTTTGAAAAGTTTTTGCTTGCTATGCCTCCTTTGTCTCACATGCCTTGGGATCACAAGGTCCGCTGAATTTAAATGCAAATTGCCAAAATAAACTATTGATTCCTTCAAAGCGGCAGCAAAAGAAAACATGCAAGCACAAAGGTGGTCTCCGATCCCTCCGGACACTGTATATATACTTTTGTAGACTGTTTTGTAGATCGTATAAAGCAATAAATATATACAAAAAACGTTCTGTGAGTGTGCATTATTCATTATACAAGCCAAATTTTACAAATGCATGATCAAATATTTATCAATATGCAGCGATGGCACCTCAGTTTGACATGCAAGAGGGTAACTAATCATTAAACAATGAAACTGCAGTGGCTGGCTTTGGAAGACACATGCAAATGACTCCTCTGACGGGTCACGGGCCTCTCCTGCGTCCTCCTCATTACTATTTTCAGCTGTCATCTGGGGACAGCAGGGGTACGGCAGGTAGAAGGGATGCCCTAGTTAAAGGCAGGTCTCTTTACATTCGTACCTTGAGAACAGACAGGAGGACACAACACTGTTTGATGAGAGAAACTGTGTCTTCAATTAATATGATTAATTGAGCTGTCAGTGGAAAGCATTTAATGCTAAAACAAAACATAATGTGCACGTAAAGGCATATGTGCTCCGGTAAAATTAAATGACAGTCTTACCTTAGCGTCTCTGAGTGTGTGGTTTCTATGGTGATGGGTTAAATAGAGTTTTAATGAAATCATTTTGTGATGTCAATTACAGAAAGGCCCAAAGATGACTTCCAGGTTTGCACTGATAAAGGCCTGCAGGTCTAACTAGATGAGCATCGGAGTGACAAAGAAAAAGTAAGAAAGAAAGAAAGAAAGAATGAAAGAAAATGAATGAATATTAGAGAGAGGGAAGGAAATTATGAGACAAAGAGGTAAAAATGGCATCATATGATGAGCTGGATTTAAACTGCCATCGATCACATGAGCACCATGACTGCAACGCCACAATTCCGAAAATCATTTTTTTTTATCTGAAACAAACTGACCTTACACTCCACTTCTAAACCAATTTTCATGATATTTTTGTCCTGAAAACACATCAAAGAACAGAATTTCAGGAAGTCTCATATGTCTGTTTTCCAAGGTCAACCGATAATACTCTGCAATGATCGGTCGAGTGCCAGAAACGTGATTTAGACTTTTACCTTCAGTATTGATCCATGGGCTAGATGTCTTCTCACTTCCAGCAAGTTAAAAAAGAGGGAACAGAAGAGTTTGTGGCACGAAACATACAGCATCACAACTTCCAGTTACACACATCTCAATTTATTCGACTATAACTTTGAGAACGATGAGAATCAACATCCAGATTGACCATATCTCGAGTTACTTCACATCCAAGCTCTCATTAAAGTTAAATCTGCAATATAAGCCTTCAGAAATCACGCCTGGAGAATGTTCGCCCAAGGCATGTGTGTGTTAGGAAATGCATGCCGGCTCAGAATAACACATGTCCTTTTTCCCCATTCAACGCAATCTCTGCCTCCGACAGAACAGAAGTGACACAGAAAATGCATTAATGGAGAATCTCACCCGAGGGTATGCGATCGCCTCACGCCAAGCCAACCGAGCTTTGCCTGACAGGCCTTGCACCAATGCACAGCTGAATTTCTTTCCAAACCTGCTTGTCTCGCTCCAGACAAGCGCTCTGCAGATTTCTCTAGCTGGCACGTGCCGCATCGGGTTGCGGTGGGCCGCGCGTCTGTTTGCAGCAGAAAATCCATCTAAAGTAATGACCCTCCATGTTATCTGCAGAGGCAGAGCTCTGTCTGATTGGTATAAAGGAGGTGTTTCGATTGGCTGAAGCTGAATGTCTAATACGAGCGATTTACTTAAAGCTGAGGCTCGGAGATGAGCGGGAGAAAAATGAGTGTGTGATATTTCTGAATAGAAGATGAGGAAGTGTAACAAGATTATTTCGCATTACAACAGACACCATGCAGCCAGAGCCGTCCGTCTAAATCTCTCCTGAATCCAGTTCAGCGCTTATTCCTAAATATTAATTCTAATCCTAATCAAGCACACTTCAGCGCTTTATAATTACCCAAACGTAATGATAAAATTATTTACCATACCTGAGAAAATATGATAAATGTGGCATAATGATATTTATTTTTCAGGTAACTAAAATGTATTGTATGGTTTTAGTTAACTATAATAATCCTGCATTATATCTATTTATTAATTTATTATTTATTTATTTCACGTCAGAAATATATGCATGTGTGAATATCAGCATGAACATGTCCTATATTTCAGTGCTGACAATTTCTGTATCCAGTCATTCTAGTGCAAGTGTGTGAGCATGTGCAAGCAGACAGACAGACAGGGTGAAGGATGCTGCATTCTGACACATCTGAGACAGCTCTGTGAAACAAAACAAGTAAAAAAAAAATAGAAATGTCTGTCAGGCTGCAATATCATGCAGTCACTCAATAATCACAGTGAATGGCTCATTTAAGATCTGACAGAAACAAAACTCAAGCTCTCAGGCAAAGGCACAAAGCAGACATGAGACGTCTTTCACAGGCAAAGGATGCCTTTGTTATGCATTTCAGTTAACTAAAATGGCCAAATTAAATGTTGTATGTCCAAAAATACTAACAACTAACAAGGTAAAGGAAAAGTGTGATGTCCTCTTTTATTTCTATGTTGAACACATAATCTCAGTGAAATTTCAGCCCAGTAAAATTAAAAACTTGCTTTAATTTGTAAGTGGAGCCAAAATTACATTTTACTATAAAATGTAACTTTGAACCATTTGAAATTCTTTTCAGCTTTAAACTCAAATGACTTTCTTTCTCTCATGGAAGACCAGAGAAAAAGCTTTGGAGGCTTTTTACTAGCTCTTTGGCATGCTTTGACAATGAATGGATACTAAAGCTTTTAGGCTCAAATGCAAAACACCATATAAAAGTATCATAAAAGCACACCATGGAACTATTTCATATCTTTGTCCAAGAAACTGAATTTTAAGTGGTTATTGATAAAGAAAAAATCTTTTTGCCATCCACCCTAGTTCTCCTTGAGACTAGCAGTCAGGGTTTGTGAACAAATCCTTTGAGTCACTTGTTTTCAATGAATTGACTGATCCAGTTCATAAACCGATCTAAATTATTGATTCACACACCAGGCTGATCTGGACTCAGTGGGCCCTATTTTAATGATCTAAGCACATGATCTAAAGTAGGGATGTAACGATTACCAATTTGACAATAAATCATGATAAAATTCCCCATGGTTAGTATTAACATTTCATATTTTAATTATCATTATAATCGTATTCAATTACCGCAATTTGAACAAGTGAAGATAAATACTGTCCAGCATAAAGCACAGTTAAGTAACAGTCTCATTTGCACACAGCACACACAGTAGTTTCGTTTTGTGTGAAAAGACGGTGGAAAAGCTTAGATGTTTTAAAAGAGTGCTAATGGCATAGGCGCCGATCCCCACGGAAATGATCAAGCATGCACGGAAATACACAAGATTTCTCCGTTCATTTTAAGCAATAAGAAATAGACTGCAGCTTTTGCAACTCAATTCTCATTTTCATCCTTCATTTGAAGCAGTTTTTGGCCTTATTTTAATAGCAAATGCAAAGAGTGCATTATTGTAACGTGAGAGGGTGCCAGCACAAATCTCTCGGATTTCAGCGGGCTTGCTCTCCCAAATATATATAGTGATCATGGCTCTGCGCTCCCTCAGATATTACATATGCACCCTCAAACTTTGTCCTGTGTACGCGCAAGTAAATGCTTATTGTAAACAGGTATGCCTATTTATTAAATCACTTATTTAGTGAAGCGCAAACCTCATAGAAAGAATGTGTGTATTATTTGGTTACTAATGTATTTGAAGTCTGTGCATTTCACTTCGCAATTGGGGGTTGGGCACCCACCGGTAGAAACATAAATTGGGAATTATCCAAATAAAATGAATATATGAATGAAGTAATTATATGAATGTACCTCTGAAGGTTCTGACTGTCTTCAGAAAATATTTGATGACATTTTGTTTTCATTTTCACTCAACGTAAAATCTAAAGTAGCATTCTTGATCTCAATACTGCTTTATTCACGAAGTTCACGGAAACAGCTGTAATTCAGCTTTTCCATAAGCGTCATCTAGTGTCATACAGTGGATTTACAGAGACTTACATTTACATTCAGCTGACCCCACTCAAATGAGTTACTGTGCACCCCCTTTCAAAAAACGAATGTGCTCATTTTCGAAAGGGAAAGTGAAACCAAAAAAGCAGCTTGCATAATGTTGGCATTTTTATATTTATGTACACAATAATAATCTTTTACATTGTAATTCTTTCATTTTTAATATTTGGCATGTTTGTGTGCTGCTGCACGTCCCTGTGTGTGTAATAAGCAGAGAGTATGTGCACTGTGCACCTGCCTATAGGTGCATATTACTGACACGCTCTTTAAATAACAATACTAATATTGCGCCATTGACTTTAGACCAGGTTTCAGTTGGTCAATGGCACAGTCTATTTCAGTTGCCTCAAAATAGCAATGCGATAACAATGCGTCTGAACACACCTCTTTTTCAGACCAGCATGCCCATGGGCACTCCAATGGGTGCAAATGCATTTGCTATTTAAACAACGTAGCGCAGGTCACGAAAATAATAACAGCGTTGGGCTGAAACTTGTGTCGTGTCTGGCGCCGCATTTGCGCTGAGTGCATGATAGGGCCCAATGAGTTGCAGCAGTCACTGGATGATCACCTATGAATAATGACCTTTCGTCTGTGTGCTATTGTATGTCTTCAAAAGACCTGAAATAAAGCACATTAGAGCTGCAACAAATCATTATCTTGATACTTGATTAATCTAATTATTACAACAATTAATAAACTAATCATTGATTATTTAATGTCATTTAGCGTTTAGTCAGCTTTTGCATTGAGTTAAATATTGAGTTTATATTTTATTAAATAAAACATGTTGTTCACTTCAGCTTTTAACCCTCTGGGGTTGAAGCCTGCACCGATGCGGTCTGTCTCATATTTTCTTGAACACCACACTGTGTTATTGCAGGCCCTTACATTAAGTCATATGAGCTCAAACGACTATTCGACAACAGTGTGTCGACAATGTTTTGTCGATGTTGCTGATTAATGTGCAATAAGGTCCAAGAGGCTGTGCACAGCTGCAAGGCTTTATTAAGCACAAGCAAAGCAGAGTGACTGCAACCACTTTAGCCATGACTTATTCACATTACAGCACACCTTGAGTACCTTATTGCTTTTATAAAACAGTTACCACACAATACAAATATTAAAACCAAACAAATTATGTAGTGATTTTATGTTTTTTTTAAAATAAATTCATTAAATGCTATCCTTCCATTAAAATATAGTTCCTGACATTGACCGTAAATGGCAAGAGAATGTTCCAGTGTAACATACCCTATCTTATGGAGCTCAAATAAAAACAGGGAATAAGGTCTATTCTCATCCACTGTGCCATTTATATATATAACACCACATATGATATTTTCTCACACACATGCATCTGCTTATCTCTCCGCATGAGAAAACGTCTGTTTTCTGTCTTTTAGTTTAAAATAGACTGATTTTCAGCACAGCGCGAGTTTGCAAGTGTCATTACAGAATAAAGTGATGGACATATGGACATACAGTACCATACCTGAAACAGAAAACTAATAAATACAGTAGTATTCCACACTTCATAAACTGTGAGCTTTCAAACACACACACAGGCACACATTAAGGTATCTCCCATATGGTGGGTGAAGTAATGGTGTGGCCTTAAAATTAAAGGTGATGTAACATATTGTCAGCAGGGGTCATATAATTCATTACATAAATGATAAATAGTTCATTTTGCTGAAATGCATAATACATTGGAACAGTTTCTACACTATATTATTGACTGTTTATGTTGCTAAGGGTGTGTATATGGTGCTATCACATTGTTAGTTTTTTTTTTCCCCGAATGAATGAATGAAGTCAATTTTAAAATCTGCAAATCTGAAAGTAGAAATTGCAGGAATTACTCTAACAAAGACGTGATGATAATGATGAAAACATTTCAGTCAGTCCTAGTAAATACTGACCTGCTGAAAGCATTACATCATTTCTGTCAGACTAATTTCATCAGCTTTATGAGTATCTGCCTTTCAAACCTTCCCTCACATACACAGGGGACTCTAAGCAAAACACAACTGTGGCAATGAAGGCTTGAATTGTTTTTCATTGCAGCGCATGGTGAAATTGATTTCCAAGGTGTGAAAAATGCTCAGCTGAGCCTTGGCCAAAGGGACGTGTGATGGGGGTTTAGGTGTCTGCAAAGGTGTAGATCGAATGCTGAATTGTCAGGGCGTTTGAGAACGGCCTCTTTTTGTAGGTGTGGATCGAATGGCAAGCTGTTGACTCTTTTGTTAATGGCCTATTGTTTCCCCTGAAAGCTCTGCATTGCTTTAGCCCATAAAAACACAATAACCATAAAGTTTTATTTCTGTTTTTATTTATACATGATGCTAAAATCAATTCTAGGCATTTTATATAAATAAGAGATGGAAATATTTATTCACAATAAAATGAAGTCGATTTTTAAATGCAATTTTGCCGTGAAATCTTATTTGCCAAACTCCAATGAATATTTCATCAGTAAATCTGTTCCAGCTGTGCCAGGACTGGATCTTCATGCATATGATTTTGAAAACAGAGCACCGCTGGCCCTAGGAAACACTAAATGCAGATAAACACTTAGAGATTATCATTTAAAATGTTGATCTTTCTGTCCAGGAACAGCAGGATCTCATGAGAGCCTGTTCAAACTCACCGTTTTTATTGTTTTAATTGGGAGGAACTGCAGCGGTTTTGCTGTGAGCTAAAGTCTTTTTCAATGAGCAGTGGACAAAACAGGACCAGACAACTGTTAAAAATAAAGATTTTATTCTAATTTAACAAATTCTCAGTGCTTAGCCTTCAGAAAATACTTAATAGCATCTTAAGGAGGTCACACTGACAAGAATTTTACATTAAATTTTAGACATTTAAATGCAGTACAAACTCCTGTGTGCTGTCCTAACCAATGTAAACATCAAAATTAATTGGGCAAAAAATGTGTCTATTAGGGAGACATGACATTAAAGACAAATGTGAAATGCACAAACTTGACACAATAATGTTTTTAAGTGTGTAAAGTGCGTCTAAAGGCAGTTTCAAGTCAGTGGCTCTGCAGTGTAGTAATGAAGTAATCTGCTGAATATAATAATAATGTGCTGAATGTGTTGTGGGCACCCACATGTGTAGCTCAGTGGCCCAGAGGTGCACGTGTCACTTCTCTGTGTGTCTGAACATGAGGTGGTCCGACAGCAATCTAATCACTGGAGCAAAGCTCCAATCTCACTTCCACAGCCCAGTGTCTGCCGCAGTACCGCTGATCGATCAGACCTCCCGTCTATGTGCGTCTCCTCTAAGTTACCAAACGCTCACATGTGAGCCATGCGTGCAAATGAAATATTTCACAAGGCCAGTGAGTGTGCTGACGCCTATTCTTGCTATTTTTGGGCGAGTAGCATGGGACTGTGTGCACGTGTGTGTGTGTGTGTACCTCTGTGTCAAGCACCAATTAGAAGTAATATGTATTGAGGGCCTTGCATGGGAGCTCAGTTTGCAAATGTTATGATCTGAAGAAACGCTGGAGAAAGGCCACATTAAGAGCCTTGAGCCTCAAGGACTCAGAAAATATAAGCAATAACGGATCAATGCTTTGATCAATCGCAGCAATTAGTGTTTAAAGGCGGTTTTGCTGTGCCACGCTAGCATTCTGCCTAGCATCATCACCCAGCATGCCACACTGCATCCTGAATGAAAAATTCATGAGGAGCCCTTTTATAGGGAATATATCAAGTGCCAAATTACAGAGGATGAAACACACAGCGTGTACACACACACACACACACACACACACACACACACACGCACACACACATACTTTCTCTCTTATGACCAGGTCCAGACATTTTTGTTTAATTAACCATGGTTTTACTACAAATAAAACCAAAAACCATGGTTATTACAGTTAAACCATGGCAACCAGAAAGTAACCATGGTTTTGCTAGACTAACCATAGTTTAACCATAGAATTTGTAGTAAAAACTGTACATGGTTACTACATTTACTATACTATAATAAAACCGTGGTTAATTTTTGTAAGATAAGGCATGGGTAATACTCGTGGTTATTTATTTTGGAAATGTAATGTCCAGTGCCTTACTTACCTATGCCATGATCATGTATTAATGTCTATATATGAAGAGTTCAGATGCAAAAGCCTCTAAATCCATCTGATGTATTTCTTTAAAATTAGCATTTCCTTCTGGCTACTTTGTATAGGTCTTTATGTAAGTATTGGTACTTCTGATTGGGCTGAGGCTGGAATTTAGCGAGTTTGAAGTAAAAGTACCTGATGGATGTATACTTTGTGTCAGGAGCATTCACTATCATTATCTCATTTTTGACCAAGTTGGCTTTTAGCTGGTTTTGCTTCTGAACTCTTCATATAGTGTTGTCAAAACATGATTTTTCAGTAGATATTGATACGGAAATATTTGAAACAGTTTCAATGCTCATTCTCTGCAGTATTGATGTACTGATACCTGCTGTGTGAATTTATGTGTATTTGTGAATGCAAAGTGCACCAATTATGCTTTATTTTCATAATTTGCATAATTTTGTAGACAGATGATTGCAGGTTTTCAGTAGATTTGTAATAAAAAACATTTGTAAACCTGTTGTCACAGAAACGTTTCAGCCAAAATAAAAACTTGAAGGTTTGCAAGTGAAGATATTAAAACATTAGTGTTGTAATTGTATTAATGTAAAGTAAATGCAATCACACAGTGTGAGCATTACACTACTGAGAGGAATCTTAAGATGTTTGATGAGACTAAGGAGGCCGTTAAAAGTCACAGTTAATTACTTGAGAATATCACTCAGGATGGTCATTTTGTGGGGTATTAAAATTATTCACAGATATTAGCAGAAGGCACAAATTGATATAGAAGATAATGAAAGCAGTTATAATTTACTGGGGGGTGCATTCAAAGTTTAATAACTCTATAATGACTTGGCTTGATTAAAAGTGATTTTATGTGTTAAGCTATACTGACTAAATGAACTGCATGCGCTTTAATAAAGATGAAGACAAGACAATGAAGTTCAAAGAAGTGAAAGTTTCTGTTCTAATCTGCTCTTTCAGAAGTTTCCAGACTTTTGCAATGACAGAGACATGTGAAGATCTGTGATCAGTGCATGTCTGTGCAGAGCGAAGCACAAATGTAAGATTAAAGGAAAAGATCACCTGGAAAAATGAAAATACCCTCATAAGTCTGAACTGAATGTAATGTTTTCAGACACAATTACAATTAAAGGAGTATTTCACTTCCAAAACAAAAATGTACAGATAAGATACTCACCCCACTGTCATCCAAGATGCTCATGTCTTTCTTTCTTCAGTTGTAAAGAAACGTCTAAGGTTACGTATGTAACCCCGGTTCCCCGAAGGGAACGAGACGCCGCGTCGAAACGCTTTGGGAACGCCTTCAGCGTGACCGCGCTCTGAATCACGTGTGCAATCAGACCAATGGAAGAACGAAACGTCACAGGCGGGTGACGTCACTGACCAGGAAGCATAAAAGCACGTGCGCCGGAACGAGCGTCAGCTTCCAGGAGAGAAGCAGCGCTCGCAGGGACGCAGGAGGATGGCTACGAGACGCGGCGTCTCGTTCCCTTCAGGGAACCGGGGTTACATACGTAACCTTAGACGTTCCCCTTCAGGAACTCGAGCCGCGTCGAAACGCTTTGGGAACGAGATGCCCACGCCGCCAGACCCCTAGTCCCTGCCTAGGAAGTGCTAGGGCGAAGGACAGAGGCACCAGGCGAGACCCGCAGGTCAAGTTCATAAAACCTGACAAAGGTCAAAGGTGAGGACCATCCCGCAGCGTTGCAGATATCTTGCATGGGGACCCCAGCAAGAAAAGCTTTGGAGGCAGCCATACTCCGGGTAGAGTGGGCTCTGACCTCCAGAGGAGGAGGAAGGTCAGAGGACTCATAAGCAGAACAAATAGCGTCCACTACCCAGCGACTTAAAGTTTGCTTAGAAGCAGGGAGGCCCCTTTTTGGGGGGCCATAACAGACAAACAGCTGGTCTGACTTTCTCCACCTGGCAGCTCTGTGGACGTATGCATCCAGTGCTCGCACCGGACACATACAATTACGCTTCTGATGGTCAGCATCCAGAAAGGGAGGAGGACAGAAGGCCTGAAGTACGACAGGCCGTGGTGTAGAGGAGGGGACCTTAGGGACATACCCCGGTTTAGGGTAAAGAAAAGCTTTCGACAGGCCTGGCGCGAAGTCCAGGAAGGAAGGGGCCACAGAGAGGGCCTGAAGATCCCCAACTCTCTTAAGGGAGGAAAGTGCTAAAAGAAGGACAGTTTTAAGAGTAAGAAATCTGTCAGAAATTTCCTCGATAGGCTCGAAGGGAGCCCTACAGAGAGCCTCTAACACCACCGACAGGTCCCAGGTAGGGACACGAGGTCGTACCGGAGGCCTCAGCCTCAGTGCACCGCGGAGGAAACGTGTAACAAGGGGGTCCCTACCCACGGAAAGCCCACCGAGAGGGGCGTGGTAGGCCGCAATGGCCGCCACGTAGACCTTCAAGGTGGAGTGGGATAACCCTGCAGACAACCGGCTTTGCAGGAACTCCAGCACTGAACCAACTGGGCAGTTAACTGGGTCTTGCTGGCGGTGTCCGCACCAAGAAGTGAAAAGTTTCCACTTCAAGGCGTACAGTTTCCTCGTGGAGGGAGCTCTAGACTGGAGGATGGTCTCAACAACCTCAGTTGAGAGACCGGAAGCTAAGAGGTGTGCCCCCTCAGAGGCCACACCCAAAGCTTCCACAGCTCCGGCCGGGGGTGAAGAATGGAGCCCCCTGCCTGTGAGAGGAGATCTCTCCTGACGGGAATCTCCCAGGGAGAGCCGTCGAGAAGAGAAATCAGGTCCGAGAACCATACTCGGCCCGGCCAGAACGGGGCTACTAGAAGAAGGGACACCCCGTCCCGGCGCACTCTCTCTAGAACTCCCGGGAGCAGAGCGATTGGGGGAAAAGCGTACAGACGTAGCCTCGGCCACGTCTGCACCATGGCATCCAGCCCCAGGGGAGCTGGATGAACTAGAGAGTACCAGAGGGGACATTGCGTGTTCCCCCTCGTGGCAAAAAGGTCCACCTGGGCTGGACCAAACACTCTCCAGATCTGCTTCACCACCTCGGGGTGAAGCATCCATTCCCCGGGCCTCGGCCCCTGTCTCGACAGGATGTCTGCTCCCACGTTGAGATGCCCAGGAACATAAACTGCTCTCAGCGAGAGGAGTTTGTCCTGGGACCACACAAGGATCTGGTGCGCCAGCTTGTACAAGGGGCGCGAACGCAGACCTCCCTGGTGGTTGATGTAAGAGACCACCGAGGTGTTGTCGGTGCGGACCAACACATGGCGGTCTCTTAGGTCCGGGAGGAAGTGTTTCAGAGCCCGAAACACGGCCAGCATCTCCAGGCAATTTATGTGCCACGTGAGTTGGTGACCACTCCACAGACCGCGGGCAGGGTGGCCACTCATGACCGCTCCCCAACCGGTGAGGGACGCATCCGTCGCTAGCGTTGCGCGGCGACAAGGAGCCCCCAACACCGGGCCCTGAGACAAGAACCAAGGCTTCCTCCACATGTCCAGGGCACGTAGGCAGCGCCGCGTGACCCTGATCATGCGAAGTGAGTTTCCCCTCGGGGAGAACCCCTTGGTCTTGAGCCACCACTGTAGGGGCCTCATGTACAACAGGCCAAAAGGTATCACGTTGGACGCTGCTGCCATCAGACCCAGCAGTTGCTGGAACTGCTTCACAGTGAGTGACTGGCCTTCCTTCACTCTCTTGACTGCAGTGAGGATCGACTCGATCCGAGCAGGAGACAGACGTGCCTGCATCGTGGTCGAATCCCACACCACGCCCAGATAAGTGGTCCTCTGTAATGGAGAAAGCACACTTTTCTTGGCGTTCAGTCTCAACCCCAGCGCCTTCATGTGAGCGAGAACGACAACTCGATGCCGAACCGCCTCCATCTCCGACTGGGCAAGGATCAGCCAGTCGTCGATGTAATTGAGTATGCGGATGCCCTGGAGTCGCAGAGGAGCCAGAGCTGCATCCACACACTTCGTAAAAGTGCGGGGGGAGAGTGCTAGGCCGAACGGAAGAACCCGATATTGGTAAGCTTCGCCCCTGAAAGCAAACCTCAGGAACTTCCTGTGATGAGGAAGGATGGAGACGTGAAAATATGCGTCTTTTAGATCTATCGTGACAAACCAGTCCTCGGACCTGATCTGAGACACGACTTGCTTGATGGTGAGCATCCTGAACTTCAGTCGCTTGACTGAGCGGTTCAGAACGCGCAGATCTAAAATGGGACGCAGGCCCCCATCCTTCTTCGGAACAATGAAGTACCGGCTGTAGAACCCGGACTCTCTTACGTGAGGAGGGACCACCTCGATGGCCTCCTTCCTCAGGAGAGTAGCTACTTCCTGTTCCATTACCAGACCCTGCTCGGGGCCCACCAGCGTGGGAAAAACCCCGTTGAACGGCGGAGGTGGTGCGCCGAACTGAATGCGATAACCTCGCTCTACAGTATGCAGGACCCAAGCAGACACATTGGGCAGTAGTTTCCACGCTGCCAAATGATCTACTAAGGGAACCAGCCTCTCGAGGCTGGTCTCTGGTGTTACGTGGGCCGCTGGAACGGTGTCCTGAAACGGTAGCCCGGCAGGAAGCACCTGAACCAGCGGTCCCAGAGACCCCCGCGGGGGTGGCGAGCTCCCCAGCCCCGCTACGTTGCCGGGCGGGAAAAACTGGGGTGGATGCTCGCTGGAGACCGCTGCGCCCTGAAGCACCGGCAGGGTTGGCAGAACGATCTCCCGAGGGCACAGGGGGGACCCGGACACCGAATAATGCGGTGCAACCCGTTTCCCCCCGGATGGGGCTGCCCCCGGCGGTCCCGACCCGTCAGGACCGCTTGGTCGAGGACCTCTTCGACTGAAGCACGACCCTCAGATCGGGCTTAGCCTGGGAGGTCCTCGACCTAGAGCGTTTGACCACTCGCTCTCGATGGGGAGGAGTGCGAGTGGCCACGCTCTGTTTTTGTGCTTCCCTGTACGAGGAGCTGGTAGACGGCCGGGGCTGCTCCGTCGCAGCAGCCCCGTGAGCTGGACGGCGGCGAGGGAGGAACCGCTGAAACGCCGCCGCTTGCTTACGCGCCTCCTGGTATCTGTCGACGACGGCATTGACGGCGTCGCCGAACAGACCAGCAGGCGAAAGCGGGGCGTCTAAGAGGAAGACCCTGTCCTTTTCTTTCATGTCGGACAGGGTCAACCAAAGATGTCTCTCCGCGACCACAAGGGCTGCCATAGACCGCCCAATGGCACGGGCGGTCTCCTTAGTGGCGCGAAGAGACAAATCAGCGGTCCTCCTCAGCTCGGAGATATCACTGTCCTTTATCTCCTCACCTTCGTCCAGCTCTTTAAGCAGGTCAGCCTGGTACGCCTGTAACACCGACATGGTGTGCAGACACGCACCAGCCTGACCCGCAGCCGTGTACCCCTTGCCCACCAGCGCTGAGGTGACTCGCAGCGGCTTGGAGGGCAAGACCGGAGCCTTCAGAGACGATGCGGACTCGGGGGACAGATAGCTCGCGAGCGTCTGTTCCACCCGAGGCATCGCTCTGTACCCTCGCTCATCCAACCCCGCCACATACCCGTAGTTATACGAGGCAGGGATGAACAAGCGGGACGAGAAGGGTGCATTCCATGATCTCGACACCTCAGTGTGGAGATCAGGAAAGAACGGAAGGCTCCGGCGTGCTGGAGGTGGTCGAGACCGCAGAAATCTCTCGTCCAACTTGCTTTTCTGCGGCTCGACTAATGGCTCGGCGGGCCAATCAATGCTAAGCTTGGCCACAGCCCGAGTCACCACCTCCAACAGCTCCTCATACTGGGGAAACTGAGGTGCTGCAGCCTCATCCACACTCACCACGTCAACCTCCTCGGAGGAAGATATGGGGAGCGTGGAGGCCGACCCCCGGGGGGAAGAAACCGCAGCGCGGGCTTCCGATCCCGAGGGCCGGGCAGCGGATCTGGTGGGTGAGGCAGGAGATAGGGGGTCACCCGTCTCCATACCCTCCACCAGATCCAGTTGCGAACCCCACGAGTGCAGCCGCCGCTCCGCCTCGGCGGAAGCGGGACCGGACCCGCGAGGGAACGCTAATGAAGGCTCCCTCCGGGGAGAAGAGAGCCTTCCGGGAGCGGAGCAGACGCATGGGTAAAACGTCACAGTGCGGGCAATCGCCCCCCTCGAGGGCCGATGCCGCATGCTCCGCTCCCAAGCAAGCCACGCATAGAGCGTGTGTATCCCCGCTCGAGATGTAACGAGAGCAGGGAGGAACACACGCTCTAAAACCTGGCTTGCTAATGTTCTTGGTCTTATGGGAATGCTTTGACATACTGCCTCAAAATAAAATTGGTGCAAACTAGCAACCGAAAACGAGACAGCACAGACAAACACAGAGCGCTGCTGAAAGACAGAAGCTGACGCTCGTTCTGGCGCACGTGCTTTTATGCTTCCTGGTCAGTGACGTCACCCGCCTGTGACGTTTCGTTCTTCCATTGGTCTGATTGCACACGTGATTCAGAGCGCGGTCACGCTGAAGGCGTTCCCAAAGCGTTTCGACGCGGCTCGAGTTCCTGAAGGGGAATTATGTTTTTTGAGGAAAACATTGCAGGAATTATCTCCATATAGTGGACTTCTATGATACTCTATGAGTTTGAACTTCCAAAATGCAGTTTAAATGCAGCTTCAAATGTCTCTAAATGATCCCAGCTGGGGAATAAGGGTCTTATCTGGCGAAATGATTGGCCATTTTCTAAAAAAAAAAAAAAAAACATTATATTTGTCAAATATACCTCAAATATTTGTCTCGTCTAGGACAGGGGTACTTTACAATCCAGGTCAATACAGTTAGGGTAGGTCAAAAGGTCTTTTTTTGTAAAGGGCGTTTGACCTTCTTTGCATGTTCACTTTGTAAATACTGGGTCGGTACGACAACAGGACAATTTTGAAGTTGGGGGAGAAAATGAGAGTGTTTTTAATATACCCTAACTGTATTGAACCAGAATCCACAGCCCGTCTGAAAAATTATTCATGGTTTTACTACAAATAAAATAAAAGCAACAACAACAAAAAACATAGTTAAACCATTATAACTGCAAATTAACCATTGGTATTCTAACCATAGTTTAACCATGGTATTTGAAGTAAAACACAAATGGTAATCAATACGCCAAAAACAACATGGTTACTACACTTCTACTATAATAAAACCATGGTTAATTTTCATAAAGGAGAGTGCATGCAGAGCTAGACAAGACGGTTATTTGAGGTTAAAAAAGTATCTAAATTTAGATTTTTTTTTTTTTTTTTTAAGACCCTAGTTTCTAATTTCACTAAATAAGACCCTTCTTCCTCGGCTGGGATCGTTTAGAGCTGCATTTAAACTGCATTTTGGAAGTTTAAACTCTCGGGCATCAAAGAAGTCCACTATATGGAGATAATTCCTGAAATGTTTTCCTCAAAAAACAATTTATTTACAACAAGAAAGAAAGACATGAAAATTTTGGATGACAACGGGGTGAGTACATTTTCTGAAAATGTTTGTTCTGGAAGTGAACTACTCCTTTAAATAAAGTATTATAGTTTAAATTTATATTAATTACAATTAGTAATTAAACTTTTTTTTGTTTGTTTGTTTGTTTTTTTGTTTGTTTGTTTGTTTGTTTTGGCCCACTTAATAAGGACTTAAGTACATTTTTATGCAATTTCTGTTGTCTTTGAAATGTGGCTAAATTTACTGCTGAATGTACTAATAAGCATTTACAATACTAACTAAAATATACTTTAATGTCATTTATATTGAAACTTGTAGGTCATGTATTTAAATATATTTGTAATTACACATTTGTAATGATACAGTTGCAATTTAGTACATTTGAAACATCTGAAACTTTAAACGTACAGTAATATCAAATAACACCCTACAGTTAAAAATATAATCCAGCATGTGCTTTATGTTAGTCAACACAAAAATAAGTGTAACTCTTGATAAAACCATTAAAGGTTATTTAAATATGCTTTAAAATCTACATTAAACTTCTTCTTCTTCTTTTTTTTTTTAAGGGATATTCAAAGTCATATGATTTTTCCTTTAGCGCTTCTATCAAAACATATGACTTCAGAAGACCCGGAATATAGTGCACAAGTAGTATAGACTAGTTTTACAGGGTTTTATGTTGTTTTTGGGTCTTGGAGCAGTACGTCATGAGGTTTCTAGAGATGATTATATACATGTCCATTTATGGGTGAACTGTTCCTTTAAGAAACAAAGTCGCAGGCAGCAATGTTATTTGCAGTGAGGGACTGGAGTTAGTGCCATCACAGAATAGGAAAGAGAGCTCCATTAGTCTCTCCTGTCACTAGCTAAATAGTATATGAGTGTCTTTTTCTAGATTTGAGGGAACCTTTGGGGCTTTGCATTTTTTAAAGTGGTTGCTCAGTATTCTCAACATTTGGTCAAGTCACATAGCCTCAAACATTTTAGTCAATTATACTATGTTAATAATCTGAATACAAATAATTGTTTATAAAATGTGCAGAATGACTAAAACATGACCAAATTTTAACCAAATGCTCTTTTTTAACAATAAAATTAAATTAAATTAAATAAACATTTATCCATTCAAAACATATAAAACTTAAAAAAGAAAAAAAAAAAAAAATCAACATGAAAACATAATAAAACTTTTTACGTGAACTTAAACATTAATGTGCAGATCTAATTATCACTATTATTATTATTATTATTATTATTAATAAACTTTAATAATTAAGATAATACTAAAATTAATATTGAAATACTAAATAATATTGAATATATGTCCCTAGTAGTAGTAGAGGTGGCAGTAGTAGTATTACTTATTGACATGAAATATCATGGAGCTCAAATAAATAAATAAATAAATACTTTGTCATCTAACATTTCCATCAATAATTTAGTTTAACATGATAAACAAGTCGACAGGTGGTAAGGGAAAAAAAAAAATACAAAAATCCCTTTATTCTGCATGTGTGTGTTAAGACTGGAAAATGTGTGTAACTAAACAGCCCATCTAACTGAACTGAAAGGGACTTGGTTTGGTTGACCTTGATACTAATGTCTAAACAGAATTAGTGGTATTCCCTACAGCAGAGTCTGTCAGGATTTTTACTGATTTACTCTGTTGCCAGAGTTCATTAGGTCTATAACAGAGAAGTCCATGGCAGACGCTAAACGTTTGCCAAGACCAATCCGCTTACAAGAGATTTCACCACTTGCTGACTCGTATGACTTATGAAATGTTGTGGGAAATCTTTCTTTTGTAAAGTCTGAAGTCATGTCAGGACATTGTATTAGTAATAAAAGAATTCCTGCTTCTCTGAATGTGGATGATCTAATGTGAAAAGAAGAAATATGAAGTCATAAATAATGACAATGATAGCTTGAAAGCAAAGCACAATATAATATTTAAACTGCCCAGCTGGGAAAAATGAATTCTGTTAATGCAATAGCTATTCACTACATGCTCAGAATAGGAATTCAGTCATGGATGAGCACCAGCGTAAGCAATTGCATTTACTCTCCTCTAATAAATAAGAGCGATGCAATTTCTGTAATGACTGTATGAATATGTTATTCATTTGCACAAACTAGAAATCATATTTCTTTAAGTACAGTTCTTTCAAATAATGACAGTAAAAATCTACCAAAAGTGAAAAGTAAGGCCACATCTACACTAATCCAAATGTATTTAAAAGCACATATTTTTTCTTTATGTTCTTTATGTATTTTCCATAGCGAGACAGTGTTTTTGTCTTGTGAATTTGAAGTGGATATATATATATATATATAATAGCGTAAATACCAGTAAACTTTAGTACATCACATTTTTAATGCCAAAACAGTTGTTAGATGTACTAGACAAAAGGAAAAAATAAATAAATAAATACACAAATCTACCAACTGGATAACAAGACAAAAGTACAAAAAGACAATAAGTGCTAACAGATATCTATGTTTATACCGTTATGTCCTGTTATGTGCTATTAACTTTTAGCAAAGATGACAGAAATTTACTTGCAATTGCTGCACTGTGGTAAAACATGATGACAGTTGCATTTAAGATATTTTCATATTTTTAAGATATTTTGCTAATAAAATGGTTGTGTCAGAAGAATAGCATGAGTACATTATTTGGCAGTGGCACTGACAAAGTATAAATAGTGAGAGAAGCTATTTACGATGTAAATAGCAATTAGATTATTTATTAGATTAGATTTCCTTATTTTTTTTTTAATAAATGCCTTTATAATATGATATGAAATTTGAAAATGGAGGGAAAAAAAACGCTGGGCAAAGGGCAGATTTGAACACAGTGCAATTGTGTAAAAAATTACTATGTCACACATTTTATTATCTGTGCCTCTAGAACTGTTGACAGACTATCATCTTTTCTAGTGTAGACTAGCCCAATCACACATTGGTGGGCAGAGTTAGTGTAAATAGCCTCTGCCAACAATGCAGGCTATTTGCACTTATTGTAAATAGATACACAATATTATTTTACCTGTTCTTTCGGGTATCATCTGAGTGAGCTTTTATTACATTTTATGCATGCATAGTAAGATGATTTTAGCATTTTCTGTCATTTCAGTGTGGATGAGACATTTAATTTTGTGTTGCCTGATGTGCTTTTTTAACCCTCAAGTGCAGGTAGCCATTGACTTACCTTATGAATCACTAAGGATCATGGTTTCAGCTAAAAAAAAAAAAAGCAAAAAAAAAAACTTCTTTACTGTTCTGAAAAAGTCAGCTATATTTGGATGGCCTGGGAGTGTGTACATTAACATTAATTTATTTATTTATTTTAGAGTGAACTATTATTTTAATACAGATGCTGTGACTATTGCATTGATTTCAGTTTGATGACAAATGGAGATGGTCAAAGAAAGCCTTAAACCAGTAACTCTACATGTGCACTATGGGAATATCATCCTCTGTGCAGGTTATGACCAGGTTAAGTAGGTCCATTAACTCATCCAGCGTTGAAAAGACACTTTCACCTTTGCCAGAGAGACTTGAAGAGCAATGATGCCATAAGCAGCACGCTATTAGCTTCTTGTAATGAGCCGAAACAATACCAGTTTATTTGACACATGCGCACAAACAAACAATAAATAAGTAAGAAATCTGTAAAGGAAAGCCCTCATCGATGCATTTTTAATTTGTTGATTCTTAACTGCACATGTCCACATACAAATGATCTCACCTAACAACCATCTGTGTTTCATAATTGCTTTAATAATCAAATGGTTGTAAAGCAGCCAGACAAATCATCCAGGCTAACAGCGTCTCATTCTCATGTAAATCTGTTTTCAATACTTGGCGTACTTTGCAGGATCTATATTTATTTTACAAACCAACTTCATGTTCGACATAAAAAGCCAGCTGTGCATTTCTGCATTCTTAAAGGGATAGTTCACTCAAAATTGAAAATTGTCATTATTTATTGACTCTTAAGTTGTTACAAAATTGTAGGAGTTTCTTTCTTCTGCTGAACAGAAAATGAGATATTTTGAAGAATGTTGGTAATCAAACAGTTTCTTGTCACCATCAACCTTTTTTTTTCTTTTTCTTTTTTCATACTATGGAAGTCAAAGGGGACCAACAATGGTTTGGTTACCAACACTCTTCAAAACGTATGTTCAACAGAAAATGGAAAATTTATATGGGTTTGGAACTTAAGGAGTGACTAAATGCTGACAGAATTTTTAATTTTGGGTGAAGTATGCCTTTAAGGCTCACTAGTAACTTATATTTAATGGTTTATTCTGTAATGGTATGGAGTATAGACTTAAGATTGAAATCAACTAATTGTCTTTTCTCAGGCTCTTTTTCAAAAAATGATCCAACTAAAGCTATCAGATGTGACTACACTTCATGGTAGTCTGTATACAATCTAAATATCATCATCATGAATATGGCTGTTGTCATAGTCACCACATAGTCAATTATCACTGCATAAGCCTTTTTTTTTTTTTGTATCCTGCATCATCATTCAAATAAAGCCCATGCTTTCTGCTCATTTCTCAACAGTTTTCCCTGCTTAATGATTATGAATTTGTAAATATGAGTCACATCTGATAGACTAGTGCAAATGCAGATGAAATAAACTGCTTTATGCTGTATGGAGGAGAAATACATTATAAAAAGGAGAGAATGACAACTGAAACTGGTCGAGAGCAGCTTTTATGCAGTGTTTGGCTCACAGGTAAAGGGGGCCCAAGAAAGGCAGCACTTAACAAACCATTAGCCATTGGACCTGTTCCCGCACTGACACAGGAAGTGAGGTAATCAAATGTCGAGAAGAAGATTGACCAGCTATTTTCGGCAAACCTTCCTGTAGGAAGAGGCTGTTGAGGCACGTGGTGTTTGGTGGAATCTAAGTTCATAGCAAACAGTAGAAAATACCTGCATATCTTTTACTAAGACGTTTTTTTTTTTGACAGTGTAAACATAATGGAAGGATTAATTTATGTTTATTTTTTAACAGAACATAATTTTAAGTTGCACCTTATTTTTCCTCAAATACACTATAAATGAATCATTAGTCAAAACACAAGACAGTCAAATAAAGATAATGCATGTAATTGATAGAATAAAGAAAGGTTTACTTTGAATTAATTTTATGATTATTAATTTGATACATCTTTCATTGTAGCTACCATCATGTAACCTGATCCTAATTGCTGTAATCCTACACTATAATGCTTATTTGCCATCTTCTGAAGCAGCTTATAACAAACACTGTCTTTATGGACTGTACAGATCTGTGAGAGGATGGATTCACACTGTCTCCGAAAATAGACCTGTCTATCACACAACCGCACTTACTGTAGCAGGATGCATTAATAAACGTCTCTCTGTCACCAACAATCAGGCCAAGTACATCACCATTATTTTTCAACCATGATTCATGTCAACAAGAGGTGCAGAAATCATGTATATAAGCACTGAGGATAACTAGGTACAACCAATTCACTGATGCACCAGGTAAAATGAGATGTTCCAAAGTGAGAACAGATATATTCCATTAGGCTTGTGTCACTTTTGTTTTGCATTGCATGGGAAGTTTGACCTTTCATTTTCTTGTTTACTGCTATCGTCCCACAAATGCATTGTTTTCTGTATTAACTCAATGTGATATATGAATAATACAGACATGATGAAATATTCACTGCATTATTAAATACACAGCAAACTGTGCTGGTAAGTACATATTTCTGTGAAAGAACCAATCATGTCCAGTCATGCAGTAACACTTATAATGATATTCATGTATTTGCTTCTCCTCTGTATGAAGATTTCAGAACATTAACTTTAAACGTCATTATATTTTAATAAAAGAGCTAAATGAGGATATCTTGTTAGTGCGTGGGCAATTCATACAAGTTTTTGCTTTATATTTTCAGATCACAGAGGCAAACAGACAGTGGTAAAACTCAAATAAAACTACTAATACTGGGAGAAGAAACATACTGTAAAGCAAAGAAATGTACACTTTCTCAAACCTGCGCTGTAAATATGTCTGTAATATTTTGTAATGGAAAATAATAATAATAATAATAAGTAAAACAAAAAACAGTATAGTAATCGGTTGCATTGCCATTTGGTGGAAAAATTAGTTAATTGTAATATACATGTAAATTTACTGTAAAATATGGTTAAAAAAATCCATTGCTTATAGAAATGTAAATTTGCAAGACTTTAATTCGGCATTTTACCATTTATAAAATTTTTTGAACTTTGATTATTGGAGTACGCATAACAAGAATAATGCAATGCAATACTAATTCTTTGTAATTATAGTGAAATGTACTAGCAATTTCTGAGAGAAAAAAATCCACATCAGATTGTAGTACTTCAAAGAGGTAACTATGTGTGTTATGCCAGTTATTGTCACATTATGTCAGTTAATAAAATATATTATTATGCCATCCTATAATGATTTAAACATCACAATCATTCATATACCGAAAAATCTTGTTTTGCTTTTTAAGTAAATGTATCCTGATGTAATAATGTTTAAATAGTTTATGGAAGGCGACAAAAATACTAAGAAAGACCTAAAAGGAGTTTGTACAGTGTTTTCCTCATTGTTCTTGTCTCCTTTACAGTTTAAACAGATGTTTAAATGCACAAAACATGAAAGTTTCCACCCTGTTTACACATGCTCGATTGTTAGAAGTTTACAAGGGGTCTATTTTTACCTCCTTGCCAACACGAACCCTGTGTACTGTTCACACAACAGTGATTGAGATAATTGGCTGGTGTTTAGCTGAGTAGACATTCAAAGACAAGCACCCTTTCCTCTGCCATGCCTTGCGATGCACTGGCATTACACACAGTATGTGTTCCACCCACAGGCATTAGCTATTAGTGCTCACCATTCCCGGACCCTCTTCCAGAGTGCTGAGTAAGAGAGAGCAATGTTTACACTGCAGCTGCATGAAAAAATGATCAGCAGAAGAAAGAGCACAAGGACAGGAGGGAAACCTCCCCCAGGCAGAGTAAATGCAAGACGAGAGGTACATTGTGGATTAAGACCAAGACGTTAAAGCAGAAGAGAATGAATGGATGGATGAATTGTAAGTAGCACATTTCACTGTAAACCCAGAAACCTTTTATATGATAGCAGGGATGCCAAAAAGAACCATTATTACTTCAGTGCTAAAGTACAAAATGTAACAGTGCTATTCTTTCTGCATCAGTAGCTGAAATGCAGCTGCTTTTGAACATTCACATGCAAATTTTCATGCATGCATGCTCTGCGAAGAGCATTTACTGACTAATGGATGTCTTGCTTAAAAAAACACACTTTTATGAGGCACAAAGTCACTTTCCAGAACCTTCACTCCCTCTTCTCATGGGGAAATAAGCTTTCAACTTTCACAACTGTCAAGAAGCAGCTGAAGACACCTTTTCTGACAGAACTTAAACACTCCACATCCCTAGATTAATACTATGAATATTGTTGGCTCTGTGACAAATTTAACCCAGACTTATTAGAAATACGTGACAGTGGCAACATTTCTGCAACAGCAATATTACGCACCTTACTGCATGCTTCGTGGTAGTTTCTAAAGTGAAATGTCCAGTGAGTGGTGCTTAAAAGGGGGGTTAAATATGTGACCATGGCCACGTTTTTATCATGTTAGTACAGGCACACATTGCTGCATTTTTATTATGTTGCTTTAGGTACATATTGTGGTGATTCAGAATTCAAATATCAGAGTGTCACAAAAATAATCCAACATGTAATTACACATGTAAATAAATGCAAACATGATATAAAAAACAAATTCTGTGATGCAACCATCCTTATATGCAGGTTTGAGCTGTTTTGTTGAGCTGTAGTTTCACAGGATTTGTACCAGAGCTCTTTATCTCACAAGTGGAATGCTATATCAGGTGAGCTACCAAGCAAACCTACTGCATTAGAAAACCTATAAATATGAAGCTGTATATGTAATACTAACATTCAAAAGGGTCTGTTTTCAAATCATGCAGCATGTTAGAATTGTTTTTAAGTCAAAACATAATATTTTGCAAGTAATTCTGCAAAAAGTAGGCTTTCTTCATTTTAACTGCGGCCCTGTAAATCGTACTGTGTGTGAAAAGAAATAAAAGTTCTGCTGTTGGTAGAGGCATGTATTTCCAATTTGCCTGGGTAGAATGAATTGATCTATTTTAAGCTGCTTGCATAATATTGAGCAAACGTAAATTTAATTCAGTTAATAATTATATTGTTATATTAATACAAATCATCTAATTTATATTATAATAATATCATTTTAAAATGTAAAATATTATATATATATATATATATATATAATATTTTACATTTTAAAATATACTATTATAATATAAATTATTATTAATTTTTTTTCTTCTTGTATTATTATAATATATATATATATATATATATATATATATGTATATATATATATATATATTATAATAATAAAAGAAGAAAAATAAAAATTAAATAAAGCCAGTTTATTGCCGAATGAGTTAACAGCAACAATCAGCATCATTCTAGTAGACATACATCTGTTCTTTGGTGGGAGGGGATGTAAATAACATCCAAATGATGCAAGATTAGCAGAGAACTATGATCAAAGGATCAAATAATGGCAAGTGTGGTCTGAACACCATGATTAACATCCTTGCACTTCAGGAAAAGTTAGAGATGAAAGAATTGAGCGAGATTGTTGCTAACTATAACAGTGGTGTCAATGAACAATAAAGCCAAACAGAAGAATGCTGTTATGAAAGGTGATCAGACTAGTGTAAGTGAAGAAACTCTCATGGTGCATTTGAAGAGTTTGGTTCCTGCCAAAATCAGTATTGTATCTGGTCGGTATTGAAAAGGCAGTTTTTTTTTTTAATTTTACGCAAAATGCGATATCCGCCGTGTTATTCCGCTGTGTATATCTTTCCAAATGGTACAAACGCCAGTCTCCCTTCTCTGCAAAATGCAATACATTCGCTCAGCCAATCACAGCGCACCATTTCACGCATTTTAAACAGTAAAGGCGGTGCTCTGAATACACCCCGCATCCTAGTTTTCAATGCTGAGTAATGTGTCACAGACATATCTGACGAATCCCTTCATAAACAAAGTGTAGAGAGAGTGTAAATAAGAGATTCACTGTGCAGTGTAGAGAGCTTCACTGATGATAATGGAACTTTGTGAGATCGCGATGAACTAAGATGAGTGACAGCTTTTAATGATTTTTAAGGGTGTTTGTAAATGAGATAGGCTACTGATTTAATACAACAGTTAAATAAACAAGAAGTTAATATTAAGTGACTAACATTGTCTGACTATAACACTCTGCCTCTGTGCATTTTTAAACAGATCTAGTGAGTCAATGAATCAATTACCCATTCATAAAGACAGTCACTTGCTTTATTCCTGAATGAATCAGCCGTTCGAAGGAATCGAATTATATGATTCAGTAATTAAAACCGCCACCTACTGGCAGCTTTATTTTAATTTTTAAAGTATCTTCTTTTCAGTTATTTAAATAATTTAATATTTCTATATTTAAAATTTTATACTTAAAACATTAATCTCAACATAAATTTATGAATTTGATTGCATGCATGCCACCTCTGAGCCTCATTAAACATGCAAATATACCTACAAGCCACTTTTGTGTTCTTCTGTGCCACCTCTGCAGTACAACTTAATTTTGTTAATACTGATTTCATTTTATTGGTAACTTATTCTTATTCTGTTGTTTTAATTAGAAAGTAAAAAAAAAAATGCTTATAAAATATATTTTAAAAAATTGACATAAAAATGACATACTTTTAATAAAGTTAAAAAATGCCATTACAAAGGTAAAAACAAAATTCCCCTCTAATTCACTTTAAGGAGTCAAATATCACCTTGTAATGGGAAGGCTAATTTTTGATCAGGTTTTTGATTATTTAATTAGAAAGTTCTCCTAAAATTTTGACTGTGCTCCTAAATTTTTTCAAGTTAGAAGCACAAGTGCTCCTAAAAAGAAAAGTAAGTGTAGAGCCCTGATGGATTTATTGCATTTTGGGGGGAAAAAATAATCAGTTTTTATAATAAATCTCTGAAAATTGAAATCTGGATTTTTATTTTAATGTTATTATAACCTAAAGATGCTACGTGAAAGTTTGAAACAGAAAATAGTGGTTTTAATCTTGCCACTTTCTTGGTAAAGAAAACACATTTTTACTTAAATTAATCAAAATGGATTTATAGCATTTTGGAACTAAACTCTTCATTTGTTTGGCAGGACAAGGGATGTTAAGAGAAAATCTGGGTGCCAGGGAGGGCGATTTGGTGCGATTATTTTTAAAAACTAAGTTGTGTCATTGTGTATTATCAACACACTGTCATTGACCCACATCCAAAGAACAAATCCACAGACTTCATGATCCTGTAGTTGCCCAGCAGCACACACACTCAAGCAGGCCAAGAATACGGGTGGTTGCGTAAACAGGATTGCAGGACGGCACCAGGCAGAACAGAGGCATGAGAGAGGGCTTGCTTTGCCTCAGGGTTGCCAGATTCAGAGTAATAGACTCCCACCCTCTAATTCCCAGAGAGCTGACAGAGTGGCCATGTCATATTGAGGGAGCTGACTGACTACAGACAGAAACAGAGAGAAAGCTTGTGTTCTCAAAACATGTCAACAACAGCATTAAAAATGACCAGAAAGCACACATTCACTGATGACCTTTTTTTCAAGCTTCAAATTTAACCAAGCTCCCAGAAGCAGGGATGCCAATTGTAATATGTGCAAAGACTGCAAGGCTAGAAATTTCATAAAAAGATTCACAATTTGGTACAAACTGATCTTGATGAGAATAAAGCATATTTTTAAAGCAAGCCATAGCAAGATGCCAGCAAATTTTTGTCCAACAAAGTGTAGTGAAGCAAGCAATGCTAATGTAGCTAAGATAAACACGTAGGTGGATGGTTTAATTGAAACCTTTTATGAATGTAAATTAAAAGCATTATAATCTACCTCTGAAAAGTGAATATTGCTACATTAGAAACTACAACCTTTAAAAGTGCTTGTGCTGATGTAACAGAATACAGTCAGAGTGTTAGAATAAATGTAATAATAGTTTTGACTTGAACAACATAGTAATATGCTTATTTGACTTTTTTATATTTTTATATTACTTTATTATTTTATTTAAAATATTGAAAATATCTGGATAATTATGTGTTTGGTTTTAGCTGTTCTTGTTCTTTTGTTCACTGACAGAGACTGAATTGAAAGTTATCTGAGTCTCAAACAGACACACTAAAGGGCAGTAATTGCATACATTTCCACATGATAATAGACATCCACTAGGTGTGGCATACCAATTACTGGACACAGTGAGATGAGTCTGCCAATAATGGAGTCTAATCAGTTCATTTTTGGAAATCACATTGTGATTCATATCTAATAATGGCAGTCACCACTAGTGATTCTCCACTTGCCAGCCAACCTATTTTTGGCTGAGAGGAATAGCAGTATTGGGATGCACAGCAGCACTGCTGTCTGTCACATGGCAACAGAGCAAAGCAGTGCTAGTTCAGGGTCATAGTTCCTGAGAATGTTAGATTTCTGTCAAATATGACCTTCAGAATCATTTTATCAGACTTTCTCTCTTTTTTTCACTCGCTCGCTGGCTCTTTGTGTGTTAGTCTAGGTGTGTGAGACAGGAAAAGTACAGTGTGACCGACCGATTAATTAAACATTTCATAGCACCTCTTCATGCACAACACAAGTCGACCAAAGCGTTGACAAATGCCTATCAGTTGTCTAATTAGCATTCATTTCACCTTAATTTGACTTGAAACTGGCACATTTCGATAAAATCGCATGCATGCTCTTAAAATACCTCAATTAAAATGCATATTGATTTCACATCCAGAGGCTTGGGAAGACTTTCCCTCACGTCTCTAACAGTATTGGGTGCTGTCCGTGGTACTGAATTCAGCTCATTTCCCTCAAAGTCTTCTCTGTTGCATTACAGTACGTGAATTCACTCGAACATGAAACTGAAGCTAAAACTAATAGTCCAAGCAAAAAAAAAAATAAATATAAAAAATAAAATAAATTTCAAATAAGCACAAACAGTGTAATCTAGCAGCGCGCGCGTTACCGCCACATCATTTTCCTTACATGCACCGGATCGATGTTATCAATCGAACAGCCTCTCATTTTTCTCGCATGCCTCCATAAAAGACAGATCAAGCACATCTCTCATCCATTATCCGCTGGAAAGGTCACGGATACACTGAACCAAAGTCTTGCGTGTGACAATGCCCCATTTAGACCACGCGCCCACATACAGCGCCCTTTATATGGCAGGTTTGGAAAGCCTACCTTGTTTTTTGATCTCGGGATCCAGAATCAGCTTAACTTTGCTCTTCAGACGGGTCCGACGAATCCTATAGCCCTCCGAGCGCGCGCACGAACTCTCTGACGAGTTGACAGCTGAAGATCATCGCCTAAGCAGACGCGCATCCACCGGGCGCGATCACAATAGTGCTACGAGAATGTTTTCCCGGGCTGCTGTCGAGCTCTGATGCATCGCCGTCTCTCTCCTGAACGGCTCGTTTATTACGCACGATGTCCTTGACAAGTATCCACATCACATCGAACCACTGAAACGGCAATCAGTCCGCTGGAAAGCGAGCCATATACACGCAAACATAGTTGTTCTGCACAAATTGATCAAAGTCATCTAATCCACGCGATCACTGGAAGTCCTCGCCTCTACTCCAGTATATCCAAACATTATCCCAAGTCATATGCAACCGTCCACCAATGAATTATTCCCGTCCGCTTTGTGGAAGACACTCCGATGAGAGAAGCGTTTCTTTCCCCGAGACGACTATTGAGCTGCGTGCGTTATAAATGAAGCACTGTCAGAGAGGACGTAGTGTTTCTGCAGTTCAGCCGCCGGTAAATGGGAGTGGTGACGGAGAGACACTTGGTCCCACAGCCCACGCTGCAGACACGCCTCGCGCTGCCCACCGACCAACACTGAGGAGATTCGCTATCTTGACATGTTGCACTAATTCAAATATTTTTGAGATGCTTCTTTAGTTTTAAAGCAGGCATGAGATGAGTTTCAGAGACGTCAAATGAACGCGCACTCGCGCGCGTGAGAGAGAGAGAGAGAGAAAGTCAAATGTCCCCACGATGATAGTAAAACCCTAAATCAGCCACACTGAGGAGACCAGCCAACGTCTTCATGAGGAAATTGCTTAATAAAGATACTAAATAATGTTTCACCAAAAGTTAAGGGTTGCTGTGAGGGTTAGATTTAGCAAGTATCATTGTATCTGCATAAAACAGCAGAAGTCAGTGGAAAGTCCCTGCATGTGTGTGTGTGTGTTGTGCAGGAGAGAGTCTGTGTGCTCTGGAGGTGATGTGCATTTAAATTACAGCAAATACAGTACGTGAAAGGAATGGGTGTTTCATTTGTGAAACGTGCAAGGAATTCTCATTCCTGGCCTTTGGTGAAGGGAAGCTGAAAGTTTGGTGCTCAGATATGAAATATGAAGAAATAATGTGTTCACATTCCTGCTAGCATTGTACTGTGATTTATTTAACTGTAATGCTTTTTTCTGTAATTGTATTTTTGCTGGGGTCAGATTGATGCCCAGTATAATTAAATAAATAAATATGATACAACATTTTCTTTCTAAATAAACAAGTGATTGAATTAATTAATAAATAACCAAACAACCAACTCAACACAACATATCAATCAATCAATCAATCAATCAATCCACATTCCACCAGTTTTAGTCACAAGAGTCAGGATAAATAAATAAATAAATACATACATACATCAATAAATAAATAAATAAATAAATATAAATGCTGCAGTTTGGGATTCAAGAGTCAGGTTAAGATCAATTCAGTGATTAATTTATGCTATTGCTAAATAAAAGTATTACTTCTTTTGACAACATAGATTGTTTAGTTTGATATACAACAGTCAGATTAAATAAAAACAACAACAACAACAAGAACAATAATAGTAATAATAATAATTCAAAATAATTTTAATTTTACTAATGCCTGTGCAAATGTTACAGCACAGAGTGTAAATTGCATGACATATTCAAATATTCATTTCAGAAGGAAAAAAGTAACAGAATAAAAGGAAAGAATCTGCCAAGAAAAACAAGAATCTGTTGATGAAGCATCTAATATATATATATATATATATATAATATCCTTTACTTATTTATTCTTTTGAATTTTATAGTATGAAAACTGAATTGTATTCATTGCTAAATTACAAATATTATTTTTTAAATTTTCCCTGGAAAAAATGACTTTGCTATTTTAAGATCTTCAGCATATAGTCCCTGAACTGAAAGGTATACTCTGAACACAAAACAAACAAACAAATAAAATAATAATGAAATCCTTGACTGATGCCCAAGAGGTGCAGATAGCGATGCTGACTTGGATATGAATATTTACACCCGTGCCTCGATTTCATCAGAAATGAAAGCATGCAGCTCACCTAATGTTACATAAAATAGTATTTCAGAGTACAGGCAAAGTGCAGAAGAGATAAAGAAAATATTGCAGCGCAGGATGATGACGATGGTTAATTATCCTGTCTATCAGGTAATCTGCTCATCTTTCCTGTTGCTGCCAGAGAGCAGAGCATTATCAGAGATTACAGAGGATCTGGTTATGGCTTCACATAGATAGTCTGGGTTCCTGAAATCCAATAGCCCAAAGAGAGAGAAAAAGACAGAGAATCCCAATCCCAAACTGCTGACACTGACTGAGTTAGTCAACTCCACACAAAGGGATGCATATCAGGTTGTCTGAAGCCATCTGCTGACTTCCTGTGCTTTCCAATTCTGCTTTACTGTTTTTTTTTTTTTTCTTAAACAAATGGTAATGGCAGAGCAATTCATCTCTGCATGAATCGCTTGAGAGGAATAAATCTCCATCGAAAACATCTTGGAGTTTTGGATAGTTACAGAGCAATAAGAAAACTAGACAAATGCTGCAAGAAATGCAGACTTTGAGCCCTGCTTTACAGAGACAAGGCTTTGTGCAGGTTAAATAGAGGTTAGTAGAAAGATGAACTCAGACTGGCTGTATGCGGCTGTCGCAGAGGTTTGTAATATTTGTGCCAAGTGACTTTGTGTGGTTTGACAGATGGGAGGAAAAGACTGGAGTTAATGGGGTCGCCAGGCTCATGCTCCCTCTAAATGAGATGGTCAGAGACTAGGCAATGCCACGGCAGCAGCTGATGTACATTCAGCCCTCAAGTATAGTTTTTCCAGAAAGTTTATCTCCACCTGGAGAGACCCTCTGTCATGTTTTTCTTCCCCTCTGTCAGGGTTTCTGCTGCACAGCGGTGCCCTGAGGCAAAACAACACATTCGGCCACAGCAATGATATGCAAACATGGACTGTAGCTTTGACCGGTCTCCCGAATTGTCCTGAATTTGCTTGTTTGTTGGTTTGTTTTTAATCACATGTAAGCACTTGTACAGTAGGCACAACACAACTAAAAGTAATAATAACTATATATACAGTATATATATATATATATATATATATATATTGTTTGTTTATGTTTCTTGTTTAAATAAGTAATACTTTTTATTTAGCAATGACTTAAAATGATTATTAAATTGTTTATATATATATTTATATGTATATATATATATATATATATATAATTTCGGTTTTACTTGTAATTTCTTTGTAATTGATTATGAAATTTACAGTAATTGCAATTTCTGAGAGAAAGTTATGTTTTGTTTTGTTTTTTTGTTTTTTTTCCCAGAATCTTGGGGGGTAGGAAATAAATAAATCATGCTTTCTATTAAGATATGAAGCAGCACAACTGTTTTCAACATTGATGATAATTAAAAATGGTTCTTGAACAGCAAATCAGCATATTAGAATGATTTCTGAAGGATATATAGTAATAATGCTGAAAATTTGGCTTTGATTACAGGGATATCATATATTTTAGTATATATTTACATAGGTTCTGTATGCACATACTAACATATAATATGTTCCTGATTTAAATTGTAATAATATTTTACAGTTATACTGTATTTAATGTATTTTTAGCCAAATAAATACAGTCTCAGTGAGCACAAGAGACTTCTTTCTTCTTCTTAGGTGTAGGAAAACATTATAGAACATCTCAGTGAAACTGCTTCCTTTGCCTGCCAAGTCATCGACCATCTCTCTCTTCTCAATTGCTCTCTCTGTCTCTCTGTCGTGTGTTCAGAGATGGGAATGAGAAGTCCAATTGCTCTACTTGGTGTAATGTCATTTTGATGGTGCTTTAGATCAACATGGTTAATAATATATCTGTTGACAAATGCTGCATTCCCAAGTTGTGCTGTTCCTACACAGATTCTGTAAGGTGGGAAAAAAATATTTTTCCAGTACTTTGCTTGATTTCGTCTCTTTAAAAAAAGGCCCCTGACAGCCCCTTCTCTGTGAATCTATCTGCCTATGCCCTCCTGCTCAATCTATCGTCAATGCCAGGTCAACTTAAATAAACTAAAAAATAAAAATGACCTTTTGGTATAGCTTTTTTCCAAGTTAGGCAGTAATGCTATACTGTATGCGCTTGGTGGAAATTGCAGAGCGGGCCATATGCTTTCAGCAGCTTAGAGTAACAAGCTGGCAGTTCTCTTTCAGAAAGCTAAAAGCCTGACCAGCATGATGATTGCTTTCATTTTTAAGAGAGTGTTCTAAGGCCAAATAAGTTTTGTATTGAGGTTTGAGGGTTGTCAACCCATTGAGACCCATACAGTCAAGAAAGTAATAGCTAAGTTTGAAAGATGGTTTGGTTTTATTTCTAGAAATCTGCACCAAATTTTAGCAAATTTTAGCAACTAATAATGTTTGGGTGAAGCACTAAGTAAGCAAAACAAACAGAACAGCATTTATTTAAAATATAAATATTTTCTAATAATATGTCTTCACTGTCACTTTTTGTCAATTTAACATCCTTGCTAAATATACATATTAATTTATTTAAAAAAGATGCACTGACCCTTAACATTGTATATTGTTACAAATTATTTATATTTAGAATAAATGCTCTTGTTTATAATAATAACAATAATAATAATAATAATAATAATAATAATAATAATTATTATTATTATTATTATTATTATTCAAAGAATCCTGAAAAATACCAAAAGGTTAAAAAAAATAAATAAAATAAAATAAAAATCAATAAATAATTAAGCAACAATATTGGCTACACTGCTCAGATGGAGTAGTAACATGTAACATTTGTAACACATGCCTTCTTCAGGGAGAGCAAACACCAAACTTAGCACAAGTGAAAGCAGTGTCATTCATTAAGTCATCTTATTATAATCATGTCACCAACAACTCCCTATAGCTTTACACATTCACAAAAAAGCATATTTTCACACTCAAAAAGTAGGGTAGACCGGGTACAGTTGGAAAAGGGGTACATTTGAAACACCTTAAATAACTTGCGTGCGCAACAAGTCTGATCTGTGATATTTTCTTCGCACATGCGTATTAGCGCCCTCTTCGATCGTGGGAAATTTGAAGTATATGCGCTTCTCCAGTCCGAAGATATCGGCAAAAGTTTATTTTTTCTAAGGTAAGTTTTTCACTTCACCACATCTCTTCCATATTGAATAGCTTCTCATCCTTACATGACTGTTAAAGTTAACTTACATTTTCGTAAACCTTAATCTGTGCTCTAAAAAAAGACATATTACATGACTTGGTGTCATGCAAGGTCTTCGTAAAATCTAGAGAAATGTTCAAGGTGGTCAGTGGGGTACAGTTGAGACACAATGCATCATTTATTTTTGTTTATTGTTATTAGGTTATTGTTTGCATTTCATCTGCTTTATTATTGCTGTTTGCAATTGTTCAGTGTTTTTTTTTTTTTTTACTGTTTTGCTGTTTACTGTACTCAACTTTTCAACTGTTATTATTTTTTCAACAAAAATAATTAAAATTAATATTAAATATTGTCTCTCTGTTTGCCATTAATGTACAATGTTTTTCAAATAAACAACTTTTAATTAAACAAATAATCAAATACAATACTGAATGGAAATAAAAACTGTTGAATTCTCATTTTTAAAGGTATTTTACATTTGCAATGAATTGGTTAGGCAGCTTTACAGCATTATGAATGGGTGTTTCAACTGTATGGTACAGTTCGAGCAAAAAAGCTTATTGTGTTTATGAGCTAATTGTGGTAAATATGACCTACTTATGGATGTTAATAATTAAATGTCATATGAAAAATGACTTGTTTTCAGTCCCTAGTTTTGGTGTGGTAATGGAAAAAGCAAAAAGTGTACGAACGGTATCTGGTCTGCCCTAAATCATACTCATTATTTTCACACACACACACACACACACACACACACACACATGTTGTGTTTACATGGTTTATAGGGACATTCCATAGGCGTAATGGTTTTTATACTGTACAAACCGTATTTTCTATCGCCCTACACCTACCCTACACCTAAACCTAGCCCTCACAGGAGACTGTGCACACTTTTACTTTCTCAAAAGAACTAATTCTGCATGATTTATATACCTGTTTCCTCATGGGGACCTCACAAATGTCCCCACAAGGTCAAAATTTACTGGTATTACTATCCTTGTGGGGACATTTGGTCCCCATAACGTGATAAATACCAGGTGCACACACACACACACACACACACACATAAAAAATAAATAAATAAATAAATAAATAAATAAATAAATAAATAAATAAAAATAAAAAAATTGGGTAAGTTTAAAAATGGGTAAAATCCAAGTCCTCATCAATCCTGGATACATATTAGCCTTTAATTTGTAAATCAAAAATGTCCTTCTTTGATTAAGTTTAAGTTCTCTGTTGTCTTTCCTAATAGCAATATTCAAACGATCAATACCTTGCATTCTGAGGATTGAAGGATTACTTTTATGCATTAATTTAAAATGTTTTGCCATAGGATATTCTTCATTACCCCTCCTGATGGCATATTTGTGTTCAGCCAATCGATCCAGTAATCGTCTTTTTGTTCTTCCAACATAAAACACCTTACATTGAGGACATTCTCGTCTATAAATAACATGGGTAGTCTGACAATTAATAAAATGTCTAATAAAATAAACCTTATTTGTATTTTCATCTAAGAATGTTTTACTCTGTACCACATTATCACAATGGTTACATTGATGACATTTAAAACAACTGTTAGGTTTATTCCCTAACAAAGAACTAAGTTTGGTGTTTGTTCTCCCTAATGACGGCATGTGCCAAAACGTGTCGGAGAGTTTTTAGATTTCTTGGATGTATCCTTCTGGTAATAAAGGCTTTTTTAATTTACAAGAGTGCCATGGTCATTTGAAGTTTCCTTTGATGGACTGTAATAAAACCTAGACCAGAGAGCACCTTGACCTTACAGCACCTGGACCCCGAGACGCACTCTCTGCGTCACAGATAGTAGATACACAGTACAGTATGAGGCTCAGCTCACATGCAGTGATTGTTTCAGTGTTGAGGCGGTGACACAGGAGTGAGATCTGTAACGAAGGCCACTCATGCTGAGGATACGGCTGTCTGACAGGACCGACAGCCTTTCTGACCTCCCAGGATTCAGTGGGATTGGAAAGGCTCGTGAGGGACCCTGGAGCCAGTGGAGCGGAGAGAGAGATCGCACAAGGGGATTACAGATGGATGAAGAACGAGAGCTGAAAGTGAGGGATGATCGCTCTTTCGCTCCCTCGCTCTGCCCTCTAGTAATCTGCTGGTCCTCTGTCATGTTATTAAGTTGTTAAAAGGTCAAACTTTTCATACTTTATATCATACTAAGCCATTCCAGTGGCCATTTCTCACACAGTCACATGGTGTCTTTCTATCTTTCTTTTTTTATTTTATACAAAGACACACATGATAGATAGATAGATCATATCTTTTATATTATATATTTGCATACGTTTGTCATATTTTTTAACTACATTTGCATAAAACTGTAACCACTGCCACCTATTTGTGAATGCATAAACACACTAATTGTTCATTTAATAAATGTGTTTTGTGTTTGCTCTGGAATGATGTTCTCTCCAGGCTAAAGTTTGCATTTTAAGATAACATTAAGAAGCCTTTGTGTTTTTCGACCTCCTTGTTGTTCCATACAGATGACTTAATTAAAGAGCAACAGTGATGTTGTTTCTGCCTTAAACCTTCATTCGTCACCGAGAGGAGAAACAAATGCTGCTCTCCAGTCGCATTTCTCATAAAATTGATGTTCTCTTAACTTCATCAGAGGGTCATGTTCCAAAACACAAATGGTGCCTTCTCCTTTGGCCTGACTTCAAGGAGTTCTTATTGAGTAATTAAACTCAATGTTATTTGAACTAAGAATAGAATCAAAAAGCCTCCATGAAAAGTTCTTCTTATTTTAAAACAGCAGATTTGATGCACCAGGTCTAATTGCTGTTCGCTTAATACATGCTTCACTGCAGAATGTGGCAGATGTCTCTGAAGCATCTGTGAGGCACTGTGTGGCAAATGGCGTCCGGTGGGACATCGCCATCAAAGGTAGTCCCATCTTCCACTCCAAAGGATACCAGAAATTAGGCTTCTCATTGCCTCAGCTTATTTGAAACTTTTCCACCTAACTTATATGACAGGATTGGATAAGATTCTGCAATCTTTATACAAAATCTTGCGACAGTTGGAGCTCAACATTATTTTCAGATTTCTTCAAAATACTGGAGAGGACATTATTACATCTTTGAAGCCTTCAAGAACATCAAAGACTAAAGGAGTGCTTTTAGAAATATACCAGGTTAAATACATGTTAAGATTAACTGGTAACACTTTATTTTAAAGGGGTCATCGAATGTCCATTTTCCACAAGTTGATATGATTCTTTAGGGTCTAAATGAAAAGTCTATAATATACTTTGGCTAAAAATTCTCAATGGTAGTGTAAAATAACACCCTTTTTACCATGTCAAAATCAGCTCTGCAAAAATCATCCCATTCTGAGAGATTGTTCCTTTAAATGCAAATGAGCTCTGCTCATCCCACCCCTCTCTTCTCTCTGTGGAGTGAGAAGCTGCTCTGAGAGGTTGTTTACTTTAGCTGCATTTAGCGCGTTTAGCCTCCAAACTTGTGAACTAGCACATAATTAGGAAAGGTGATTGTAGAGATTCATAAAAAAACCCTTATACTCACTTTTGCTGTAGGTGAAGCTGGATCACGAATGATTTGCATGAACATAGATGCATTTATGTAGACTGGGAGGCGCATTCCCTTCACAAACAAACGTAATCCACTGCATCTTCAGTGGCTCCGACGTCGGGAGTAAATGACGACCATTATGTTCGTTATTACATCCAGCAACACAATACCTCAATCTGAGATATTCTTGTCTAACTTACATCCCTGCTCCACATCGAAACAATTGAGGTGGGCTGTTACAGCTGATCTGTCAATCAGCAGATCAGACGCTCATGTCAATCAACTATCGAGGGATCAGCCTCTGTGTGACGCCTGCATCTGAGAATGGCTCAATTCGAAAAAAGGGCATATTATTTTTACCGATTAATTAAAAACCACTGCATGGATTTTTATCATTATAGGGTAGATGTGTATATACACTGCCAACACACATTAATGTTCAAACAACATGTAAAAGTGAACTTTGCATCCGATGACCCCTTTAAGGTGTCCATAATACAGAGTAAGGTGCTGTTATTAAACTTAATTTATAATAAATATACATTGTATTCCTTTAATGCATTATAAAAATGTTACAATTGCTTTTCCAGTTCAGTGTTCTTGCAATGATTCACTTGTAGCAAATATTAGGTGATTAAGTACAAAAACCAATCAATGACACAGCAGCAGAATCTTTCCTGTTGTAATATTTAGGTTATTAAGAAGGAAAAAAAAAAAAAAAAACTCACAGAAATCGATTTCCTGTAACGGAAAAGCGCAGCAGCTTTGAAATAGGGCCTCACTTGTGGTAAATCATAACAATTTCACTAATAATAATTTAGAACCCACAATTTTCTGTTAAAGTGCTCTGAAATCTACAGCTGGCTGCATGTCAGTTCATGTCAGTTCAGTTTTCTGGATAATGCAGTTAGGCTGCTAAGAATTGCTTTGATTGATCAGTGTGTGACAGATGGTTACCTGAAAACAAGTGAACAAAACTGTCCACTCAACAAAACTGACACCTAAACAAATAATTTCCCCTCTACGAGCCCCATTTCCCAATGCAGCTGTCCTGAGAATTTGCTCAGTTTGCCCTTGACGATATGTTTCAGCTACACCAAGGGCTCCCTAACCGGTACTCACAAGCCTTCAGACCTCTGTTTGGTGAAGTCTTTTGAGACGATATCTTCCATTAAATGTGTTGGGATGTGCTGCAGAAGCTCACCGCAGGCACTGATGCAAAAACAAAGTTTCTGGGGAAATCCCAAGACATTTAACTTCCCCTAAGACAGTTTCATAAGTCTGTATTTTAGCCAACTGCATAATTTATGAGAGGTAAATTATTCAGCAGTGCGGCATCAACCTAAACATTAAAAAAAACAAAAAAAAAAACAGTGATTGTGGAACGCGATCTTTTCAAATCAGCAATGTGGTCTTGATTATATAAAGACAAAGACATAGGAGTTCACATCAAAAAAGATCATATTTTCAGTAATTTCTTCCACTTTCTTTGGCATGTAAAAGATCATCAGTGTGAGTTTTCATATAGGATGCAACAGTTCATAATAGAATATAACATATATACTGTTGCAATTTACCCAAATAACATGGACACACAATTACACAAAGTGACTCAAAGAAGCAGAGGAACTGCCAGTCATCTGTTCATATCGCTTCATGTTTAGCACTTCAAACATACAGCTGCTGACTGTCGTCCACCTAACAACAATAGCCATCACACAAAACAGGAAATGCTGAGCAGACAGCAGATATTCTGCACTGGGCAGCAGTTTCATTTAGCCTGAGCATTTCTGCTCAGATTAAAACACTTTTGCTCTGTGGCTTGAGTATCACACAATAGTTCAATTTCTAACATGTTATTTTCCCAGAGTTTCAAAAAATAGTGTTGGGAAATGTATTTTAAACCTATAGTTTGCCATAATTTAAGTAGACTAAAGACAAGGTACTGTTTTGAAAAATAGTTACACTACCATTTTTTTTTTTTTCACATTAAATTGGTCAAAAGTGAAAATAAATGTATAATGTGACAAAAAAATAAATGTATCACAGACATTTGATGTTTCCACAAACAAATATGAAGCAGCACAACTGTTTTAAACACTGATAATAATCGGAAATGTTTGTTGAACAACAAATCAGCACAATAAAATGATTTCTGAAGGATCATGTAATACGAAAGGCTGGAGTAATGATACTGAATATTTGAAGAGCTCAAATGCAAAACCAGCTAAAAGCCATCTCGGTCAAAAATGAGATAATGATACTGAGTGAATGCTACTGACACATATTATACGCCCATCAAATACTTTTACTTCAAACTAGCTAAATTCCAGCCTCAGCCCAATCAGAAGTACAGGTACTTACATAGAAACCTATACAAAGTAGCCAGAAAGAAATGCTAATTTTAAAGAAGGCTTTTGCATCTGAACTCTTCTTTTGCTTTAATCACATGAATAAATTACATTTTAACATTTACACAGAAAACACTTATTTTAACATTTTAATAATATTTCACATTACTATCATTATTGCATTTTTGATCAAATAAATTCAGCATCAATTTAGGAGGGCATTTTATATTTATTTCTTTATTCATTAAACTACCAAATTACATTTACTGATTTATTTAGGCCTACTCTTTCCATCATAAGGATCTTTATAAAGATTTATAAGGGAAAGGGAAACGTATAGATAAACTAGAAACACATGAAAGTGAATCAAAAACATAGTGATGAACAGCTATTTTTATTAGAGTTATTAAATATTTAATTACAAACAAAATGAAGTATAAAATGCTGTGCAGGGACTTCTGTGCACACATGTAAATTAATTGGCAAGTCATTCATCAAACTATTTATCTGCTTACATAAACAACTTTCCATTCCTACAGTAGGCTAGAGAAAGAAGACAGTTTAAGAGAGAGAGTTTAAACATTGACTTTGCTCAACTGTAAAGCAGCATGTGAACTAAAATACTGCAATGTAGCTTTTTTTTCAAGCTACACTCAACATTTTTTAGTTAACAGCAGTGTCACTATAGTTACTGTTAAATAACATTGCATAAATAACATCAAATCAAAAGCTGGGCAGAAAGCAGAAAGAGTCAACACAGAAAATGGAAATGAGGTTTGTCTTGAACAGTAATCAAAACTGTCATGATTCCCCTCTCGTTCAATTGCTTTTGCATTTAGATGCTGTTTTGTTTGCTTGATTGTTTTGTTTTTGTTTGTTCATTTTAATTTTATTCTGACATGAAATTCCTCGTTCTTTATTGCTTAAAACACGTCCTATCAGAACAAAGGGCTTTTAAACAAACCTGGAAATCAAACAGCAACTCATAAAACGTGGATATCAAAATCATTATGTTTCCAGCAGTAGTAGTTCCCTCTTTACATAAACCTCTCTAACACTTCATTTTAAATTGTTGTAGCTCTTTAAATGTGTTTAAAAAAAAAAAACAACAACAACATTGAACTCATTGCAATATTAATGCAATAAACATATTTGAATGGCTTAGTTTTCACAGTTCTGCTCGCTATATAATATGGAGCATATTAAAATATGAAATAGAATACGAAAAGACACTGTATGCCTGCCAGTTTTATTCCAGTGCACCAAACTTAGGGGAGAACACAAAAAAAATGTACAGTTTTAATTGAAAGCCAAATTGAATGCCCATTCAAGCCTTTACACTGATGCGTCCCATCATTTCATGCTCTCATATATGGTTAGTTTACATAAAAACTGAATAGTTCTGTGCAAACAGTCATGCTTATGTGGGTGGTAAACATCCTTATAGTTACTGTGTGTCTGGGAAGCACACTTCCACTTCAGAAATGCACAGTGAAGTACTATTAAAAGCAAGTCTTGTCTTTCTCTGTGAAATGTGTGGTATGTACTGTCTCCTACTTCAGACTTCCCTCAGTCAATCAGGTGAGGTCCTCTGGAGCCTCTGGACATCAAGATTATTAATGAATTGAAAATAAAACATGAACTATGCGGCTTTCTGTAAGGACCATTACTTACCACAACCTTCATACAGCTACTGTAGATTTACGAAAGGAACTGAGTCATGCACAAACGATCTATGAAACATCATCACACTGTGCCATTTCATGTCTTTAAAAAAAAATAAAAATATATATTTTTTTTGATTAAGGAAACAGTTCTATCCATTTAAGTCAGTTACAAAAAAGGTAGATTAGTCTAATTTTAATCCAAAAGATAAGACTGACTAATTAACTGCTGGTTAATTAAAGTAACTCTCAAGATGCAGTCTTAAAAATAGTCTAGATCCCATAACCCTATCCCATACCTAAACATAACTATACAACAACTTCCTTACTATCAGTAAGCAACAAATTAAGAGTTTATTGAGGGAAAAGTTCTACCAGTAATATTAAAATATACCATTGCTGGTTTTAATCATATTAGTAAATGCTGACATTAGCATTAACTAATATTGATAAATGCTTTCAAAGTTCATTTTTAGTTCATGTTGACTAAAGTAGTTAACTAATGTTAACAAATGGAATTCTCCAATACTTATTCTTTCTAGGTAATCGTCAAGAATCTTGTGTTACCATTGATAACATGAATTTGTGTGTGATAACGTTTTTTAACGTTAGTTAATAAAAATACAACTGTTCATTGTAAGTCCATGTTAGCTCAGATCCAATAAATAATATTAAGATACAACTTTTGGTTTTAATAATGTATCAGTAAATGATATAATTAACGTTCACTAACACCAATCAAATATTCATCATTAGTTCATATGTAGATAACTAATGTTAGCAAATGGAACCTATTTTTTAAATCTCCCTGATTTATGAGCAAATCATTCTCTCTAGTTTCCTTCCATTCACAAATCTGACTGACTGAATGATTCATTCACATATCCAGCCTGGTCTCGTTGTTTATACGTATTTATACGTAGCGATTAGAGGCACAAAACGTACATTTTTGTATGCTTTTATTGATGCTAAAACGTACAGTTTAGACGTATTTCAATGGTTAAAACGTACAAATTGCAAAGTATTTTTAGTTTATTTTTAGTATTTCGATTTTCCTGCTGTAAAACCTGTAGTTTCTTGATGCTGCACTTTTTAAATTTGCAAAATGCACTTCAGCGCGGCTTTATTGCTGTTGCTGCTGGACTCACTGTTTAGGATGAAGTTGAAGATCACTGGATAAAGGCTTGAATTTGGGTCCGTTCCTCGCAATCGTGTGGATTCTAAAGATCTGGAGTACAGCTCAAAAATTAAATAGTTTCATTTTGTAATTATGATGCATGTTCGGTGTATTTTATGGTTCTATTGTTAGTCATAGCATGTTGGACAAAACGCCTTTTGTGTCCCCTTACATTAATATTACATGAATGGTTCAATGATTTCAGAAATGTTATTTGTTTTAAGGGTTTAAAGTGTAGTCTTGTTTAACATTATGTAGGCCTATTCTTGGACATGAGCGGGCAGCAGAAATCACACAGAACAGAATGAAACGTTATAATTTCATGTTAAATAAATGATTAACAATTTAATAATGCAATTGAAAACATACGGCCAGTGGTATGACAAATAAAAACAATAATAATGAAATTAATGCCATGATTTCATAAGGATTTAGGTGTCAACACATTAGTATTGTACATATGAATGCTGAAAATGTTTAAGTATTTGTACGTTTAAATGCTATAAAAACGTCAGTACTGCACGTTTTAGTGTCTTGAAAAACGTAAGTAAATGAACGTTTTGTAGAATCACATTTTACGTAACCATACAAATTATCATGAGATCTTGTTGCAACATCCATATCAGTAATGACAAATATCAGTCTACAAGCTTTTGTATGACTTCAGAAATCAGATGGATCATGTTAATCAGAAGGAAAAAAACAAAATTGTTCTGAACACCATAAGGGTGAGTAAATCATGACTGAACCATTTATTTAAACTCCAAAAACTGAAATCAGTGTTCACTGGCTAGATTGCCTTTAAAGTTTCCAACTGTCCTGCAAGTCACACAACTGCTGTGCACAGCTGAGATGTTTCGCATGATTTCAGAAATATAAAGATGTGTCTAGACAGAAGCCTAATTGAATTTCCAAGGAACCAATATTCTGTGAAGATCAAAGACCGCTGTAAACAGATTTGAGGTAAGGTTCTTCAAACAATAGCCAACAGGACACGGTTATAGGGAAAATTTCAAGACACCGAATTTAATAAAACCAACAATATACAGCCATCATAAAAAAGGTGAGAATATTACCGTAAACAACTGATGCAATAAAGCAGGCTTTCTCAATCCATGATCCATTCATATGTCAGATTAGCAGGTGAGTCAGATTAGTGACCTGAAGCAGAAACCCTGCAATAAAGCATACGTGGATTTGTGCACACAATAGGGTAAATTCAGATAAATTGACACTTTTGGGGGGGGAAAGAGTCCCAATTAAACTAAATTCACCAAAATTTATTTTTGTGTGTATGTGTGTGTGTGTGTGTGTGAGAGACAAACTATTCAAAATCTATCGATGATAATTCAAAAGAACAAAAAATCGCATTAGAACTAACAATGGAGGTTGGGGTTGTTTGTTAAATAACACTGAGGTAGTAATTGTGTGATACTGCTTTTATAAAACAGTTCAGTTGTTAACACTAAGTGACTTACGTTTTAGGCTTAGTAATTACCAGTTATGTTGTCTGTGTTTGCTCCACCAATGAGATCCAAACAAAGCCAGCAGAACTGCTGCAACATCAAGAAACACATAATGGTGTTTTGTTGATAAATGATTCAATGTTTTTTGATCAAATTGGTAGAGTGAATAAATTGGCATCTTTGAACAAATCGAATGAATGATTTAGTACATGTTCATAATGGGTATCCTTTATTTCACTTTTAGACATACACTTGCAAACTTTCCTATCCCCATGGCCATTTTGAAGTGCATTCCAGTTTGTCAAGCGTACGACAGAAGTTCATACAGATTAACCTTTAACCCCTGATTTTGACATTTCAAGTCATCAAGGCCTTAGGAAATTCCAATTTAACCTAATGCAAGGGCTCCACCAGTTATGGGCAGTTGTTGGAGAAAGTTACTTTTTTAGTAATGCGTTACAATATTTGCGTTACAATATTCTCATCTGGTCTGGGCTTGCTAACTTGTTTTTAAATATAAAAAAGTTCTATTTTTGGCAAATGTAAAAGCTCTTTTACATCAAAAGTGTGATGAATACGCCTCACTATACACTTGAATACACTTGAAGGAAGTGTAAATTAAAAAAGCTCAGACAAACCTTTCAGCTGTGCTGCCTTTCTAGATTGCATGAAGAATAAGATGCAAGAGAAGAAAATTAAACACTTTATTCTGAGTCACACAAAGAAAGAAAGAATTAGTAGGGTTGAATTGAAAAGACACTGGTTAATAAAATGTTAATGTTAAAAATGTTAAAATGTTAAAGGATGTTTGTGCTAACATTTAATTGCTGCAGGTTTGCGCAATAGTCTGAGTTTTCACTGTTTTTATTCATTTTGAGGAATACTGAATCTGGTTTTGTGCAAGTGAGATGAGTAAATGCATGTTCACATTTAGTCTGGAATTACAGTACACAGTGTACACAATACCTCTTCGCTTACTTCTGATTTCTCTCAACATGGGGATAAGAGAGATGTCAGTCAATGCACTGGAAATTAAAGTAACTGGCATTACTTATTTGAAAAAGTAACTTTTCTTGAAAATTAAAAAAAAGTAATGTGTTACATTACTAGTTACTTGAAAAAGGTAATCCGATTACGTAACTCGCATTACTTTTAATGTGTTACCCCCAACACTGGTAAGCAATGATGTACATCCGAGTCAACACGACAGTTAGCGAGGGACAAGAATAAAAAAAAAAAGTGAAGTGGAATGTATCCAAAGTTGCATGTTTCGGCCTTAAATGAACCAGCGTATTTGAACAAACCTGTTGAATGAATGATTCAGTGACACACCTATAAAGATATTTACTTGTTTCAGACCTGAAGAATCAGCATTTTAAACAAATTGGTTGAATGAATGATTCAGTGGCTCAAAGACAGTCACTTATTGCCTACTGGTTGTAATTAATGTATGTAACCTCCAGAAATAGTCACCAAGTCACTGTATTACAAACAAAAACAAAACAACCTAAATTATTTTGTTTATACGTTAGCTCAAATTCTCTCACCATCAAGCTTTAAAATGAATCACAATGTCTCACCACCCTGGGTCACATGACCATAAACAATAAAATGAATTAATTCAAGTGATTATCGCTTGTCCCCTTCATTAACAGACTTGTGGAAGTGCCCTCCCAGCTGAGAGGGAACACTCTTACAACTTTCTCTAACGTCTTTTAAAAGTTAGGACAAAGTGTTCTTAAGTAATGTTTAGAATGTTGAGCTTACCTGGAAAGCATTCTGAGATCAGCATTCTCAGAAATATCCTTAGAATGTTATTTGTAATTGATGAACATTGTAATTAACATTTTATAACCTTTAAATAACATTCTAATCACGACAAGAAATCTGGACATTTTAACGTTTTTGAATATTAAAATTAAACATTTAAATATGAAAATAAATTTATTAGAACACTGTAATAAACATTTTTGTAACTTTTACATAATGTTATAATCATCAAGAAAACTGGACATTTTTAAAACATTTCGGAACAATGTTCCCACAAAGTTTTTTATAACTTAAATTTACTTTTTTTTAATCTGTCTGAAAAGCACAAACAGACCAGAAGATTTATAAGTCCCAATGCTGTTGGGTTTTAGAAATGCTGTTAAATAAATAAAGTAAGCAAATTTTAGCTAAAAAAACCAAACAAACAAACAAACAAAAAAAAAAAAAAAGATGGATTAATTTGATGAAATGTTTTAAGGCATGTGACTGTAAGGTTTATTAAAACCAAATATTTTGAACATTTGTGACTCAGTACTATTTATTTATAACACTGCATTTATAGAAAATTGCAATGAGAACTCAGCCCTGAAGAGAAGCACAGGGCTGGCAGGATCATGCTTTGTAGAAGGGATTTGGAGCTGGAGATGGGATGTCTAAGTGCATAGTGGAGGAAAGCACATTGTAACCTAAAAGGATAATGTCCTGGAGTGGCTCGTTCCCAACTTGATGGAGCTTGAACTATTTTTATGAAAAAGAATTGCCAGAAATTCTGGAGTGAACATGCACAATATAGACACTCCAAACTCTAATTGTTGCCAAAGGCGCTTCTACCGAGTATTAACTCTGAGAGGACTTATGCATTCAATTATTTTCTGCCATCTATAATGTATGATAAAATGTGATAAAATCCAAAGAGAATGCTTCTTATAGGCAAATGCATATATTCTAATAACTCACTTGGGATTTATCACATTTTACGGTCTTACAGCACTGGGACCATGATGTGCTATAACTGAGTGTTAAATGTATTAATTCCATTATATTGTTACACTATGAAACTATTACATTTTTAATGTAAATAAAATCTTTATTGTGGACTGATTTCAAGTACATTTCATTGATGCATTTATGGTACTTGCATGGAGAAACACTCAGAAATAATGAAAGCCAAGAAAAGTGTGTGATGACTCATCCTCCTTCATCTGCATACACATCAACACCTCACTGTAATTTAAGGATTACACTGACAATCTGTCATCTGGGCTGCGGCCAAAAACATACATCTTCCACCTTGGCTGATGGTGTAGGGATGGTGTGCAGCTTCATGTTTTACCATGATGCCTTCCTATGTCCTCTTCACCTCATTAACAATGCTGCGATGCAGTGGCAATTATTAGGATTTATTAGCAGGTTAGGAGAGCAGCTGTTGCTGACACACTGTTGACTTTGCTTGTAATTTCATAGAGGGGTTAAACTGGGATTGTTTTAAAAAAAGGAGCTGTAAAATCTGGTGGTCATTTGCGAGATACGACATGCCGTCATCCCCAAAAATTAGTATTATAAACATAAATTTAATAGAAAACAACATAAAATAAACTGAAATACACAAATGGGAGTTGGGTGTTTTGGTTGTGTTGTAGTAAAGTGGGCTTTTGTGATTTAACTGAGCCACACTGTGAGATGGAGAGCATGTTGGAGAAAGACTTTTTAGTTTCTAGCAGTGCCACTCTGGATTATCAATTATGAACTAAAAGCATGGTGTTCAAAGAAATGCACTTTAACCCTATGAAACCTATTGCGTTTTTATATGCAACCTTCCGAGGCCTTCTGTCATCTGGCCTCCATGCCTTCTGTCATCTGGCTGATTACACTTTTTAGCAAAAAGGTTATTTTATATGCCAGGCTTTACAGGGTTAAATATTTTTGAACAAGTACACTCACTAAATAGAGATGGAATGTGCAGGATTTAAAACAAGATGCATTCAAGAAACAGAATAAACTAGAATAAACTGACAACAATATTTTATTATTATTATTTTTAATGTGAAGCTGCCAGTTGCATTCTGAACTATTCCAGCCCAATTCACCACTTGATTAGATACATTTTCAAGGAATGAAAATTATCTCAAATATATACAGTACACTGACCTTTAAACTCACCAGAGCTGACCCTGCGAATGATGAATTCACAGTTGGGTTACTGCACAGTTGTATTAGCTTTTGCCAACAATTTGTACCCAAACAGACATTAGTCACTCCATTAGTCAGTTATGTTCAGGGGGGATTTGGCCATTTATACAACAGTTAGTTCCAGTTCTCTAATCTAATCGGTTGAGCTGCATTCCTAGTGAACCACGGGAGATTTAACCCAACAGCACTGGGACGTTTCATTAGCTGCTTCCCTATTTGGATATTGTCACTGTATACCTATTGTATCCTATATACCTATATGCTGCTTCCCCACTATTTACGAATTGTGGTGCATCAATGGATAAAGTCTCCTTTGGAAACAATCTGTCATTCTTGTACTTGGCTGTGAATCACATGCCTATATACGACTATGCGCTTGCTTATGTGATTAAAAAAAAAATATATATATATATATATATTATAATGAGTTTAGAAAAAAAGGGATAGGCGATAAAATGTTATCATACTGAGTCGCAATACACTTTTTATAACGATGATAATCTTTTTAATTAAATTAATTTTACAGCAGAAATAAATGCAACAACAGCAAGTCAGCGCATGTCACTAATAGGCTAAGGGGCTGTTTGAACAGAACGTGCTTTCCTATTGCAATGTGCTACTTTTGCATTGTTTTTCTATGTAAACAAATGATAGATGGATGAGAATGACCGTTGCACTCACATCTAGGGTTTTTTTAAGACACCAAGTGAAATAATTTTAACTTGTACATGCATAGCTGCGTCAGTGTGAGTCATCAATGTCAGTTCCAAAACAGTGGACCAATCAAAAGACCTTGGAGATGTGGCAAGCGCCAATTTTTGTTTATAGTTGCAAGTTGGCACTGTGCTGCATCTTGTGTTTTTAGACACAAAGACCCATTCTGTGTAAACGGCTCCAACTCTGGTGCAGTTTTGTCTGATACACAAACTCAAACACATGCGATGCTCACAGTGATTTCAGCGTCTTTTACACACTGTTTCATTTGAGAGGAACTACAGTCAAATACACATTAAAACTGAAAAGTAAAACTGAAAAACCTTTATGAGAATCCTTCAAAATAAAAGTTTAACTGGATTAACTTAAAGAAATAATGACATAAATAAATTAACAATGTATACTAAAGTGTAATTGCCAAGTAATAATAATAATAATAATAATAATAAATATTATACAACCAAGTTTTTTTTTTTATTAATTTATACAGCTATACAGTGCTGTTGTGCAGCATCTTATTTGACAAAAAATAAAAACATTTGTTGATTAAATTGCTAAAGTTTTATTCATTAATTTAATTAGACACCACTTTTTATGATACATTTTTACTGGATCCAGGAAAAAAAAATAAAATAGAAAATAGCATATAGAATTTAGGGAAAAATAAAACTTTCACGGGGCCCTAAATGAAAAGGTATCTTTTCCTGTGAAGTTTAATTGTGAACATTCATTCTCAATGTCTAACAAACATGTGGAAAACATTTGTAATATATTGAATTACGATAAATATCACTAATTTCATTGCAGGGGAAAAAAAAAAAAAATATATATATATATATATATATATATATATATATATATCAGAGGTTGCGTTAACCGAAAATTCTTTAAAAAAAAAATTATCAGTGAAGGAAAAATCTGAAGGCCGTCTGTCATTTTGACGGATTGCACTGAAGGTGGTCTATTGTAAAATTGTAGCTGTAATTCCCACCCCTGTTCAGTTGGTGGCGAGTGCGTTTCAATGTAGCAGCAGAGTGCTGGATCCAGAACAAAAACGGACCTGTCACAAATGTTTTGTTATGTGTTTGATTATGCACAGGTGAGTACACAGAAGCTACAACAATCTATCACGCCACATTAAACAGTGCCAAAACGGTTTTTAATTGCTTGAATTTCCTAATGAAATGGACAGAATTTGAAATATGAGACTTTGTTTTATATCAAAAGTAACACAAAGCCTAGCCTGTTGCTATTTTTTTGGAAGGAAGACGCACTATGCACTGTTTATTCATTAACTGAAAACAGCATAGACCAAAAGACTGATTATGATTTAAGAATCGATTTTGGTTCATTAAAATGAGAATCTATTAAAATCGAGAAACTGTCATCCTGTAGGTTCATGATTAAAAATGAAAATGTGAACAAAAATAAAAGCAATTAAATGTTTTATTCTAATTAAAATCTGAAAATTATAATGACAGGTAATAACAGATTATGACAGAATTTTTACGACCCTGTCCGTCGGACAATGGTAAAGTCTAGCGCAACCTCTGATCATATAATATGATAATATTTTTGGCTGTGTCGCCAAGCACTAAAGGTAAGAAAACCTATATATAAAAGAACTATTAGCAGTACTTGATGGAACTGTCATTTTGGATATCTATTATTGTAGATGTGGGTATCATAGCATGCCTTTTTTTATGAAACAGACAGTTTAATTACTTTTGCGAGAACACAGACCTGTTTAAAAATTACTTGGTATGCCATACTGGGACCAGAAAAGTGATGTACGTTATATTAATGTATCCATCCTACAGCAGAAATTGAATTATGCACATGTAAACTAATTCTCCCTCCCTTCCTATCCTCCTATCCTTCTCTCTCTCTCTTTCTCTCTCTCTCTCTCTCTCTCTAATGTCATCACTGAAAGTAATACCTATTGTCTCTACCGCCTCCTTGAGCACAGTTTCTGTATGATAAGAGTGTTTTGCTCGAACAGGTTTGGCTGTTTTGTTTTAAGTGCATTCATTGTCTGACTCAGCAAATGACCACTGGACGGTCTGTCCAGGCCTGATAGTGTCCTGTCCTAAATATTCCTCTTCTTTCCAGCCATCAAACCTGCAACACATCTCCCATCTGAGAGAATCCGGCTGCTGCAAAACAAAGACATCAGGCCCTCCGAACAAAGACTGCTGTACTTAACACATGCCAAAGAAATGAGCAGTGATCGGGGTGATTTACAAACAGGTAAGATGGCACTTAGATGCACAACACAATTGCATTAACAAAGCAAACAATAACCAGCTGACAACTGCATTGACAGAATTGGACCACTATAGTCTATACGTTAGCATTTCGGTTAATTTCAATATCCTTCAAGTGTAGGATCTGCAGAAGTACATGATTTGAAATCTGCCATTTTTGCTCACTGGCATTCAGTTCCAGAAGCTAGAACAAGGAAGATTTGTGTCTTTTAGGATGATGTAACCTAATAAACTGATTATATATATATATATATATATATTCTGACTAAACAAAGTGCCTTTCAAATGAACTGGGAATGCAAAAAAAAAAAAAAAAAAGATTTCTTCAGGTATTATTTATACATCTTTGGATAATACTAACCAACCAAACATTGACTCACTGATGCAATGAAATGTTGTGGTTAACTGTTTGGCTAATCGCTTTCCTAATGTGCTAATTGTGTTTACATGACTGCCACACAAATATGGACACAAATATGGAATGATGATGCATTGAAGTCCTCCTGGGAAGTTCATAATTATGAGTTGAGAAGCCGTAATTACAACGTCAGGTGTGTTCAAATCACTTTGGTAGGTGGTAGATGGCAACGTACCTTTTCTACAAAAAAATGTTCAGCTTCTACAAAAATTATGAGTAAATAGTGTGTAAATTGAGCTGTGTTTTTGTTTTTATGTGTTGTAAACAGAGCTGTTACAATAATGACAATAATGTACATATTTTGTACTTACTGTATATGAAGAAAAGATTTTCAAACATTTTAACAAAATTTTGGTCAATACTCTATTGCATCCACTATGTTTTCTAACTGACACATCTCCGGCATCTCCTTTTTTTAATGAAGTTTTACATTCTGTCGCGAAATTAGCTCAAAAGGGAAATGTATATAAATATGTATGTATATAAATAATTACAATGATTATTATGATTAATTACAATTATTTATATCAGCTGCCAGTACTAACTGTAGCAGGATTAATTTTCCATCAACTAATCTGTTCGTCCAGCGAACATTCAGTATAATTTTTATATCAACTCTAAGAAATTTGATGTTCTTGCCTAAGTAAATAACTTTCTTAAAGTACCATTGCATTAGAGCATGTAGCTTGAATCGGAATCGTAAAGGGACATTAATTTACAAGGCAGAATCAGAATCAAAAATCATGTAATTTGTGCACAAGAGTTTTATTAACAAAGGACTAACACATAACTAATCTAAACAAACAAACAAACATGAAATCACTCATACATGGGGAAATAGTCAGTGAAAGCAGTTAGAGAGACAAGAAAATGAAGCTATGAAAGGAGTCAGTTAACCACCTGAGTGAAACCATCAATGCTGTCTACAGCTTATACTAAACCTCTGTTTTGTTTAGTTAAATGTACGATACTTGCATTGCCTTGGTCGTTGAACAAGTGTCTGAAAGCAGTCTCGGGTGAAAGTCTTGATGGTTTGGACCAGCTGTATGTTATGTCTACTTTTACATGAAACAAAACTTACCTTTCTTGTAAAGAAACTAATGTCCTTCTACATTTGAGGAGCGACATTATGTTAATCCTGAAAGACAATACATTGCATAAGAGCTGGCTGATTGGCAAACTGAAACAATGTTACTTCTACCCATCAGTAATTTATTAAATCAGCCTGTTCCTTCCTTCTTGGTTGATGATGTGTTTTGTGATTGCTTGTTCTGTTCTCCGTATTCAACTCAATATGAGAAAGAATTGATTGGCACTATGTACACAGCCAAACCGGAGAGAGAATCAAATTAGTTTACTTTGTCTCCTGTTTTGCATGAGAGCGTTTCCATTCATTTTCCATCTGTGGGGGAAAAAAAAAAAAAGAAAACTTTACCACATTAAACGAGATAGATTCATGAAACTGAAGCGATGGACTTAACTGAGCGATTAAATCTTAAATTCTGCCAATTGTAGATGTAATGGCATCTAGAGGGATATCAAGCCTCTCTTATGTTTAATTATAACACCTAATTTTTCTTCAGAATATCTTTTAATCACTGATTTGGGTGCCTGAAGTTTGCCTCTTGGACTCATTATTCTCCGAATAAAGGCCTGTCCTGCATCAACACTATTAATTTAGCTCTTGTTCTTGGTTTTGTATATTACCTTTCTTGGTATTGCTGTAAGTTATCTGTAATTTAGTCTCTCCTTCATTCTTAATCATTGCATATGACAGACCTCCTACCGAAGAAAGTGAGATTTTACAAAAAGAAAGTGATTTGAGATGACTAATGAGGTATTTTATGCAAACACTAGATTTCCTACCTACATAAAATGCCTGCAAATGTGGTATTTGTCTGCAAGGTGTCTTTTTTATTGCAACAGAAAACAAAAGGAGGTGACAGAGAAAAGAAGGAATGAGACAGAACAGATGAAAAGAGAGAGGAAGATGTGACCTCTGTGCTCTGGGGTCACTGCACAGCTGTAAATGTCAAAAAACCTTTAAATACCAGGAAAAGCATGACAGCAATGTAATTCTTGCTCAATCCCGGCCTCTATAAATATCATGGCATTTTTACACTCTGTTGCTGACCAGGATCTCAGATAATAAGAAATGAAGCATTGGGACCAAAGCACTGGGTCCCTGAGACGCAAGACCGATGTGAGAAGCAATGCAAGGAAAATCAAAAGCTATATGTTTATTCGCTGTAAATGGAATCGCTTTCATGTTTCAGTTGAGATCGTGGTGGATGCATCATTCACCTGTAGGGTCGACCTGATCACTCACAAGCTGTCCGTTCTAACATCTATCTGTAAGGGGACTCCAGTGAAGCGTATTAGATCCAGATGCGAGCTTTATTAAACACAGCGTAGTCAAGACAGGCAGGGTCGATCTCCAAACAAACAGTAACACGAAGGCAAGACAAAAGCGTAATCCAAATAAGCAGGCAGAAGGTCAAAATCCAAGTGAGCTGTCCAAAGTAGCAAAATAAACAGGGCAATGAAACAAGGCAAAAACTATGGCAATGAACTAGACAAAACTATGGCAAAAAACAAGACAAAAACTATGACAAAGAAACAAAACCGTGGAAATAACAAAACAAGGCAATGAAATCAGGAAAAACGCTTGGTAGAGTCCGCACAGGCAAAACAATACTTCGCAAGGTCCTGTTTGGCATAGCCCTCCTTATATGGCTGCCAAACAGGAAGTAACCATAGAAGCAGCAGAGGGAGCGGTAACAGTCAGTCAATGGGTGAGGGCTCCCTCTGCTGGCGATCCCCCTCTAGCAGTCCTGGAAGTGCAAACAGGAGCAACAGTCCAGGAGGGTGGGGGAACAGAGGCAAAACAGGGGGTGGGACGGAGGGTCAGGTCCATGTAGAGGAGTTGGGCCTGGATTGTGGAGCAGGGACAGACAGTGAAGCACTGGAGGACCTGGACCATGGAGCAGTGGCAGACAGTGAAGCCCTGGAGGACCTGGGCCATGGAGCAGTGGCAGACAGTGGAACACTGGAGGACCTGGGCCGTGGAGCAATGGCAGACAGTGGAACACTGGAGGGCCTGGGCCGTGGAGCAGTAGCAGACAGTGGAACCTTGGAGGACCTGGGCCATGGAGAAATGGCAGACAGTGTAACACTGGAGCAGAAGTCCACCATGTTTGATTCGGAGGAGCCTGGAGCCATGGTGGAGCAGGGAGAGCAGGCAGCCATGGCGGGGCAGGCAGAGCAGGGAGCCTCTGGCACAGACCTGTGGACAGACGAGGCCTCAGGGGCAGACTCGTGGTCAGGCGAAGCTTCTGGAGCAGACTCGTGGTCAGACGAGGCCTCTGGAGCAGACTCGTGGTCAGACAAGGCCTCTGGAGCACAGTGTGTAGCCCACATGCTCAAAATGGCAACAGCCATTACAGCCTGAAGTTTGCCTCTTGGACTCATTATTCTCCGAATAAAGGCCTGTCTTGCATCAACACTATTAATTTAGCTCTTGTTCTTGGTTTTGTATATTACCTTTCTTGGTATTGCTGTAAGTTATCTGTAATTTAGTCTCTCCTTCATTCTTAATCATTGCATATGACAGACCTCCTACCGAAGAGAGCGAGATTTTACAAAAAGAAAGTGATTTGAGATGACTAATGAGGTATTTTATGCAAACACTGGATTTCCTACACTGTAAAAAAAAATTCCGTAAAAAAAACGGAAAAAGTACTGGCAGCTCATTACCTGGACTTTGTACCGTAAATTTACAGTCTGTTAATTTACAGTCTGCCACCGGTAAATAAACAGGACTTTTTCTGTTTTAATGGTGTATTTATATATATAGCAAATAAATCCAGCACAATATACAAATTGAACATGGTTTATTTTTACTTCATGTAAACATTCTTAAAAGTGCATTCAATGGCTTTTGTTTGCCTTAAGTGGGTTAGCACTAAACAATATCAAATACTCAATTCATTTAACAATGTGTCAACTCAGGCAAAATGCCTGTATTGTAAAAGACAGTTTAGCTTTAAACAGTAACAGACAGAATTTAAAAAAAAAGAAAACATGAGCATCTGTACAATACAGATGTTGTACTAAAAAGTGGTCACAAAATTTAAAATTCAAACTGTTAAACAGTCAAGATTCGAAACTTTTTTTTCTTATAAGAGAAAACAATATTGTTTAGAGGGATAGTTCACACAAAAATGTTAATTCAGTCAATTACTCAGCCTCATACCATTCCAAACCCATAAGACTTTCATTCATTTTTAGAACAGAAATTAAGAGTATTTTTAGTTAAATCTGGGTACTTTCTGTCCCTCTATTGATTGTCTATGCAACTACCATTTTCAAGGTCCAGAAAAGTATAAAGTATGTGACTCCAGTGGCTTGACAACAGAATTTTGAAGTTCATTGTAACAGAAATATCATTGAAGTGATGCAGTTTATTATAGGGGATGTATTATTTCCCATTTAACTGCACGTTTAATGCAAGTGCCATTTCTTTAAAAAACTCAAATATTACATGGATTTTCGTGCAATTTTGTTCATGCAAGAGTCTTGGAGGAATGCATAGCCACTTGGTTGCCTTCATCTCAAACCACGTTCGGGTTTTCTTTACAGGAAAATTCTAAAAGAAATGGATATGACAAAAAAATGAAATGAATTAAACTGAACTACAGAGTAATATGCAGGTTGGAGTGGAAAAGTAGTCATACAGTATTTTAAGTTCATTAAATCAACTGCAATCCATAATACTTTCTAATTGTTTACACATTGCTTAACTTACATTTCCAATAGTCTCCATTTGCATCGGTCATATGAGCTTGTCAAATAAACTATGTCCTAAAATATACTTATTATATTCAACTAAATAAACAGCAACACGACCAAATGCTTCATACACTTTTTATAACATACGTGTTGCTTATTTCTGTATGAACTCCAGAGTAAGTGCCGCCTCCTCTTGGGTATTTTGTAGCTCACAACCGCAACAGGAAAGAAGATTTGTTCATTAACTTCTCAAACGACACCAATCTTGAACTGCCCATCACCTTAAACAAAAAAGACATTACAAAATGACCATATACATAACGACAAGCATCTTTGAACACCTTTGAAGGCGTGTTCAGCAAACAACTTCACATTGTTGTAAAAGTCAAAAGAATAAATGACTCAAAGACTCAATTTCTTTTCAATATTGAACACTAACGTTAAATGAAATAGAATACAAACCCACCTGGCTGCCTTCATCTCAACCCTCATTTAGGATTTCTTCACAGGAAAACTCTAAAAGAAATGGATAATGATAAAAATGAAATGAATGAAACTGAACTACAGAGTAACATGCAGGTTGGAGATGGAAGATCAATCATACAGTATTTTAAGTTCATTAAATTAACTGCTAACCGTAATACTTGCCAATTAAAATATTTGTTTATAAATTGCTTAACTTACATTTCCAATAGTCTCCATTTACATCTGTCATACGAGCTTGTCAGATCATCTGTGTCTTACAATATACTTCATTATTTTCAATTAAATAAACAGATACACATTTCATAACATATACGTGTTGCTTACTTCTGTATGAATTCCAGTGTAAGTGCAGCCTCTTCTGGGTATTTGTAGCTCACAACCACAATAGTGGTCATTAACTTCTTGAACGACAGCAATCTTGAACTGCCCATCACCTTAAACACAAAAGACATTACAAAATTACCATATACATAATGACAAGCAGTTTGAACACACCTTATACACACAAGGATGATAACATGCAAAAGTAATCAATCCAATCATTTTGGTAACGTTAGCACGTTGCCTGTGACGTGGCTTCCGACGCATCAGAGAGCAAACAACTTCACATTGTTGTGAAAGTCAACAAAATAATTTACTCAATAACCATTTTCTTTCTGATACTTAACACTAATGTTAAATAAAACTGTTAATAAAACAGAATACAAACCCATGATAACAATGCAGGTGTGCTTGAGATTCACAGTACAACAGCAATCACGTCCTGTCATTAGAAAAGAAAACGAAAGAAACACAACGGTCATTTTGACATAATGTCGTGTGCATTTGTCCATTAGAGTGCGACAGATAACTCGAGGAGCTAACGTTACCGGACCGCTGACCTGAAGCGGCATTCTGGCGCGCCGGACGTCTCTGTTTACACAGCTGCTTCACAGACAGCTTGCTAGTAACGTTACTGAATTAGTTTCTGTTTTGCATTTTATCTTCCGTGTGTGTGTAAAACAGACAATAAAAGGTCAGAACTTACCTCATTTGGCAGAGAACTCCACAAGGAAGATGTCTGGCGATATGCTGAGAAATGTTGAGTGCGACGGCTCCGACGTTCATTTGCCAAACAAGCCAGACAGCAACTAAGTTAACCTTACGTAAACAATTTATGTGACATTTAACTCGTTTACCACAAAGAGTATATGAAAAACATGTTTCCCAAATTCAAAAGCCGACATTAAAATGAAACTTTGACCGAGAAACTCTCCGCGTCTTCTCTTCACTGTTTTCGCGCCTATGTAAGCTACCAACATTCTTGTTCCCACAATGCAAAGCGTAATTCAAAAATACGGAAAAACACCTGTAAAAACCAAAAACGGAAAATTTCCTTTAATTATTAGGGTATATCGTACTGTATTTTTACAGATTTTTTTTACAGTGTACCTACATAAAATGCCTGCAAATGTGGTATTTGTCTGCAAGGTGTCTTTTTTATTGCAACAAACAGAAAAGGCCAAACAGAAAAGGCCTCTGGAGCACAGTGTGTAGCCCACATGCTCAAAATGGCAACAGCCATTACAGGCAGCACAGTAGATAGTGGGATGCCTGCCAGTCTTGAGGGTGTGGATGCTGTGGACATGTGGCTTGGGAGCGTGGGTTTTGTGTGGCTTAGGAGCGTGGGCTCTGCATGGATTGGGAGTGTGGGCTCTGTGTGGCTTGGGAGCTGAGACAAGACCTGGCAAGGCTTTGGGATGTCAGCTGATACGTCACGAGGCTCTGGGGGGTCAGCTGAGATGTGACGAGGCTCTAGGAGGTCAGCTGAGACGTGACGAGGCTCTAGACAATCAGCTGAGATGTGACAAGGCTCTAGGAGGTCAGCTGAGACGTGACGAGGCTCTAGAGGATCAGCTGAGACGTGACGAGACTCTAGAGAATCAGCCGAGACATGACTAGACTCTAGAGGATCAGCTGAGAGGTGACGTGGCTTTGGAAGGTCAGAGGGGACCTGGTGAGGTTCTGGCAGGATGGCCGTGGCATGTCGTGAAGAGGTGCTGTTAGAAGCGCAGCTGTTTCTTGACTTGATTTAGGAAGGTCTGTCGTGACTTGACTTGACTCAGGAAGGTCTGCCGTGACTTGACTCAGGGAGGTCTGCCGTGACTTGACTCGACTCTGGAGGTCTGCGTGACTTGACTTGACTCATGAAGAACAGCTGTGTCTTGACCTGGCTCGTGAAGACCAGCTGTGACTTGACTTTGGCTCAGAAAGATCCAGCTGTGACTTGGCTCATGAAGGTCAGCTGTGGCTTGGCTCGAGGACAACAGCAGCAACTTGACTTGGTTCATGAAGATCTGTTGTAATTTGGCTTGGCTCATGGAAATCAGCTGTGGTTTGGCGTAACAGACAACCCAGCTGTAACTTGACTTGACTCATGGTGAACAGCTGTGACTTGGCTTGACTCATGGGGAACAGCTGTGGCTTGGCTTGACTCATGGGGAACAGCTGTGGCTTGGCTTGACTCATGGGGAACAGCTGTATCTTGACTTGATTCAGAAGTAACAGCTGTAACTTGACGTGGCTCAGGAAACACAGCTGTCACTTGATTTGGCACTTAACGTGCAGCCCTGACTTGACTTGACACTGGAGGATCAGGCATCACTTGATTAGCTTCGGGTGTAGCAGATATGGGATGAGATTCAAATGAGATGATTTTGGACTGATGAGGCTCAGGCGTAGCAGCCATCTTGGCCGGGGACTCAGACGGGGCGGCCATCTTGTGAACAGGCTCGGGGATGGTGGCCATCTTGTGAACAGGCTTGGGGATGGTGGCCATCTTGTGGACTGCCTTGGGGTTGGCAGCCATGACAGGTGCAGACTCTGAAAGGGCGGCCATGACGGGTGCAGACTCTGGAGCGGCAGGCATGGTGTAAGCAGGCTCTGGAGCGGCAGGCATGGTGTGAGCAGGCCCTGGAGCGGCAGGCATGGCGTGAGCAGGCCCTGGACGGGCAGGCATGGCGTGAGCAGGCCCTGGAGCGGCAGGCATGGGTGAGCAGGCCCTGGAGCGGCAGGCATGGCGTGAGCAGGCCCTGGAGCGGCAGACGTGGCGTGAGCAGGCCCTGGAGCAGAAGAAGTGATGTGAGCAGGCCTTGGAGCAGAAGACGTGATGTGAGTAAACTGTGACTTGGTAGACCTGACGTGAGCAGACTTTGGCTTGGTGGATGTGACTTGAGCAGGCTTTGGCTTGGCAGGCATGGCATGATAGGGCTCTGACGTGACTTGAATAATTCCAGACATGATGTCCCAAAAGCCGCTGGATCTCTGGGTGGCGAAGTATTCTGTAACGGGACTCCAGTGAAGCATGTTAGATCCAGATGCGATCTTTATTAAACACAGCGTAGTCAAGACAGGCAGGGTCAATCTCCAAACAAACATTAACACGAAGGCAAGACAAAAGCGTAATCCAAATAAGCAGGCAGAAGGTCAAAATCCGAGTGAGCAGTCCAAAGTAGCAAAATAAACAGGGCAATGAAATAAGGCAAAAACTATGGCAATGAACTAAACAAAACCATGGCAAAAAAACAAGACAAAAACTATGACAAAGAAACAAAACCGTGGAAATAACAAAACAAGGCAATGAAATCAGGAAAAACACTTGGTAGAGTCCGCACAGGCAAAACAATACTTCACAAGGTCCTGTTTGGCATGGCCCTCTTTATATGGCTGCCAAACAGGAAGTAACCATAGAAGCAGCAGAGGGAGCGGTAACAGTCAGTCAATGGGTGAGGGCTCCCTCTGCTGGTGTGGCGTTACGCTATGGAGTGAAACAGACAATAAAAATCAACTGTTCTGTTAATCTTCTCCAGATGACAATCAGTCTTTCTCAGCTCACAATCTTTTCACATCCAAATTTGGTCCAGTGAGTTTTCGGTTTTCTGTTACTGTAATTCTGTAATATATAAGAATCTAAATGCATGTTTAAAGTGTATGCTTGAATATACACTGAAATGTGGACATACAACATCTACAATGTAAATATATATATATATATATATATATATATATATAGATATGTATGTATGTATGTATATATGTATGTATATATATATATATGTGTATGTATATATATATATATATATATATATATATATATATATATATACATATATGTATATATGTATATATATTTTAGAAATGTAAAATAATAAGCTATAACTTCAAAATATCACTCCTAAACTAACCAAAATCTAACAAAAATAATTTCCAATCATATCATTTTTGTGTTTAGGCTTGGGGAAAGTGATGGATTATTATGCAAAAATTAATTTGGTAGACAAATTAGGTAGTGCAGTAAATACATGATTTTTATTTATTTTATTTATAATCTTATTGAAAACACAATGGAGTCAACCTATTTACTATGAACTTGAAATGATTCATAAACATTATATGACAATTATGTACATTATGTACATATGTAACCTAGACCTTTATAATAACTGCATGCTATGAACCGTCTCAGTTACGCATGGTAACCCTCATTCCTGATGGAGGGAACGGAGACGTTGTGTTGAGTGTACAACACCAGGGGTCATTCTTGGCAGCCCAAACACCTCTGAGAACATTGAGAAAAGGCCAATGAAATTGGTTGTGCAGAATTTGCATAGCTGGCAATGCCTCGGGCATGCCTATTTATGCCAGCGTGGCATCTGCTCATTTGTTCTGTTCTGAGGAGTCGAGAGCGTCTCAACCCACTCAGAGGCAATCCGGAGTTGTGGCATGAGGGACACAATGTCTTCGTTCTCTGCATCAGGGAACGAGGGTTACCATGCTTAACCGAGACATTCCCTATCTGTCGTTCACTCCAACGTTGTGTCATACACGTAGTATAGGGGTCCCTATACTACACGCCACAACTGCTGGACTGCGTCACGAGTGAACGAGGGCACAGATATCAACAAGCCAACATGTGGAATAAATGCACCTTACCACTTTGTGACCTTCCAACACCCAAGAACTTGACCTGCTCTCCGTAAGGCAGAGGTCCTTCAGCCGGAGCCTTTCCTCATAGTAAAAAACAGTAGAAAAACAGCTTAGAATCTTGGCTAGAACGCTGGGATGACGGCTGTTCCTTCCGAGGGAGGAAAGCCACGACATAGATCACATCTTACCCGAAGGGGAGGTAACATGTGAAAAACCACCTAAGGACTCACAGAGGGAGTGCTACATAGGGAGGATTCTGAGGTGGTCTCCACATAAGGAGAGACTACCGAAACTCAGAACCTAGAGACAGAGCCTGTCTCAGGGGAAACACCGCATCTTAATGGAAAACACACACATGGGGCCACATGAGGAGCCACTACATGTAGAGCACCAACCCAATACAAGAGTTCACATGTGGCAACCTACCCTGTATTGGGATCTAACAGCAAGTACCTGAGTCGAACTTGGCTACGTGAAATGTGCTAGAATGATGGAAGGAGTAGTTCAGGGTTCACCTAGGGAAACTTACTGAACTGAAGAATCATAATCGCCCTGAGGGGGAAGCACTATAGCAAGCTCAGTGCCTAACTAATGGTTCATAGCATGCAGTTATTATGGGGAAAAAAAACTGACTTATGATTCTGACTTAATTTTATATCTTGCAATGCTGAATTTTTTTATTTATTTATTTATTTATTTTATTTATATATTTATTTTTTCTCAGAACTGTGACTTTTCTTCTCAAAACAACATATTTTATCTCACAATTCTCAGTGTATATTTCAAAATTCTGACTTTTTCCTCTTAAGCGTATTTTAATTGTAAGGTATAAATTCAGAATTGCGAGAAAAAGAAAAAGAGAAAAGAAAAACAAGAACAAGAAGAACAAGAAAAATTACATGATAAAAAGTTGTAATTGCCTTTCCTCCCATGGTGCAAACAGGTTTTCATAGTAATAAGCCTTGAATTTTAAAATAAGAAAATCACAATTCATACACATTTAATATTTATATTTTAAAATGTAGAAGTGACATCAACCACTGTACTGAGTCATAGTTGGAAAATTGCATGGTTAACAGTTGTGTTATTGGTAGTAGTATCAGTAGTAGGGCTGTCAAACGATTAATCGTGAGTAATCGCATACAAAATAAAAGTTTGAGTTTGCCTAATAAATGTGTGTGTACTGTGTGTAATCATTATATATAAATAAAAACACAAATGAATGTGTCAGACCTGTGTGTACCATTTGGACTGTTTTTGTGTTGTTTCCCCGTGTCTGCCCGTATTTGGTTTTCCTGTTCCTGTCCTTGTTAGTTACGTCATTGTCTTATCATGATCACCTGTCCTGTTTTGATTGGTTTGTTCTGTGTATTTAAGTTTGGTTGTTCCCCCGTGTCTATGTCAGTGATTGTTTTGTCATTCCGTTCCTTTCGTTGTGGTTACTGGTTCCCTGCTGTTTTCCCTTGTTGTTTTATGTTTGCTTTGGATTATTTAAATAAAACGGCACTTATTGGATCTCCGCTCTCCTCCTGCGTCATTCCCCGCACACGACGACTACACCGTGACAGAATTACCGACCAAAACAAAATGCTCTGGGCTGAGGATTACCTTTTCAACATCCAGAGGTCAGACAGTTCGTTGGAGCAATATGTTGAGGAATTTTTGAGCGTCGTTCATCGGGTGAGTTGGAGCGATGCGACTATTAATGCGTGTTTTCAGATGGGGCTAAATGATGATAGATTGTTCCGTTCCATAACTCCTGACGATTGCCGCAAACCCGTAGCGGAATTCATCAGTTATGTCCTTGCCCTTTGTAATTCCAATTACTATGTCGATGTGGAAGATTCCACTCTTCCCCCCATCTGCAAACACGCGGCCGCTCCAGCTCACCCCCAGCCAGCATCCTTAGCGTACCGCTCCAACGAGCCCGCTCCGTCCGGTCCTCCCTCGCTCACTCCAGTTCTCCATAACTCCTCCCTCGTCCTCAGCCCAGAGCTCGCGGCCAACTCGGGCCTTTGGACTCCCGGCGCCAGCGGTTTTCGGACTCCAAGCCGTGGCTCTCAAAAAGCACCGTAAGGACTCAGCTGCAATTACAGGGTCAAGGCAAGTGGCTGCTGCGTGCACAGAGTCCCGTCAGTAGCAGCGTACGGAGTTAAGTCAAGTTGCAACGTTTCCGAGTCAAGTCGGTTGCAGCTGTGTCTAGTCAAGTGGCAGGTTTGCAGTGTCTCAGAGTCGCCCAGTCCTGAGTTTACAAGTCAAGTCAAGCGTCTACTAAGTCAAGTCAAGAGTGGCGTCTGCATCTCAGAGTCAAATCAAGTTGCAGCTGTGTTTCCTGAGTCAAGTTTCGAGTCCAGTCAAGTTGCAGCTCGTTTCCAGAGTCAAGTCAAGTTCCAGTCCAGTCAAGTTGCAGCTCGCGTTTCCCAAGAGTCAAGTCAAGTTCCCGAGTCCAGTCAAGTTGCAGCTGCGTTTCCCGAATCAAGTCGAGTTAAAGCTGTGCTTCTAGAGTCAAGTCAAGCTACCGCTGTTGTTCCTGTGTCAAGTCAAGTCAGAGCTGCTCTTCCTAAGGCAAGTCAAGTTAAAGCTGTGTTTCCTGTGTCAAGTCAAGTCAGAGCTATTGTTCCTGTGTCAAGTCAAATTACAGCTGTCCCTCCTGTCTCAAGTCAAGTTACAGCCATCTTTCCTGAGCCAAGTACTGTCAAGATGGCTGCCATGCCAGAGCCTGTCGCCAAGATGGCCGCCACGCCTGCTCAGGCCATCTCAGCCAAGCCACAGCCCGTTCACATCATGTCTTCTGCTCCTGAGTCTGCACCCATCATGGCTGCCCTTCCTGAAGCGCTTCCTGAGTCAAGTCACATTACAGCGGCGGTTCCTACTAAGTCAAATCAAGTCACAGCCGTGGTTCCTGAGTCAAGCAAAGTCACAGCCATGGTTCCTGATCCAAGCAAAGTTCAAGCTATGGTTCCTGAGTCAATCCGATTCAAAGCTGCTGCTGTTCCAGAGTCAAGTAATGTCAAAACTGCTGTTCCTGAGCAAAGTACGGTCAAGACTGAGGCTCTTGTGTCAAGCAAAGTCAGAACGGATTCTCCTGAGTCAAGTCAAGCCATAACAGATCTTCTCAAGTCAAGTGTAGCCACAGCGGACCATAGCGACCCAGGTCAAGTCACAGTTGATCTTCACAAGCCAAGTCAGGCCTCAGCCAGTCACCAAAAATTTAGTCAAGCCACAGGTGATCTTCATGAACCAAGTCAAGTCACCGCTGATCTCCGTGAACCAAGTCTAGTCACCACTGATCCTCATAAGCCAGGTCAAGCCACAACTGATCTTCATGAGCCAAGTCAAGTTATTGCTGACGGCCCAGAGTCAAGTCACGTCCCGCCTGACGGCCCAGAGTCAAGTCACATCCCGCCTGACGGCCCAGAGCCAAGTTACGTCTCGTCTGTCCGCTCAGAGCTAAGTCACGTCTCGTCTGTCCGCTCAGAGCCAAGTCACGTCTCGTCTGTCCGCTCCGAGCCAAGTCACGTCTCGTCTGACCGCCCAGAGTCCCACTTTGTCTCTTCTGACTGCCCAGAGCCTCGCCATGTCTCGTCCCCCATGATCATGATGGCCAGTAAAGAGATCCTGCCTAGAGCTGAAGATCTTTGCCCGAACCCGATGAAACCCGACGGGTTCAGTCGGGCTAGGGCTTAATTTATATCATTTTACACGGGCTCGGGCCGGGCACGGGCTTGTGCTCCGGCTTGCCCGGTAAATTAGCGGTCATGTGATAGTGCGCGAGAAAGATGCGAAAATGGATACTGAGGAGGTAAAACGGAGGCTTGCCTCTGGTGATTACGTTTTGGCAAAATTAGCCAGATCAGTACTATGCATCCCGGCCAGTCGCAGCAGCAGTAAAAGAGTGTTCAGTGCTGCAGGACGCACCATCAGTGAGCGCAGGACCGCGCTGAAACTATCTTAATTTCGTTATTGCCAAAAACCCATCTTAATTTATTTTGTTAAGAAAGAGTCTTTTTTTATTGGCGCGTTGGCCTATTTATAGGCTAAGTGTGCGCCTATTTAGAGTGCTAAGATGTTACAATGTTACAGAGGACTTATTATATTTATTAGTTCCAACTTCCAAGTGGCCTATAGCCTACGTTAGTCATTAATAAATTATGTTAAAACATGTATAAATGACTCATTCTTGACAAAAGGCAAAAGAGCTGTGTGCTTGCGCACATTTGAATAATGTCGGGCTGTAAACGGGTTAGGGCTTTTAAAAAGCTGTCAATCAAAATATACTTGTCGGGCTCGGGCCGAATTCTGTCGGGCTCGGGCTCTGTCGGGCCTAACTTTTAAGCCCCGATTACAGCTCTAATCCTGCCACCCGCGGCTGCTCTTCCCTTAATTGCGGTTGCCATTTGGTGTGTGTGGGCTGCACACTGTGCTCCTGAGGTCACGTCTGTTCACAAACCTGCTTTCGAGCTCATGTCTGTTCACAAGTCAGCTCCCGAGATCACGTCTGTTCACAAGTCTGCCCCTGAGGTCACGTCTGATCACAAGTTGGCTATAGAGGTCTCGTCTGGTCACAAGGCTGCCATAGAGGTCTCGTCTGCTTACAAGGCTGCCACAGAGGTCTCGTCTGCTCACAAGTCTGCCACAGGGTCTCGTCTGCTCACAAGTCTGCCACAGAGGTCTCGTCTGCTCATAAGTCTGCTATAGAGGTCTCGTCTGCTCACAAGTCTGCCACTGAGATCCCGTCTGGTCTCAAGTCCGCTCCCGAGGCCTCTTCCGCCAGAGAAGCTGCGCCCATGCCCCCAGAAGTGTCAGCTCCGGCTGTAGAGCCTCCTATGGGGGCGGCGTTAACCTATAAACACTCTGCTTCTCCCTCTATTCTGTTTACCTCCACTATCCCTACTCTCCCCAGGTTCCCGTCCTTGACGCAGTTGCCTGCTCTGCCCTGGAGGGCTTCGGCACGCCCTCCCGAGTCGGCACCTTCTCCAGCGCACCCTCCCGAGTCGGCGCCTCCTCCTGCGCGCCCTCCAGAGTCAGCGCGCCCTGAGTCGGCACCTACTAAGCCCGACCTTCCCGTCCTCTGCTGGGCTGGCTACGCCCTAAGTTCCCCCAATAAAATTTTGGGGGGGGGGCTACTCCCCTGATCAGCCATGGCCACCTGGACTGTTTACCCGGCCATGGCTTCCCGAACTCCCAGACCCTCCATGGCCGCAAGGACTATGTACTCGGCCATGGCTGCCTGAACTCCCGGACCCGCCTTGGCCCCTTAAGATCCTGGATCCGCCCTGGAGGCGTAACCACGCTCCCTCCTGTATCTGCCCTGCACAGCCTCCAGGGCGCCCACCCTCCCACCCCGGTATATTATGTTACGGCGCGAGTCGCGCCTTGAGGGAGGGGGGAGTAATGTCAGACCTGTGTGTACCATTTGGACTGTTTTTGTGTTGTTTCCCCGTGTCTGCCCATATTTGGTTTTCCTGTTCCTGTCCTTGTTAGTTACGTCATTGTCTTATCATGATCACCTGTCCTGTTTTGATTGGTTTATTCTGTGTATTTAAGTTTGGTTGTTCCCCCGTGTCTATGTCGGTGATTGTTTTGTCATTCCGTTCCTTTCGTCGTGGTTACTGGTTCTCTGCTGTTTTCCCTTGTTGTTTTATGTTTGCTTTGGATTATTTAAATAAAACGGCACTTATTGGATCTCCGCTGTCCTCCTGCGTCATTCCCCGCACACGACGACTACACCGTGACAGAATGTATATATTTAAGAGAAATGCATTATTTATGTACAAAATATTTTTATTTATAAATAATCTAAATTAGTTCAGAGTTCATCTAAGAGTTCAGATGCAAAAGTCTCTAAATCCATTTGACGTATTTTTTAAAATTAGCATTTCTTTCTGGCTACTTTATATAGGTTTCTATGTAAGTACTGGTACTTCTGATTGGGCTGAGGCTGGAATTTAGCGAGTTTAAAGTAAAAATATTTGAAGGACGTATACTATGTGTCAGAAGCATTCACTCAGTATTATATATATATATATATATATATATTATTTTATTTTATTTTGTATGTGATTAATCATGATTAATTATTTGACAGTCCTAACTAGTATTTGTAGTACTATTACTACTAGTAGTAGTACTACTACTAGTAGTAGTAGTTGTTGTAGTAGTACAATGAGAGCAATTTAATTGAACAATTTAATGCATTCAAATAAATTGCTGCATAATCAGTTCTGATTTTCAATAGCTATATTTTTGGCATGCAAAATGTTTAGCATTCTCAGATCTCAGCTCTGGAATTGTCTGCTTGGCAGGATCAACATCATGTCCAAAAGCACAAAGCAACAGAAACGCTCTGCTCATTTTTAATCAGCTGCTGTTGGCTCAGAATTGACCTCTCCTATGCATTCAAATTGGAGTGCTGTTGAAAAACTGAACAAACTTCTGCAGCCCGCTTGACTTTCCTCTTAGTTCAAGGATACACTTGAGGACATGATTTAATCATTCACAAGCAAGGAAAAGTGGAGAGGAAGTAACAGACGGAGAGAGAACGAAGTGTGAGGGAACGCATGTATGTGTGTTTGTGAGACCAAGAGCAAACATATCTGTGTGAGCGAGGAAATGTGTGGCCAAGTGAGAGAGAGATGCTCCTGTCAGTTTGGACTTCTTCACACAATCAACTCGAAGCGAAAGGAGAGGCTCTCATGTGCAGTGGAGCCACACAGGTATTCCGCTTGGCATGTGAATGCAGTCATTAGCATATACACGCTGGCGCACGCGCGTCCCCGAATTACTGATGTTCTGCTCAGTGAAGGCGATGAGGTGAAGCGGATTGCCTGCAAAAACAGCACCGCTTGTTAGAAGGGGAGAATAAAATTGTAACTTAAACAACCAGACAGCTGGGGAACCTCAGGATGGACAAAGCAAAAGACCGAACATCTGTTTTAGTACGAGAAAGTATGCAAGTACAAGTACAGTAATTAGCTACTGTGCAGTAATTAATGAAATGCAGTGTTAATTCTATGTCCACAGACAAGCCATGAAAGGGGTCACTGGTTTGAAGTGACTGTTTTCCGGCTGGTGAAGTGTTCATTTAGTATGCATCTTAACTTATAAATTTTCACAATATTAAGCACTCACACAGCACATCATGTTCATTTCACACTAAAAATTACATTGAATACATACATTTATCTTTGAGTGTTACATTCACCATGCTTTACAATGCATTTACCATTTACCATAAGTTAACTGAAAAAGATTTAGTTCTCTGTTCACAGGTTTGACACATTTGTGCTTAATTAATTTGATACAGATGAATGTAATGATATTTTCATTGTGTGGAAACACAGTCCACAAGTGAATGAAGTTTGACAAAATATTGTTATTATTTTATTATTATTATTTTTTTAACCCAGCCTCATTGGCTGTGACAACAGTGCTTCAAAATAACATTACGTTGTTTATTGCACGTTTCACAACACTTAAATGATCAGTCATTGGTACTAAAAGTGTGTTCAACTGCATGTCAAACAGATGCTTGTGAATCAGGAAGTGTTTTATTACGCTGTCGTACGTTTCATGAGAGTTTGAAAATAAAATGTCTGATAGTGTTAACAAAAGCAAATGTTAAATCACATTTGCTGAAGCAACAATGCCATTTCATCTGGCGTGTACTGTCATGTGTCGTTGTTTCGCAGGAGTCATGGAATATTCTTAAATAGTCTTTAATGATAAAAACTCAGGGAATAAACCAACGCAGGAGACAAAGCAAACAACTGGTAGAAACATAGTAGACCGGACGAAACAGAACTGAACAGGCAGGGATATAAATACAAAGGATAATTAAACACAGGTGCAGGGAATCTATTCAAACTAAACAAGGACAGGAAACATGATCATATACGGAAAAACAGGAACTGAAAGAAGGGTACAACACAGAACACAAATTCATAACCCTGACAGTACTCCCCCCTCCCAGAAGGCGCGTCTCGCATCATAAAATATCTCCCGGGGAGGATGCCCTGGAGGCTGGTACCAGAGGGAGACAAGGAATGCCTCCAGGGCGGATGAGGGAGCCATGGCAGAGCAGGGAGGTCAGGATGCCATGGCACAGCAGACAGTTCAAGGAGCCATGGCAGATCAGGGAGTTCAAGGGGCCCATGGCGGAGCAGAGAGTTCAGGGATCCATGGCGGATGGGCCTCCGTGGCCTTGTACGGTTTACCCTGTTCAGCCACTATGGCCACAAGAATATTTCTGGGGGGGAATTTAGGGGTCCACAGGCCAGGATGGGTTCTGGAGGGCGCTGGACGGCGCTCAGGAGGAGCAGGCACTCTGGAGGGGATCAGCGGAGACATAGGAGACGAGGAGGGTTGGACGGGACCAGCGGAGACGAAGGAGACTCAGGAGACACAGGAGAGAGGATAGTGGCAGAAAACTCTGGAGGGAGCACTATGTCCATTATGTCCAAGAGGCACGCTGGGGCGGTTGGCGGGCTTGAGTGAACAGCGGCCAGAGGGCTTGAGAGAGCAGCGGCTGGCGGGCTTGAAAGAGCAGCGGCCAGCTTTTCTGGGCTAAGGACGATGGTGGAACTTCAGAGGATTCAGGGAAGCGTGGGAGGAATGGAGGGAGCAAACTCATTGGAGCAGCAGGTGGAGGGTACTGGCTTGAGGTGAGCTGGAGCGTACACATACTTCTGGATGGGAGGAGGATTAGGATCATCAACATCAACAACAACAACAAAAAAAAAAATGACAAAATTATGGAATTATGTAAATCAAAGACAATATTTATAAAATATGCTACAGGTCTGCGGCAGTCATCAGGAGTCAGGAATCTAAACAAATTAATATATTTTAGTCCCATCTGAAAGCAAGCGTTAATCATAGAATCCCTCCAGTTCACCAGATGTAATAGGTTCAGAAATTCCTTTACATACTGCTCCAATGGCCTTCCCTCCTGCTGGAAGTCCAAAAGAAAATCATTCATTTTTATGGTCCGGTCTTCTGTCACTTGTCGTTGTTGTGAGGAGAGCGCAGGAGTCACGGAATATTCTTAAATAATCTTTAATAATGAAAACTCAGGAGATAAACCAACGCAGGAGACAAAGCAAACACAAGCAAACAACTGGTAGAAACATAGTAGACCAGACGAAACAAAATTGAACAGGCAGTGATATAAATACAAAGGATGATTAACAAACACAGGTGCAGGGAATCTAATCAAATTAAACAAGGAAACATGACCATGTATGGAAAAACAGAAACTGAAACAAGGGTAAAACACGGAACACAAGTCCATAACCCTGACATATACAAGACTGTCAGCAATTTTATTGTGATTTCACGGGATGCGTACCTGAGAGCTTCAAGTCACAAGTGTAATGCTGTACCGAGTGCACTAATGAGCAAGTTTACTATGTCAGAAAACCCAAACATATGGAGCTGGTTATGTGATGCAAACATCAAAAATGTATTAGTTTACAAATCATGCACTATGGTGAAAGTGTTCTGAGAACATAATATAGTATTCCTCAAGGAACCACATGAAAATAAGTGTATTAACCTGCATTTATCAGTCATGATTTGTATGAAAAGAATTTAAAGTTGTGAGTGTTACTTCAGCTATTTCATGTAGGTACATGTTTTTCCAGTGAGCCTAGCTTATCTTTTGATGTTAAGTCTTAATGGTGCATTCAATCTGTAGTGCCATATCTCAACAAAATATCTGACAATATCCTGACAATCAGCCTGAATTAAGATGTCTAAATGAGCTTTAACTATCATATTTTAAAGCTGCTTAATATCAATCAGAGTGTGTTAGAATTTATGTTGAAATGACATGTTCAATTGAGCTTCTCAAACTTTCCCAATATGCTTTCCAGGTGGTTGATTTTTTGAGCTATTGGGTGCCGTCCACATCACCAAGGACTGTCTATTGACTCAACACTTCAGCGTTCTGACAGGCATGAAGGCCACGGCTAAGTGATAGATGACGCTAGCAGATTACCAGAGCTCCCAAAACAAGCTATCAAAGACAGCCATGAGTCCGCGCACCCAAATCTATCCTACGGTTTTGATCCAAAATTTCAGTCCAGCTTAAAATCTCATCAATGTCTGTGACTACAGAGGTTGCAGAAGTTAAATGGATTTGTAAAAGGGCAAGAAAGAGAGAAACACATAAGAGAAGCAATTCCGAAAGATGTTTCCAGATATAGATCCTTTTTCAACTTGCGAGGAGCAATCAATTAAGTTAACGTAAAAGCCTGAGATGGTACAGTATGTGTCTTGTTTGGAGTCCGGATATTGAACAAGGTAGGGCTGTATGGCTTTTAGGATATGCCATCCTTGATCAGAGAGTGAAGCAGTGATGCAGGACAGATTAATTTGTTAAGACGAAAGATTTCTGATGAATTTTAGTTCCTTAGATTTCCCTTTGAAGAACAGAGAGTCTATGTAAATTGTTTTCGTAAGCTATTACTAAGTAGTTTTCAGAAGCGTTTTGACCAGCTGACGGATTTAAACCTGTCAGCTTGTTATTTGTGCCCATATAATACAGACACCTCATTACATTATAACCATCAATATCTGACGTATTGACATGTTGCATCTATTTTTCACGACCTGATGCGATTCAATTTAGAAAAAAAGTATTAAATGACTTTCTTCAATAATGGATAATGAAAACATGCCATTCTGACTTCAGCCAAGAAGCTAATCCATTTCATACAATATAAAAAAATAAGATTGTCAAAAAGGTTTTTCACACTACACTTAACTCAGGCTGAAGGCCTGTTTTGAACGCATGGGTTATAAAACCCTGCAGCAGTAAAACTGAATTGCACTGAATTTAATTCACTGAATTAATATGCATCATTAAACAGCGTCATGCTAGAACAGGGGTGCTCAACCCTGTTCCTGGAGATCTACCTTCCTGTAGAGTTCAGCTCCAACCCTGATCAAACACACCTGAAGCAATTAATTAGGATCTGAAGGAGCACTTGATAATTACAGACAGGTGTGTTTGATCAGGGTTGGAACTACTCTGCAGGAAGGTAGATCTCCAGGAACAGGGTTGGGCACCCCTATGCTAGAATCCTACAGCAAGGTGTTTAGCAATGGACAGCCAATCAAATAATGTCCCAGCTCTAAACTCATTGAATATTCATGAGATCCATTCATCAACAAACACTTTCAAGCTATAAGCTATACTTTCAGCATCTGAGAAAAATAATTAAAAATGTCAAACTGTGATGGTATGAGGGGGATGAAGAAACCATATTATTATTTCAGTATGTTTCAGAAGGCAGAAGACTACCAGAGTGGATCTACGTGGCGACAGATGGACCAGCACTACAACAGGTTGCATGATTGTTGCATGTTTGTTGCATGTTCATGGATATGCATAATAATAATAATAATACATAATAATAAAACATTAAACAAAGTAACCCAAGATTAGTCAACCAGGGTTAAGAATGATTAAGGTTTAAATTGCCAGCGCCAGCTTCATGACCCACAGAATATTTTGTTGTACAAACTAGCTTTATTCTTCTTCATCTTCTTCTTCTTCTTAATTTTTTTTTTTTAATCAAAGTAAGTACAAGAAAAGTTATCAAGTTATTATTTTTTCTTAGGAGAATATGTTGACATGCACTTACAAAGTTTCTTACGGTGAGTAAAATGTGTTAAGCAGGCAGTCTACTACCCAAGTAACAAATTTAGGTTGTTAAAATTGTTGTGTGAAATGTTTCTGAAATGTTGAAATGTCCAATTTTCTTTTCAAGATTATAACATCATTTAAAGATTGCAAAATGTTTCTTACGACTTGCTGCCAACTTTGTTTTCACTCAGAATTTGTCATTTGAATTTTTGTTATTCATATTCTAGGAATATTAAAATGTCCAGTTTTCTTGTTGTGATTAGAAAGTTATTTTTATCATCATAAGGACTTCCCGAGAATGCTGACCTCAAAACATTTTCTCTCAACGTTATAAGAATGTACAGCAAATATTAATGACGTTATAACAGCGTTCCATAAACATTACTTTAAGAATGTTTTGTCCTGACATTTATATAAATTTTAAAATATGTTATATGTAAAAGTTGTGAGTACTAGTTGACACGTAGTTGCAAAGTTACGTGTAGTCCGTAAAACGCCTAAAGTGGGCTATTAAAATAAAGCAATACTCAATTTTTCCTTGGTATGAAAAACTATAATATGCAGAATCTTTTTCCGCTATAAAGAACCTTTTGCGCAGTTGAAGGATTTCATAGATGTTAAACGTACTTCACAGAACCATCAATGGCAATAACAAAAACCTTTATTTTTAATAGTGTGTGAAAAGCACATTACTAAACTAAACTGCCTTTGTGACCTATATCGAGAGAGCCACTAGTGCTTATGATCATTCAGTCAGAGGACAAAGCACTTGAATTCAAGGGAAAAATATCCCCCTCTCCTAAAATTAGCATCTCTCTGTACCTGCCCGCCTCTCTACTCCAACTGTTCTGCAGTGGTGTACGAGACTCTCTGAAATCTGGTGCAATCAAATGAATTTTCCCATTAATCCATCTCCTGACGGCCCTAAGTAGTCGTATTCACCACTTTCAGAGGCATTTTTTTTCTTTTTTACGCGGTTCAGAAGCTATTGTTCCATGGCATGCTCATGGAAAGTAGGGCAGCGCTCACAAACCAGAGGTTCCCATGGGGAGAATGAAACTTTGTAGAACTAAAAGACAGACATTTTCCAACCAAACAATCTCAATAATGCAAATGAAATACATCCACACACTGCACTGTGGGAACGGCATCTGTCACGTCCGTACGCCAGACGCTGGCCCCTGCGCACCTCCGATAAGCCTTAAAGTAAATGCGAGATTAATTTTAAATGATCACTACGAATAAAAATAGTACAAGAGGCTTAAGCGTGTTCCTGATATGCCCAGTAGAAACAGTTACGTTTGATGTGCCTATCGACTGCCGCAGTGTCTGGTTATTCAGTTTTAGTTCTACAAAGCCTTTGCTAAGTGCCCCTTTCAGTCTGAAAAATCAGGTCACATTTACATAGAACACTGTGTGAATGGCAAAACAGAAAACAGTTACAGCAGACAGATCTCACGCCATAGGAAACCATTGTTTATTCTTAGCAGAGAGGGTTGTCGCAGCAACCTGGAGCTGGTTGGGGGTCTCCATTAATTTATAATATTCCCAAGGCAACCAATTCAATAAAACAACATTATTGACAGTTTAACAAATATACTCATGCACAACAAATGGTAAATATTCACTGACTCATTCAACGCAAAATGAAGGTCTGCAAGTACTTTCAAAGATAACGTTTTTGTTTGTTTTTTTTTAATTGATGATTCCACAAAGAACCTATATAATATATGGAAACTTTCCATTCCACAAAAGATTCTTTATGGAAAAAGGCCCTAAAATAATCATCACATAACATGCTTAAAATAAAAAATAAAGATTTGAAAAAGTGGCTTTTCCCAGAAATGTCATTAAAAAAACATTTTTAGATCCCCAATGAATCTTTCAGTGATCATTTCTTAAAAGAACCATTTTGTGTGTGTGTGTGTGTGTGTGTGTGTCTGTGAAAAACATTTTAATAATCTAAAATAATCTCCTTCAAGCCTTTTGTGTAATGGAAAGATTCAGTGGCTCTTCAAGAAACCAAAAAAGAACCTATTTTTAAGAGAGTGGAACCTTTCAATTATAAGAACCTTTTTCAACTAAGAACCTTTTGTGCAATAAAAAAGGTTCCACACTCCTAAAAATAGGTTCTTCATTGCCATTGGTAATTCCATGAAGAACCTTTTTAAACAACCATAGCATTATGGAAGCGTTATTTCTAGAAGTGCATGCATGTTAAAGATTCTTAATGGAACCATCGATTCCAGTAAAGAAGCTTTATTTTAAAGAACTTTATTCAGTGTGTGTCTGAAAAATCATTCTTTTTTATGCAACCTGAGCCTAAGTGCCATGAAAAGCCATTGAAAGACATGAGGTGCATTCATATATGTACATGTAATGCACTGGAAATGACTGGCTGCGTGCAATTCAATAACCTAATTTAGAGGGTTCCTTTTGAAAAGATAAATTATTTTTTAATGGATTTTTCATCCTGGCCATTTAAACTCTAATTTTAGAATATATATCATTTGCACTCCGAAGTGCCTTTGCAAGTCACTTACGGGGACTAAATGACAGTGTGACATTTTGTACATCTCACTTTTGCGGTGAACGACTGCAATTATGAGTGGCAGTGTAATGGGTTTTAGCTGGATTCAGAGCTGTGTACACTGGGATATTGAAATTCTTTCTGAGACTGAAGAATGAAAGAGACAAAGACAATGTGTAGGAGTTATGAATTAGATTAAAATGTAACTTTGGGCGGGGAGGGTTGGTGGGGGGGGTGGGGGGGAGTAAAGAGAGAGGTTCTAATTTTGTCTTTCATGTGGTTATATAAAACCTGCAGATCGTGAAGAATGTGCTTTGCTGCATATATTTGATGCCTTGATTTGTTTTTGGAGGCGAATGAGCTTGTATCAGGCGAATGTGTAGTAGCTGAAGAAAGCTGTAAGTTAGCATTACCATTCATCTCAATAAAAATCATCATGATGATGCTGATAAACTGATAAACACACAGTCAAATAACAGAAGCCAATTTCACACTTTTAAGAGCCCACAAAAAGAAAATAAATCACTGGAAAAACCTATTCACCAACATGGAAATAAGCCTATGAGCTTAAAGGACAAGTTCACTTTCAGAACAAAAATTTACAGATAATGTACTTACCCCCTTGTCATCCAATATGTTCATGTCTTTCTTTCTTCAGTTGTAAAAAAATTATGTTTTTTGAGGAAAACATTTCAGCGTTTTTCTCTATATATAATGTGCCCCGAGTTTGAACTTCCAAAATGCAGTTTAAATGTGGCTTCAAACGATCCCAAATGCGGTTGTAAATGATCCCAGCCGAGGAAGAAGGGTCTTATCTAGTGAATAAGACATAAAAAAAGGTAAAACAGCGATATAGGGCGATTTTGAAGTTGAGGGAGAACATGAAATGGGAGTTTTTCGACATACCCTAACTGTCATAAACTGGAAAAAACAGAGACAAGATGAGTGTTTGACATTAAAAAAGTATATAAATTGTATTATTTTTATGAAAATAACTGATTGTTTCACTAGATAAGACCCTTCTTCCTCGGCTGGGATCATTTGCAACCACATTTGGGATCGTTTGAAGTCACATTTAAACTGCATTTTGGAAGTTCAAACTCGGGGCACCATAGAAGTCCACTATATGGAGAAAAATGCTGAAACGTTTTCATAAAAAAACATAATTTCTTTACGACTGAAGAAAGACATGAACATCTTAGATGACAAGGGGGTGAATACATTATCTGTAAATATTTGTTCTGGAAGTGGACTTCTCCTTTAATATATTTTGATACATTAAAATAATATGGTAAGACACACCAATCTGCAATATCAAGCAGCAAAAATAGCTGGACGTGGATGAGGCCAGAAGCCAGACTGATCAAATCTACAAATGCCTGCTCTTACGTGAAAAATGAGGTGAATAATATCTTTAAATATTTGTAATTTGAATAAAAAAAAAAAATAATATATATATATATATATATATATATATGAGGTAACCCCCCTCACAATGTAAATGACTTTGACTGCTTACTATATAAATATGATGAATTATTATTATTATTATTATCATTATTATTATTATTATATGTATTAAAGCCTATTACGGTGTCTCTGGATATTATAATATTTATTAAAATAATCATTCTAATGATAATATTAGATAATAATTACAAATCTTGGTTTATGTGTTTTGGTTTTCTTTATTCCTTGTATTCCCATGCATCCTGGGTGGTCCAAGTGCTTAGCCAAGACATATTGTCATTTAGACTTGGTATTAAGGTGTCTCCATACGGTTATATTTTCACTGAACCAGTGTCCTCTTCATTACTCTTTGTTTTTGTGCCAGAAGACCAATCTGAGCTCACACTAGTTATCCAGCCGCTCTCCAGGGCTTTGAGACATGCAGTTGGAGCTGAAGCTGATAGTCCCTCAAGGGATTATGGAGATGAATGCAGGGGCTGAAAATAAAGCTGGTCTCAGATCAGTGGCTGGGGCCGAGCTCTTCCACCACAACCACTGGTAAACTCACAGAAACCCTCAATTGTAATTATTAAAAGGGAAAACAGACACATTGTTCATTGTGCAATCACTGTTATGAAAGATCATTCGATGCACATATGTCAATCATATTACACATTCATAACCCCCCATGTCTGTTCTGATGACGAACTTCCACTAAACTTCCGTGATCATTTCTATACGACAAACCGAGAGAAACATTTCTACACATGGAACAGGAAGCTAATAAACACACAATTACCATTGTGTGATTTGTATTTGATATTCATGTGATATGGGTTATTTTTATAAGAATGAAGGATGTTTACATGAGAAATCAGGTAATAACATATGTCTGCCTCATTATATGACTGAAATTTACATTTGATCACAAACAGAAGTTATTTATACATTCCATTGCGGTTTAAAGTGATTTACGAGAAAATGCACAGTATTAATCAAAAATGGTCATGTGTAGCTATGCAAATTGTAATTCCAGAGTAAGCAATGCTACAAACTTGCTTTTGACAACAGTGTTCGTGTTCTTATTTCTCAGGACAAAATCAAGGTAATCAAAACATTTCCAGCTTCTGAATGTCATATTTTCCATCTTCCAGTGGTGTCGTCATGTGCACACGCACATCCTGACTATTATGCTAATGGATCTAAAGATGACTGGATTGTTGCATTTCAGATCAGTAGGGAATGAAGCAACAAGTAACATTATAAAAAGCCGTTTTAAACCTAGTAGTTGTAATATTATGAAAATCTGAAATCTTATTTGTAATTAGTTACACTACTAGTTACTGAGGAAAGTAATATTTTTACTGTAACACGCTACTAGTAACCCGTTACTGCTCAGCACTGGTTTAGATTTATGCAGGTGTTTTGAAACACAGAACTTTATATTCTCACTCCATGGCTAGAGGAATTCAGATGTTAAACAGGAGCCTCTTATATTCATCCCCTCCAGTTAGCAGTGCTGTGCTCATTGGCTCAGAAGTGTCATTGAGTTGTTCCCGTGGTGAGGCAGCCGTCTGTATCTGCTTCTGAGAAAACAACAGCCTGAATAAATGACATTTACTTGCCTTGATTGGTACAGCATACTATTATTGCACAGATTTTATTTATTTATTTATTTATTTATTCATTCATGTATAGCATGACTCTATTACATATTTTTAGCTTAAAAATATATATATATATATATATATATATATATATATATCAGATAGTAAAAAAGACTAGCTTTTACAAAATAATGTCAATTGTAGTACAATCCCGTAACAGTATTTGTTTTATTTTTTCTCTCTCTCCTTTTGGATTCCTGATGCCAGAGGGGACTCTTTGTTGGTGAGAGCCTGGTTGCACATGGGACAGATTTTTCTGACGCAATGTGGAGTAGTAGTGTGAAATGGAAAAGTATGGGAGGCACACTACATCACTGAGTGCCTAGGGCACTTCACCAAGCTGTCAAAATCTGTCATGATTTGTGGAAAGTCAGTGAATTTGGATGGATGGATGTGTTAAACTTCATGACTTGAATGATGTGTCTGTGGAAACTGTAGTGTTAGTGGGCAAAAACAAGATGTATTAAAAGGTCAATGATCAGATTATTATGTTTACAATAAAAAATGTTTTGTTTGAGTTGTTAAAAATGAAAAGAAAAAAATAAACTTTACAAGAACATTACAGCTATTATGATATGGAATTTTAGATTAATACACATGCATTACTGTTCAAAGATTTGGGACAGTAAGATAATAAGAAATAATTACTTTTATTCAGCAAGGATGCATAAAAGTGATCAAAAGTGACAGTAAAGACATTTATAATGCTACAACAGATTTCTATTTCCAATAAATGCTGCTCTTTTGAACTTCCTATTCATTAAAAAATCCTGAAATATAAAGCATATCAGAGTTTCCATAGAAATATTCAGCAGCACAACTGCTTTTAACATTGATAATAATCAGAAATGTTTCTTGAGCTGCAAATTAACATATTAAAATGATTTCTGAAGGATCACATGACACTGGAGAAGACTTGAGCACTGATGCTGAATAAAGTACATTTTACAATATATTCATTTAGAAAACACTTATTTTTAAATTGTAATAATATTTCACAATTTTACTATTTTTACTGTATTTTTGATTAAATAAATGCAGCCTTGGTGAGCCTTTTTTACTGTGAAATGCAATAATAATAACAACTGAAGCCCATACACTCTTAAAAATAAAGGTTCTTTATTGGCATCAATGGTTCTATGAAGAACCTTGAACATCCATAGAACCTTTCAAATTCAGAAAAGGTTCTTTATAGTTGAAAAACGTTCTTTAGATTTTTAAAATGTTCTTCAAAATGGTTGTGTTCACTGAAAGGTGTATGATTTACAAAATGGTAGAGTAAGATTATATTTAAAAGTATCAGAGCATTTTTAGCAAAGGGAAGTTAGCCAATTATTATATTTGTACTGTATTTTTAGATTATTTTTTCCAGTGTAAAATCTGTTGCTATGTCAAAGTGCAGCTGCTACGTCATCTCAGCGTATTATATTAGATTCACTGTTTGTACAAACAGTGTTCATAGAGTGTGATAATCACACATGAGATGAGTGGTTAGACATTCTTATGATTTTTACTGGGACAGCGAGAGATAAAGACAGAAAGCTTGAGACGGAGGGCTGTTGTGGAACACAAAACACAAGAGGATGTCTATGTGACTGGATTTGTGTAGCACAAGATGACATGTATTCATGTGCTAATGCACAGTCTTTGAAACCTTGTTCATTTAGCCAATTCCCTCATTTATTTGATGGCGCACAAAAAGTGCCCTCGCTGCTTAACGTTAAATTTAACAAATTCAAATTAGTTCCGCTTCGATTAGTCCCTGGCGGTGATGCTAATTTCATCATCTGTTGCTCCCGACGGGTCTCTGACCTCTCCAGCAATCCAAGGAACAAAATAAGTGAAGATCAGCAAAAATTCTTAACATCAGTCTCACTCCTGTAATGGCTTGGCAGCGTCTGCACTTATCGGAGTTCCCCAGCACTTACCTGAGTGACAAAGCACGTTGTTCCACATATCAAACGGCTGCCTTCCATGCATTTAGGTACAATCGGGTGCGATAAGGGCCGAAGCGGCGTCATGCAACTCCACAAACGCCTTAATGTCTGTAAACACCACAGACATGGTGTTCCTGCTGAGAAATGACACAAAACGCCTCGAGGACGTGGCGCTGCGAGGCACGATGGAATCAAAGACAGCGATTAGCACTGTTGACAAGCATCAGATGTGAAATACACCATCAGAAATGCAGAAATGCCATATGTATATACAGTATGAGATTCTCCCACACACTCAGATGACACTTCACAGCAGGATTATAGAAATGTCCTTTTCTTTAGCTGTCATTTTTGTTTTTTGTTTCCATGGGAACAAAATGTGATTAAATGTTAATGTGTTAGTTTTTTTTTTTTTTCAGTTCTAAATTATAAATGTGGTCATTTATTTATAGGATGAAATATTTGTGCATATAGCACTCCTAATTTATGGTTTTGTGTTTAAATGCATATGATTATCTTACAATACACATGAAAGGTTCACTGTGTCAAGTCACTTTTATTTTTCAAAAGCTTTATAAAACACAGATTATTACAAAGCAGCTTTATGATAATAAACACATAAAAATAAAATTAAAATAACAGTGTTCAAGTTGTAAAATTAATCAGTTATTAAACTACCTGCAATTCAGCTGTAAAGCAGCTTGACAGAAAATAATAGTCATTATTCAATTATAATAGTGTTGATTCAATTCAGTTCTAACAGTGTCAGTGTTGCAAAATTCATCAATTATGATTCAGATTTAATTTTAGCTGTAAAACAGCTCTACAGAAGACAATAGTTTAATTTTTCAACTCAATGCAGTTCAATATGTTGATGTTTCAAAGTTAGTGTCATTCTCTGAGCTCCGTTCAGTTCAGTTTTTTTGTTCTCTCCTGATAATGTAGTTTAAATCAATAATACTGCTGAATATTCGCTGTCTTTTAAACCCCAGAGTGTGAAATGAGGACAAATTGTTCTTCATAATGATGCAATAACAAATGATGCAATACCTGTGAAGAAATGAAGGACAAATAGAGGAATGCGGAAAGCGGAAAATTATGAATTAGTGAACAAAAGATACATGGGGCACTGCAAAGGTATATCCAAGGTTAGTATAGTAGCATGATTATAGGGAACACTCTTTAGAATTAAGTAGTTGCTTGTTAGCATACATGTTACCGGCATATTGACAGTTTACTAGTACTTATAAAGCATATATTAATGCATGACCATATTCTAGATCCCTTAACCCTACCCCATACTTAAACATAACTACTACAATAACTACATTACATGCTATCAGTAAGCAGCAATTTAGGAGTTCATTGAGGGACAAATGTACCACCAGATTTTGTAATTGTCTGCGCAAAAATCCTAAATTCCACTTCTATGGTAAGTTAAATTTTGAATCAAAACCCTGTTTCCTTGTCCCAAGTGTAAAACAAAATGTTTGAACTGTTGTCTCAGTATTTCAAATGCCAAGTTTTTTTTTTTTTTTTTTTAGCATTTTTTAGCAGAGCTTGAAGAAGAAATGGAGGGTTTTGTAGGCATTCAAGGAAATTCACACATTGAGCTTATTGAGCTTTGAAATTGTAACATTTTGTTCTCTAAGATACTGTTGCCTAAAATGACAACAATATTTATTTATTTATTCATTCATTCAGCTCCTCTGGATATTATTTTAAGGCAGTAGACACTAAGCGCAAATAGTGCTATTTGTAAATGGCAATTCGATGCTATTTACACTAAGTGAAAATAGCATATTTTGTTTAGCGATATATGCTATATACAAATAGCAATGGATTCTTTTTACACTAAGTGGAAATAGCAGTATTTTCTTTACAATAATGTTAGTTAGATGCTATTTATACTACTTGCAATGCAACTGGCAGATATTTGCAACTCAGTATTGTACAGTAGTACACTATAAAACAATATGCAATATTAACATATTGCGTGTAAATGATGTTTTTTATTAAAATTATGAAATATATGCCGCCTTATTGGGACAATATAGCCCTTCCTACACCTACCCATAACCAATAAACACCTGTGAGGCACTTTCCACTTTTATAAATGTCTTTCCAATCTGATATGTGATGTAAAAAAAGGGAGAAGAACGAGTAAAAAAGCAGATTCGAACTCTGGCCGATCACGTCAAAAAGTCGTCCTAACGCCCTTTACCAACTATGCTACTGAACAGGTTGTCTAACAGGCCTTCTTTTGTAATGTTGTTAACATAGCATAACGTTAACGTAGTGTCTATTTACACTAAGTGCAAACAGCCCGCCTTGTTAGCAGAGGCTATTTACACCAACCCTAGAATGTGTGGTTGAGCTAGACAACATTACCTGTTAAGCAACAGATTCAGTGGTGTAGGTGGTAAAAGGCATGACTTTTTAATACAATCGACCCAAGTTTAAATCTGCCTTTTGCCAAACGTGTTCTTCTCCCTTTTCACATCACATATCAGAATGGAAAGGAATTTATTTTCATTAAAATTAAGGACATAAAGTAGAAAATTAAGTGCCTCATGAGTGTTTATCAATTAGGGGTAGGCGTATGGAGGGCTTCATAAGGCAGCATCAATTTAATTGTTTAATTAAAAAAAAAAAAAATAAAATAACACACACACTCAATACATTATTATTGCATACTGTTTTATAATGTACTACAATACTGAGGTGCCAATATCTGCTATTTACCTAAATAGTATAAATAGCATCTAACTAATATTATTGCAAAGAAAATACTGCTATTTATAGAAGTATATATATAGAATCCACTGATATTTGCACTTATTGTAAAATACACAAAAGTGTTTATTTTAATACACTTTATCTATTTGTGTCTGTAGATTTTGATACAGATCTTTAAAGGCTGTGAGTTTTCTCTCCACTTCAGCAGTACATACAGTACACCAAATTTTGCAGTTTTAGTACTACAGAATATATATTCTAATGTTTTTTTTAAAGGTATTAAGGTATTTATTATTATTATTATTATTCAGACTGTTGACAGTATTCAAAATCCAAAATCCCTTCTGTTATTATTAAAAAAGACCCTTGTTTTATCCAGTGTTGAGAGAAAATGTATGCAAATTAGTGCATACTTAATCAGATATTTTCATTTGCATATTTAAACATAACATTTCAGAAACCCGTGATCCAAAACAACTGTCTTGCTGTACTGTGATTAATCAGCTGGGGAAGTATGGCATATATATGGTACAACTTCTACCCTGTTCACCTGTGGCTACAATTCTGTTATTGTGATGGAATTTTATTGAGAGTGGATGGGGTAGGAGGGTGTCTATTTCCCTGCATGCAACTGGAGAGAAATGTTAATTTACAGTTAAGTGATATTTAATGTGTTTTTTGAGCAAACTGAATGAAACTGAATTTTGTTATGTTGGGGTTTTGAGCTTTTTTTAGAAAACTGCTGAGGAATGGAAATGTTTGATAAATTTTCAATGCCACCATCAGCAGTATTCAGTATGTTTAAGTGCTGTGCAACGATTAATCACGATAATAAATCAATATATTATGTATAATATTAATTATATAAATAAAAATATATGCATGTAAACACATGTAAATATCTTCATAATATATACTGTATGTGCGTGTATTTATACATAATAAACACAGTACACTTTCACGCTGGCGTTGTGTGCAGGGAAAGACGAGGAGGAGCAAGGAAGTCCAGCACATAAAGTTTTATTAAATAATCCACAGTGAACAGGAACGGACAGGAAACAGCGGGGAACAGCAACCACAACATAAACTGATGGAGTATCAAATGTATAAAGACAATACAATCACCGACAACCAAACGTTAACACAACCAACCTTAAATACACAGACGAACCAATCAGGGGGAGACAGGTGAACAATCAAACAGTGACGACATAATTACAAACGGAACAGGAAGTCCAAATAAGGGCATACACGGGGGAAAACACACCAAACAGTTCAAAAAGTCTGACATTACCCCCCTCTCCCATAAGGCGCGACTCGCGCCGTAACAAAATACACTGGGGTGGGAGGGTGGGCGCCCTGGAGGCTCGTGCGGAGCAGACACAGGAGGGATAGGAGGTATGCCTCCAGGGCGGGTCAGGGAGCTCGGGGAGCCATGGCCTAGAGCCTAGTCCAGGCCATGGCGGGTCAGGGAGTTCGGGGAGCCATGGCCGAGCACACAGTCCATAAGGCCATGGCGGGTCAGGGAGTTCGGGGAGCCATGGCCGAGCACACAGTCCATATGGCCATGGCTGATCGAGGGGGTAGCCCCCCCCCAACATTTTCTTGGGAGAACTTAGGGCATTGCCAGCCCAGGAGAATACAGGAAGGCCGGGCTTAGGAGACACTGACACAGGAGGGCGCTCGGGAGGCGCAGGCACAGGAGGGCGCTCAGGCGGCGCCGGAGGAAGCACAGGCTCTGGAGGGCGCGCTGGAGAGAGCTCCGGCTCTGGAGGGCGCACTGGAGAGAGCTCCGGATCTGGAGGGCGTGCTGGAGGCAGCTCGGGCTCTGGAGGGCGCGCTGGAGGCAGCTCGGGCTCTGGAGGAATGGATGGTATTAGTGGAGGCTTGGGAGAGCTGGATTGGACCAGCGGAGAAGGAGAGCTGGACAGAACCAGCGGAAACAAAGGAGATATTAATCCACATAAGTCCATTAAGTCCTTAATATATATATATATATATATATATATATATATATATAGCTTGCCATATTGCCGGTAACTAATCCAGAGCGCAGGGGTGTGGCTGGAGTCCGAGAGCTGGCCGCGGGCGCGGGCCGAGTCCGAGAGCTAGCCGCGGGTTCTGGGCTGAGGATGAGGGAGGAGCTATGGAGAACAGGAGTGAGCGAGGGAGGACCGGAGGGAGCGAGCTCGTTGGAGCAGCACGTGGAGGACGCTGGCTGGTGGTGAGCTGGAGCGGACGCGTGTTTACTAATGGGGGGAGGATTAGAATCCTCCACATCGACATAGAAATTGGAATGACTAAGGGCAAGGACATAGTTGATAAATTCTGCAACCGGTTTGCAGCGATCCTCAGGAGTTATCGAACAGAACAGTTTCGTTTAGCCCCATTAGAAAACACGTGTTGATCATAGCATCGCTCCAACTCACCAAGTGGCAAAAGCTCAGGAATTCCTCCACATAATACTCCAACGGCCTCTCCGCCTTCCGTATGTTCATGATACACTCCTCAGCCCTCATGTTGTCTGTCGGTGATTCTGTCACGCTGGCGTTGTGTGCGGGGAAAGACGAGGAGGAGCAAGGAAGTCCAGCACATAGAGTTTTATTAAATAATCCACAGTGAACAGGAACAGACAGGAAACAGTGGGGAACAGCAACCACAACGTAAACTGACAGAGTATCAAATGTATAAAGACAATACAATCACCGACAACCAAACGTTAACACAACCAACCTTAAATACACAGACGAACCAATCAGGGGGAGACAGGTGAACAATCAAACAGTGACGACATAATTACAAACGGAACAGGAAGTCCAAATAAGGGCATACACCGGGGAAAACACACCAAACAGTTCAAAAGGTCTGACATACACACACATGTATTATGTAAACAAAAACTTTGATTTTGGATCCGCTAAATCACAATTAAATATTGCCCAGCAGTATGTTTGTGATCGGAGCAAAGTATAGACTCCTAGAATTGGTATATTATGAGGCAAAGCATCCAGTTACACACAACCGTCATACTGAATATAAAGAAACGTCCAGTATTGTTGTAGACAGGGAACAGAGGAAGACTCTCCAAAAGCATTTGCACTGCATGTTTCCTAACACAGAGAAGGTGGCTGTTTTTGAGCCTTCTCAGGCATGACTGGTGTGAGTAATTACTGCCATATTGTTGCTAATGTTGTTGTGGCAGTGATAAGGCTGTGATGGATGTGACTGTCTCAGAAGTACATGGTTTAGAGGATCTTGATAGCAGATAGCACAGACACAGATGCGATCCTCGTTTGCTGAGTTCTCCTGTCTTGTTTTCTCAATACCATCAGGAAATTCAGGAAATGTTGATGTTGTCTGCAAATTTTAATTTGTGAGATAAAAGGGTGTTTCTGTCAGTTAACCAGTGGTGGTTTTAAAATCTTTTACTTTAGGTGGGAAATTATGTTGTAAGAGAGGCAATTACAATTAAACCTTAATTGTTGTATACCACAGAAAAAAACTCTCAAAAATCATCTCTCATATTTTTTTATTTCCTCAAAATTGTAACAATTACAAAATTGTGAGATACAACAAATTTGTCAAAATTGTGATACAAAAAACAAAAAACAAAAAAAAAAACAAACAAACAAACAAAAAAAACATTTTGGGCTTCCATAAATAAGTGAAATAAAATAAAATAAAATAAAATAATAAAATAAACACACACAACCCTTTGTATTTTTAATGCACTAAAATTAAACATGAGCTAAAAGGGGATCTTATCTGCAACAAAAAGCAATGCAAAATAACATTAAATTGAAGTACATTACTGCCTAACGTTATATACTTACAGTATTATGTATTAAAATACAATAAACATAGGCATACATGCAAACAAACAAACAAAAAAAAAAAAACAACAAAATATATTCTAATAATTTGGATGCATTCCAACTTTATGCATTTCATTATAACATGGAAAAATCACACGTTTAGGATCATGTTAACTAGCAGGCATACTGTTTGTAATATAATGATGGAGTAACACCTGTTTCCTAAAGCAGCATGTAGATTGTTTATTGTAAGCAAAAATTCAGTGCATCATTATGAGAGCTGCTGGAGCCAAAAGTGTTGAACAAAAGCCAAAACGTGTCTTCTCAAGACAAAAATGTTTCTGTTACCAGAAATGTTAATGCTGAACATCACAGACATCAATGAATGCAGAGATGCCATGTATTGTATGTGCCAAGGCAAATTTGTCATCTTATTACATGTGATGTGCATCATTATAAGGAGTCTGCTGTTCACAAATGCCACTGGTGCTGGAAAAATAAATGAAAGCACAAGTGAAGACAGAGTGGTTAATGGCAGTCAGCCAACATTAACATTTATTGATGCAAATATATGAATCAATGTGCAATTTAGAAGGTTTTTTTTTTCTTTGAGAATTGTTCAGACAATGTATTGCAGTATGGTAAAATGCTTAGGGAATGGACTTTATCAACTCATGCAATATAAACAGGAATGTAAATAAGCTCATTTAAACAGCCTTACAAAAAACAGACTAATTATGTTTGTTTGGTGAAATAAAACTCTTTAAGAGGCCACTAGGGGTTAACAAAGGCCCTGCGGTTAACAATGAAATCTTCAACCTTAATGACCACGAAACTAGTTCCATTAATGAGTTTTGAGTGTTTCAGCTTAGTTATACACATTATGTCCATTTAATAAGCTGCTATAACAATTTAAATCTAAACAGAAATTAAATCTATAGAGATATTCATGCTTAGATGAAATTAAGTCTGTCTTATAGAAATAGTTCACCCAAAAATTAAAACTTGCTGTTTCTTACAAACATGCAGCCTTTGGCTACACAAGATGTTAACTGATGGACTGGAATGGTGTGAAATGCAGAGGATCCATTGGTAAGTAAGTGATAGAATGCTACATTTCCCCAAATCTAATGAAGAAACAAACTCATTGACACCTTGGATGGCATGGGGGTAAGTACATTTTAAGCATATTTTTTTGGGTGAACTATTCCTTTAAAATTGTTTTTTTTTTGCTTACAAGACTAAAAGAGGTGCTCCTGAATCATCTCATCTCAGCAGATGTAGTTTTCTCAGAATAAATTACTGAGACTGTCTGATCTAGATCCACTGAGATTAAAATTCACAAAATTGAATGGAATTAATGATGTTTTCCGTGTGCATCATGGTGAGATTAGACGTGTGTTTCAGACAGAGGTTAAGTGTAAGGATTATCTCAACGCCCTGGATACATGATAACAGCAGATTTTAATCCAGAGGATGGAAAATGCACGCAATATAGGATTTTACATTGTGTCTTTATGTGGCGGGCTTAGCCTGCCAGTTTTAGACCCATCTTCAGTGCATTTGTGCCAACTGGGAGATCTGGTAGCTAAAACAATGGCATCAACATGTGACATGTGACAACACACAATCCAAACAGAGCTGTTCAGTCATTACGTCAGTGTGCACATCAACCTGGAAGGCAAATACCTGGCTGTACAAATCATTTCAACTTAAATTACTTAAAAAAATAAATACATAAACATAAAACTAGTTGAGTCTTGTATGTCTTAAAAAAAAAAATTAATTTTTTTTTAAATTAAATTATTTTGATAAGTTAATGAAAAAAAAAAAAAAACGTCACCATGATTTACTGATCATTTTTTTTATAATGTATAGTAGTTATAGTTCTTACTGCATATACTGTAATTTATACAGTATATACTTTTATTTGTTCACAAACTTATGTAATGACTGTCTGCTATGTTACACGTTTATGTAATGACTGTCTGCTGTTGAAGCTATTATTCTGTTGTACATGTCTATAGTTAATTTTTCATACGTTAGTGTATTTTTAATGTGTTGGTAGTAAAAGAAAGGATGTGTCTCATTAAAGAGGATGCACAAGGACATACATGCATGGACAGATGGGTGGGACGAACTCTCTTTGTTTAATGACTCTCATCGAGCATGTCTTGGGAAGTGCACTTAAACTGCTCAAGAAGAATGGATGGGGAACTCAACACAGACGTCATTTACAGTGAAGACATCATCATGTCCTCAGCATTGTTCGCCATGATCTGTTTTGTTCCTACTACTTAAAGAAAGAGCTCATGGCAGGAACACATATCAAATTCAGAGCAAACATCTATAATTCTTTAGCAGGAGTTATAATCTTGCCTGCCTGTGTTATAATGAGCATAAATAAAATCTATTGCTGAATGAAGATATAAGTATACTTACATAATTTTTTGCTAATATGTATTTACAAAGACTTTGTAGTGCTTAAATGTGGCATAAATCCAGCAAAAAAACAAAAAAAAAACGAACGGTGACAATATGGATTTAAAGTGGTAAATATAGGAGGAATAATTATGTCATTCATATGTACCACACTTCCTTCTGCCAGCTGGTGGTGCTATGACTATAACTGATTGGGATGTAGAAGTCTTCAAGCCAGGACTTTGATCAAACACATGAAGTTTGGCGTAGATTGGACATGGTATTTTTGAGTTAGTGTAAAACATGACATATCCTGTTGCCAACAGGTGGCGCTAGGATTATAACTGAATATTGGCCTTTAGATATATTCGGGCCAGGAATCTTACCAAACGTGAAGTCTAGTGTAGATTGGACATTGCATGTTTAAGTTAGTGTATAACAAGTCATCTCCTGTTGCCAGCAGGTAGTGCTATGATTATAACAGAATATTGGCCTTTGGACGTTTTCAGGCCAGGACTCTTATCGAACAGGTGAAGTCTGGGGCAGATTGGACATTGTATGGCGGTATTATAACAACTTCCTTTCACATGGTGAAACATCAAACTTTATCAGGCCGCCAAAGACATACCCTTTAAAGGGGTCATCGGATGCAAAGTTCACTTTTACATGTTGTGTGTTGGCAGTGTATGTACACATCTACCTATAATTATAAAAATCCATGCAGTGGTTTGTAATTAATCTGTAAAAATAATATCCCCTTTTTCAAATCGAGCCATTCTCAGATGTCACACCGACAGAGGCCGCTCCCACGATAGTTGATTGACATGAGCGTCTTACCTCAGAACCGTCCTACAATAGCTGTAACAGTCTGACCTCCATTGTTTTGATACCGGAGCAGGGATGTAAGTTAGACAAGAATATATCCGATCGAGCGATTGAGGTGTTGTGTTGCTGGATGTAATAATGAACATAGTGGTCGTCATTTACTCCTGACATCTGAGCCACTGAAGATGCACTGGATTACATTTGTCTGTGAAGAGAATGTGCCTCCCGATCGACATAAATGCCTCTATGTTTGCGCAAATCATTCGTGATCCAGCTTCACCTACAGCAGAAGTGAGTATAAGGGTTTCTTTATGAATCTCTGCAATCACCTTTCCTAATAACATGCTAGTTAGTAAGTTTTGTGGCTAAATGCGCTAAATGTGGCTAAACTAAACAGGCTTGTCACTCCACAGAGAGAAGAGAGGGATGGGGTGAGCAGAGCTCATTTGCATTTAAAGGAACAATGGCCTCAGAATTGGTTGATTTTTGCAGAGCTCATTTTGACACGATAAAAAGGGTGTTGTTTTACACTACCATTGAGAATTTTTAACCAAAGTATATTATAGACTTTTCATTAAGACTCTAAAGAATCATATCAACTTGTGGAAAATGGGCATCCAATGACCCCTTTAACGAAAACTCAAGATCTTTGCAATTTAAAATTGCAGAGGTCTTTAGAGTAGACCGACCAAATCTAATGTCGATGTCATTAAATCTTTAGGATGAGTTAGTTTGAGCATAAAACATGAAGCATAAACCACTTCATGTTGCCAGCAGGTGGTGCTATGTGGCTATAACTGAATATGGGCACGGGCATGGGCATGTGCTCAGGACAGGACTCTTATCAAAAATATGAATTTTGGGGCAGATTGGACATTGTATGCCTGAATTATAACAACTTGCTATTTTATGGCGAAGCATCTTCACAAACATATTCACAAATATAATTTAACGTCACGAAGGGCTTTAGGTTACACTGAACAAATCTGGTGTTGATCTGTTTAAATCTCTAGGAGGAGTTTATTTTAATACAACACCTGAAAATGTCAAAAACGGCACAAAACTTGCAGAGAAAATTCAAAATAACAGACTTCCTATTGGGTTTCGAACTTGGTACCGAGGGACTTTTTGTAGGTATTGCTTTGTTACATGTGTCTACCGAATTTTGTACATGTACGTGAAATGTAGCAATTTGGAGGGACATTTTAAAATTGAAATTTTATAGGTGGCTCTATCGAGCCATTTTAACACACCCACTTCTGAAACCTATATCAGATGTAAATTTTCACCACTTTCGGAGCGTGTGTGCGTTTCATGAGTTTTCGAGCCCTCAGTGTTTAGGCCCTCAAAAATACTATTTATTTTGGAGAAGAAGAAGAAAAAGCAATTCCAGTATGGTTCTCGCACTAATCTGGCGCTAATTATAAAAAATGATTATAAAATATATCTGACAAAACTTATAACATTTATTACTAAATTACAAGTATTACTGAAGTACGTTTTCCAAGAAAACGCTATTTTATTTTTTATATTTCAAAATTTCACATTCAATTAAATGTGTTACTTGCCCCTTCTTTTTTTTTGGTAATTATGTGAAAGTACTAGCAATTTTGTGTGAAAATTGTTTTAAAGTGTTATAACTATTTTTCTTTCTATCATTTTTTTTTTTTTTCAATGTAGATGTAAGCTGCATGTGAGCTTGATTCACAATAATGACTCATTCATTCTGTAACTGCACTACACTATTTGCATGTTTTTGATTCCATAAAAAGAATTGTCTCGAGGGAGTCATTTGTTTGAGAGTCGGAGTACACCAGTCACCTCTTTTTTTTCATGCTGTAGATTGAGTAATGATGTTGCAGCATGATTCAATGTGTACTGCAGCAAACTGTGTATTTTAGTATGGCATTCCATCAAAAATGCATTTGAGAGAACCAGCTAAATTGAACAGCATTTGGCTCTGGTATTTCAATAAATGAATCAGTTCTGAATGGGTTTCCAACCCTAGTCATCTTGCAAATTTCTGTGCACTACTATTTTGTATCCATAAATATACTACTCTAGAGCATTAACTGCATTTTTCCAAGTCCTTTAATTTCACAAATATTCAATGGTGCTGTTCAACTTAACAACACACCTATTTGCACGTCATATTGTAAAAGGTTGTGCATGCTTATTTTCTAATACTTTTTTCACATATTCTTTTGAGGCCTTTTATAAAATGTCTGCACTCATTATCCTGTCATCGTTAAATGTCTCTTGCAACATAACAACCAAGCTTTACTTTCAAAGAAAAAAGAAGTTCTACTCAAGAGCAAAACCTCTGCTGGATTTTATTTTCTTCAAGGAAACTTATACACATTACTTTTTTAAACACACTCAAAGACACGAGATATACTTATGAACCCATAGTTGCAATCCATGATTCATATCCCAGAATGCTCTAGTGCTATAAATACTACAGAAGTGGTGCTGTAATGTCTGCAGGCAAAGAAGCAGCTCTGTACTGACCCGTATCAAACAATAGAGGCGAGAAGATGCAAACACACAGCGTCCTCACAGACTTACACATATGCTCTCAGAGAGAATGAGAGAAGCTCTAAGCTGGTTTATTCCAGAATGTAGAGCCAGAAAGCTACAAATGCTAAGCTCACAATGTTCTTGTGGACATAGACAAAAGCTCTTCCTACAATAGCCAATAAATCCACAAACTCAACAATAGCTGGTCTGTGTGGGATGTAATTCCCTCGGAGTGCTCTGCTGTCAAATGTGAGGTTTGGAGTGGATTGAAATAGAGTTCAGTTCACACAAACATGAACAACAGAAAATCATTTTCAGATGATTCAATGCAGTACTTCCAATTTCTCTCCCTTTTTTAAAAACATATTTTGCATCTATCTATCTATCTATCTATCTAAATATTATAAAACAAAATATTAATTTTGTGATATTGAGTTTTAACGAATTTGGTGGGGGGTAATTGAAAATGAATAGGGGAAAGTCACATGCGAGGAGACAATGCCTCCATCGTGATATGATTGGATATGGCTGGTGATGTTCAGCTATGATTGGTTCGTGCGATAAATGACTTGTGTTTGTGCACGTTCGCATGAAAATGATCTGTGGGAATTTTCAGATTATTGAAATTTAAAGTAAAGCTCTTTGTTTGTGACCTATTTACCATGCTTTGATGACTGATGACCCAAAAAAAAAAAAGTTAATGATTTAAAATAATAGCTGACCATGAGTTTGCAGTTGCCTTGAATGATTATTTTAATAAATGTAAAATGTGTTAAAACACTGACTTGATGAGATTCATACATGGCTTTAATAAATAGTACACTGATTACATTGTTGATGTAAAATTAGGTAATTTTTATTTAACCAAGAAATTGTGACTCGGACATGCATCTGCATTTGATTAAGAAAAATAAATAAATAAATAAACAAACAAACAAACATGCCATTGCAGAAAAAAATACTATGACGTAAATGGAAATAAACAATTGCAGAGTGCATCTCTATAGCCTGTACTCTAAATCTAAAACAAAAAATGGGGTGAAAAGACCTTGTGCTTTAATCATGCTTTAATATTGTAGAACCAAAAGAAAGATGTTTTTTTTAATGGAGAACATAAAGCAAGTTACCAAGTTGCAATGTGTTTGTTTACCTAAGAGGAAAAGGTGAACAACCTGATGCTTCAATGTTAATTGATTTTAAGCTACTGGGTTTCTGGGATCTCAAAGAACAGACATAAGGGTTAACAAGATATTTGTATGCATTCGCATAGGTAAACAAGCTTTTAAAACAGATTTCTAAAGATGTTCCCAGGAGACTGATTTATGCTTCCCTTAGGAGTAAGAATTTGAGGACATACTCATGTGTCCTTATAGAGATCTGAACTCAAACTGTGTTTCAAGTTCATTCTCTTTGGTTCTATCAGTGAGATTTGAGCTCTATCAGTGAGAGTTGAGATCAGTGTATTAGGTGTGTGATTTTAATTATACAACACTTATACTCCCTACTGAAAAAATAAATACACTTGATTTTATTTAAAATATATTTATTGTATGGTAAGTACACTAAAAAATAGATTGACATATCTATACAAACTGAAAATACACTCTAAATGTCATCACATTGTGTGTATTGATATTTGTTTGTTCCTCTGCCCCTTAAAAGTGTCAGAAGTATTGTAATGTGATTTTAACATAGACCTAAAGATAGGCTACAGTATGTACCTTACACCTTACTTTCACAGGCTGTGAAATAGAATTCACCAACAATCATTTTTGCTGTACGTATTTTGTAAAGATCTCTCAATCTGGAAAGCATCTGCTGTGTACAAACGTCTGGCAGACATCTGTAAGATGTCAGTTTTACATACATTCTAAATTATACACATCTTAAATACATCTAATAGACGTCTAATTGACATCTGATAGGAAACGTCCAATAGACGTATTGCAGATTTAAATGCAGACGTCAAATAGACGTACGTGTGCTATCAGGGTTATTCATTTATTTGATACTGTATTTTTAGACAAACCAAAGAAAATGAGAAGTATGAATTGAAACATCTGTTTCGGCTAACAGGTGTTGTAGGCAGAATTTCCGAATGCAAATTTTGCCTACAGCACAAATGTAGCAAAGAGGAATTTGCAAATAAAATTGTTTAATTTGTTAAATATTAAAGTACTTCAGTATTTTTTTTTTAATCTTTTGTTGACCTGTTATTATTAAATGTACAGTATAATGCACTGTATTTGAGTTCTACTTGTTGAGTAATAGTATAGATAAAATGTTTTGAGTTGCAAAAAATAAATTATTAATAATAAATCATGCAGTATGTTTTATAATTATAACCTTTACCTTTTCAGTAGTTTAACCACACTAAAAATATTTAATAAACAACAACATATAGTCAAATGAAAAATGATGAAAGACATTCACGTTGATCAGAAGGTTTATTATTTTAGTACATTCCCAACACTCCAATGCACCTGTACCAACACACTTTTTTCTATTAATGATTCTTTAACGTCCCATACAGACAATGGCAATGTTGCACTTTGAAATGTTGACTGCAGCCCTTTGGGCTGTTATAAATTCTGACTTATTAAACAAATTATCAAAATTATCCTGACCAGCCCTCAAAACTACACAAAAAGTTAAAATGTCAAATAAATTCAGAGACGTTAACGGCGTGAAAAGTATAAATATGTATTAAAATAATTTCAATTCATACGCCACATATAAATACGCAGCGTACTGCGAGACCGTCATACCGCAAAATCATTTAATTGCCTTTTACATTAGGAGCAGGTGTCTGCAGTGCATTGATAGTGGAAGCGCGCAGAGACAGTAGGCAGAGAAAAGGCCTAAAGTTAACACTTGCCAAGTGCCAAATGCGAGTAAAAATAGGCGTTGGCGAGTACATGTAACCGCGTCAGTCACCAGTTGGCGGGTAAAACTTTTACGAATTATAACAATGCAATGTAGTGAGAACAACAGCCAACTTCTAAATAGATTCACTGTTTCTGAGCGAATAAAATAATCTTTTCAGAGGACAAAATCATTGTGACTGGTAAGCCGTTTTGTCATAAGCGACAAGAATGAATCAAATAATAGGATACAAACAGGCTGATAAGGTCAGGGTAGAGTGACGGCTAGCTTGTCCCTAGACAAGGTTCAAATAATTTTTACCAGAGAAGATATTGCTGCTTTATTTTGAAAGATTAACTTTTCCCTTCTTTGTTCTTAATGACCTGAGAATGTGGCAACAGATACCTATCAGTTTGGAGAGTGTATTAATGCTTGGCAAACCAGCAGAAGACACTAACCAGTTTCATATTCCATTCGCGCAGATGGGGAAAGTTGTAACACTGCGTTACAATGTGCCCCGCTATATTAAACTATGCTATTCTTCTATGACATTGGCCGTGTAATTTTTACTATTTACTTTTATGGATTTTAAAAAGAAACCTCAAGAAACAGGTGAATAAAGACTGACAATCAATGTTTAATGTTAAGAAATTATTATTTCAAGAAATGTAAAGCATTTTGGCTCGTTTATGTGTCTCGTGTTCTATGAGAGCTGTGTTTGGAGGGAGGGAAGTGTTTTTTTCTGAATGTCTGAATGTGTTTCATCTATTTGCGTACATTGTTTGAACTATATTGCATAGCTGTGTTTTGCGATCAGGGCCGTCCCACGCATGGTTGCAATGTGTTCATTGTGAACCTCAAAAATTAGATTTTTTCCATTCTTAAAAAATGCCATTATTTTATTTTAAAAAGTTAATCATTTTATTTTATTGACAAAATATTTTAGTTTGTCATGTATATTTTTTTCATTCGATCAGATAACATTTTAAGCTGTCATATGGTCATGTTACAACGTGCCCCTCACATGTTACAATGGGCATGTTGTCACTTTTCACTTCCTTTCTTTTGAGGTAAATAACGAAAAATGTATACACTGTAATTACGAAACAAAGCAACATATTTGTACTAGACAAGTGTGAAATTAATGTTTGGAGTGCGTATTGGATTTGAGTGTGAACACTGCACATGGTTGTGGTCCGGCAGTGCGTTCCAGGAGCGGTGCGTCTGCAGCAGTACAGCGATCGTTTCTGCACGTCTATTTTTGCTGTGCTGGATGCGCTTAAAGTGACAGCTCATTCTTTGCGCTAAACATAAACATGGATTGACACGAAAATGTAATTACACCATAAATGCATATAATAAAAGTAACTGCCTGTTTTTGCAAAAATAGTTTCATGGCCAGCAAAAAAAAATGGCAGGTGTGGAAAAAGTTAGTTTTAGGCTCTGGTTTTATTCCTTCCGCATGAAGCATAAGAAGCTCTGCACGTTCACATTCTTTCAACGGAACTGTCTGTGTTTTAGTGCGTGAACAAGAATAGAACTAATGTATCCAGTTGTTTCCTGCAAATGACAGATCATGTCAGGTAAAAGGGAAGCAAAATATTCTGCATATAATATTTAATGTTGTGTCCACTGGCTTTATTTTTTTTTCAACAGCTTAAAGTTTTGCACACTTCGTGTTCTACAGACGTTGTTGTTGTTGTTGTTTTTCCTATTTCACATTTATTTTCATGCACCTATATTGGCCTATATTAAGAATTTTTGATTAGCAATATTTAAGTCCATATATATTGTGCTGTCACTGATGAAAAAAAAAAAAAAAGTTTACTTATAGTAGTACTTGTAATAGTATAGACAGACCACAGAGTAACCGCAGTTACTTAAAGCGAATCTTTACACTGGTGGTGCAACTGATAAAGCAATGCGCTCATGTGGCAGCGACCGGAGTTCGAATCCAGTCCGTGGTGTTTCCTACATTCAGTGTACAGTTGTTTGTGCACAATGTGTGTTCTCTGGATAACTAAGTTGGCTGGTATGTTGGGAGTGTTAGTAAAAGGCATGTTCTAAAGCTGTGCCATTGTTTGTAAAGATCAATTTGTTGCATTAGAAGCACACAATAATGGTGCCATTAGCACACTTCAAGTTTAAAAGTAGAGAGTAGCGTAATATCAATGTGTGTTCAATACACTTACAGACTGAATTGCAATTGCAATGCTACCAAAATACATTTGAAGTATAGGCTGAGTGAATTCTGCATTTCAAAACTTAAATACAAGATATTTAAAGTGTACTTAAGTATACTTGGAATAGTTCCACTTTAGCACAAACAAGTATATTTAATACAACTTTAGTTGAACTTCAGCACTGCTTTTGTACGACTAAAATGTGTTTAGTACAAAATTAGTTGTTCCAGTTTAAGTATACCAATTTATAGTGTGCCACAAATATATTTAGTTATACTAAAGTACATACGAATAAATTGTACTAAAGTATACTAGTTTTTCACTAGAGCTTCCATATTGCAATAGAAATCATCAATAGATTTCATTCCTCTCACTTTTTTCCTCAAAATATCAAGTGTGTTTCTTACTATGCGACACAGCTGTTGCTCAGTGTAATTACATGTCATGATGTCTGAAACTAACTCTTAAATGCACCCAATAGTATTCATATCACATATGGGCTGCCATTCTTTTCATCCTGACTCCATTGCTTTTTCAGCATTCATCTATCTGTGTGTAATCAATAATCTTTTTTAGAGATGTGTTGAGTAGGGTTACAGCCTCTCTGCTGCTCTAAAATTCAATGTAATGAAGCAGAATCACTTTGGACATATCCGCAACGGTGCTCGACTTACAATTAAAATTGATTTAGCATAATCAGAGCTGCAGTATAGGTATTGTGAATGAGGCCTGTCTTGGTACAATACATGAGTGAGTTCACACATGAAACAGTAAAGCACTCATGGGCTGCCTACTTTCTGGTCACAGCCAGCAAGTTGCTATGGGTTTTACAAATGTAATCAATGGCAGGATATTTTTTTTTCTCTATCAGCACATAAAAGCTTCGTTGCACACGCAGGGCTGAAAAGATGAAATAGTGTTGAAAAAGAGATAATAATAATAAATAAATATTATTTAATTATTACTCATACTGTTGAAACCTGTATGCTCATATATGTGGAATAAAAAAAAAAAAAACTATTATATTTATTAGGATAATATATAGTTAAGCGTATATTTAAGCGTGAATTGTAAAAGTAATTGCTTGTTATTTACAATTAATATTAAATGCAATTATTTGAACTTAAGAGTGGTTTCTGACCCACTTAGGTAAGACTTCAGTACATATTTGTATGTAATTTTATAATTTGAAAATTAAATTTAACCTAAAATTTGAAAATTAAATTAAAGTTAAAGTTAAACTGTGTACTGCCAAATAATACAACATATTTTAAATTGCACATTTAATGATGAAGTTGTGATTTGAAACATATTTTGTGATTTAAAATATACTCATTTTGAATGTAATATCATATAACAGTTAAAATGACATCAAGTACTTTGCATGTGCTTTATGTTAGTCAACAAATCAAAATAAGTGATTTAATGTGCAATGATTTAAAACGTACATTTGATAAAACTTTTAATTTGACAATTACAAAGTGCACTTTTTAAAATGTACTTAAGTGTGTTAAGAAACATGGTCATTAAAGTGTACTTAAGTGCCATTTTATTTTGTTTTGTTAATATTATACTTGTTAATATATTTTGTTGATATATATTATACTTTGTTAATCTGCAAGTACGATATTTTATAAACATATATTAATTAAGATTTGAAGTACGCTACAAGTGCACATTCAATAGAATTAAGTCCACTTCTTTTTCACAATGGCATATTATATAATAATATAAGGTCACAAAAGAACAATAAATATGATAGCAATGTGACACCAAATTCTTAAAATACCTCTATTCAACAAAAATCTGTTACACACTAAAAGGAAATGCATATGAAAACACAATTTTCATTTATAGATGAACTATTTCTTGAAATGTATTCATCTAGCTCAAGTTTATCTTTGCAACATATTGCAAGTGTGCTGTGTGTTGTCAAACTCTAAAAATGCATCCATCACATCCATGCTGGGGCGTTAAGCATTCTGCAGATGTTAAACTGAGAGGAGGAATAAGAGGATACATCATCTCAAGGAAAAAACGATGCATGCAGGAACATCACTCATGGAAATAACATACCCAACTCACACATTCCCTCTCCATCAATATGCAATATTTAGAAGCCACCCTCTGATTATAAAGGGTTTCTGCCAAAGTGCATTTGTTTACTTATTTCTTCACTGCACTGAAATAAAAATAGTATAAAAACAAATTTTACTCAGAAATTGCTAGTTAATTTCAGGTAGCACTGAACTAAACATGAAATTATGTACTGCATATAATACAAATAGCAAATAAACAATAAATAAATCAGAGTTGTAAATGATAGATTAGCTGTTGGATTATGGTTTGCACATCTCTCTTTCTACTTTAAAATTTTCATATTTAATTCAATGTGTTATTTATGAAACAGTTAAGAAACTAGCATATTTACTAGCAAATTCTGAGTGAAAACACTTACAATTTTATAATACACTAAAAAAACAAAAAACCAAAAAAAAACTGTTAAGGTTAAAATAAGACCTTTTTTTTTTAGCTGACATGTAGTTTTTTTTTTTATGCTAAAGCCTCCAAAACACAATTTATTTTGTGAGAGATGTCCTGTAGAAATTAAGTCAGCACCTCTAAAAGTCACTGTATAGTTTGCGTACGGTCTATTGATCACAAGTGAACATTGTTTCAAAGTAAAACCTACACCATTTTTTTTCAGTTTAATGAAGCCTTTCCTGTAAGGGCACTACTGTATTTTACCAAATGTACCTCTAATCTAATGAAAAACTCTCATCTTGTTTCCTCCAAAAGGCCAAACCCACAGAGCCCACTGATTCTCCACAGACTCACCACGACAGGTCATGCTAAAGGATCGTACGGTATAAATGAGGCACATGTGCTGTTTTCTCCCAGCAGAGAGCAGCTGTGGCCCTGTCAACATACAGTGGCATCCATGATAAATTATACCAACCCGCCGAAGCCCTCAGTGACAGGCCCACTCATGACTCACTGCGCTTTGTCTTGCCTGGATTCTGATGCTGATAGCTCAGGATTTAAGAGATGCTTGACACAAGGAACAGTCTTTTACTTCCTCTCCCTCTCGCTCCATCCTTCTTCTTCCGAGTGCAGATGAAGCAGATAGTGAGGAGGATGACAGAAAGGATAAAAGACTGCTCAAACACAAACAAAATTTCTTGAAATGTATTTGGTCCAGAGAAATCATGCCTTTAACAGGATAGATTGAAACCCTGTGGGTGGAAGTTCAGTTTGTTTATTACTATTTACAAAGTATCATAGTGTAAATTCATATTAGATGCAATTGATTAAAGTATAATTAATGTAATTTGTTTTCTAAAGATTTTATCAACTATAAAACTTGTGGAGTTATGCTCAGAAGGAAACTTTGTTGTCAGATGACAGCAATATTACCCCAACAAGCCAAATGTAGACATCTCAATTGCATTGTCTGTAAATCTGCAACAAACAAATGTACAGGGGTTCTATTTTTTATTAGTGGTGAAACAACAGAGGACAGTTAAGGGCTTATTAAAATATTATATATATTTTTTATATATATATATATATATATATTGTGACGAGTCGGCTGCCTCCCCCCTAATTGTCAGCTTCACCCCGTCGGTAATCGCCGCCCTTCACCAGGCTCCCGACGGGAGTGGGCGTGTGGGAGGAGGAGGGGCGCAGAAACATCCAGGTCTGGCGGCGTGTGATGAGGCACACCTGATGTGAATGAAGCCTCATCACCGCCACTGTTAAAATGCCGAGCGCGCCTCTCCTCAGGAGACCGGTCTCTTCCCCGTGCATGCACGCTGGTGTCCTCGTGGGTCCAGGAAGGGTGCGTTGAGGGACGAGCGCCGCCGATGTGATGGACGAGCTGCCGGACCCGTGGGTCCGAGTGCGAGCCGCATGGAAATGGCTGCGGGCCAGGATGCCGGGCCTTCTCACCCGCCGAGGAAGTGCCGCCGCTAAGGAATGGATGAAGCCGCTAAAGGAAGCCGCTACCCGTCATATTGCCGCGGACCCCTCCGGGGAGCAAGTGCGGCCGCCGGACTCCGCCCCTTACCTGGACCCTTCCCTTCTGAACACTGCCCCTCCTTCACAGATTCCCTTCACGTCGAGGACACCAGATCCCCCATTTATTTTGGACACTTTTTCCCCCTTTTTGGACACTTTCTGTTTATTCTTTAATAAAAGCCTCTCCGAGGCCTGACGTCACGCCCACTGTGTCTGTCGCTTTGCTCCGCACCCGTGACTATATATAACCAGCTAAAAGCCATTTCAGTCAAAAATGAGATAATGATAGTGTGTGAATGCTCCTGACACATAGTATACGTCCATCAAATACTTTTACTTCCAACTCACTAAATTCCAGCCTCAGCCCAATACCAACTTTATATATTTAATAACACACACACGTTTGTTTTTGTGAATTGTGGGGACTTTCCATAGACTTTTATAGTTTTTATGCTGACTAAACGATATTGTCTATCCCCTAACCCAACCCTAACCCTACACCTAGCCCTCACAGAAAACATGTTTGTATCGTTACATTTTCAGATAAACACCATTTACTATTTTTAATATTTTTGTAACATTGTGGGGACCGAAGGCCCCCACAATGTAGCAAAAACAAGTACACACACACACACACATACAGTATATATGAATATGGCACTTTCCCCGGTAACCCCAGAACACAAAGCAGCAGCGCCTGACTTTGAAACATGCAATGCTCATGTTTATTCATTGAAATTGTTGCCTTTTTAAGTTTAATCATCATATTTATTCTTGTCTTTCCATTCCCAAATTTAGGACCTATTATAATTTAGACTTTTTGTGCCATTCAAGACTTTTCATGGCCTTAAATGTAAACTATTTAACTGAAGACTTTTTACCTAAACCCTAAGAATAGTTCAGCACAAACATTTGTCATGCATTTGGCAAAAAAAAAAAAAAACTATCTCCTGGTTGAGAAGAAGACAGTTGGCCACCAGTTGCCCATCCCGAATATCCACGGCAACAACGTATTAATTATAGTAACTTATAATATTAATAACTTTTAAAAAAACATATAAAATGTGGCAGTACATCAAAACACAGTGCCATCAGTTTGCCGAAAAGAACACAGAGCGTTTTACGCCTATATTTAGACAAGGAGCAGGTGTAACGTTACATTTCTTTTGTACCAACTAACATTTAGAACATTTTCATGAATTCCAAAGTTTAGCTTACTTCAAAACGGCTTTATAAACAGTTTACACAAAAAGCTGTTCTGCTCATGCATCAGCCCATAGAGTTTAATTGATTATACACAGCTCGGCACAATGCGACAAATTCTGTAAGTCTGACGTGCTACTGCCTACACCACTGAAGCTGTTCAGGTAAAAGCGTTTTTTTTTTTTTTAATCTTGAGTGTCAACCAGGCATTGGTGGGTGGAGTTGCCGTAAATAGTGTTTGACAATAAGCGCACTATTTACACTTAATGTAAAGACACTCATAACGTAAAGGCCCCATTGGATGCCCATTGGCCCATTAATGCCCATTTGATATATCCGGCCCTGGGGTCGGGTACAGAATTAAATTAGTGCTGCTGTTGGATAAAGAAAAGGAAAGGAGGAAAGGAAGGGAAGGAAGGAAAGGACGTGATGTGTGGCCAAGTATGGTGACCCATACTTGGAATTTGTGCTTTGCATTTAACGGGTCGGGTGTTCTGTCAGTTAGTGTAGGAGTGGATTTATCAAACAGGACCTGTGCAGGACTCCAGCGGAGAGTGACATATAAGAGAAGAAACTGTTGAATAAAGTCATTATTTTTGTTTTCTTTACACACAAAAGTATTCTCATAGCTTCATAACATTAATGTTGAACCACTGATGTCACATGGACTATTTTAATGATATCCTTACTGCATTTCTGGGCCTTGAACATGTCAGTTATGTTGCTGTCTAATTTGTTTCCAAAGATAAACCGAGGTCTTACAGGACGACATGAGGGTAATTAATGACAGAATTTTAATTTCTGGGTGAACCAACCCTTTAAGTTAAATTGCATCTAACATGAATTAAAATTATGATACATTTTGAATAGAAATAAACAAACTAGCACCATAACATCTAACTTCCGGAGGGTTTCAAACTATCCTGTTAAAGGCACAATTTCTCCGGACCACATTCATTTCAAGACATTTTGTTTGTGTTTAAGCAGTTTTTTTTATCCTTTCTGTCATCCTCCTCACTTAGCACATAGGTGTATTTTTATATGTAATTTCACAATTACTTTTATTGTCTTTGAAATAGAGTTAAAGTGTATTTCAGTAATGAATTGTAATGAAGTTCAACTTAGAACATTTAAAATATATTAACTTCTACATTAACTTCTACATGTTCTACATTTTTTTTCTCTCTCAGTGCACGTGCCTTAGTATGTTAAGCGGGGTAATTGAGCCGATTTTGGCCAAATTATACCCTTCTGAAAATCCTAGGTAAAATCCCGATTATCTTGATAGTTCTACAGATTATCTGTTATCGTAAGAATGTTGGGGCCATACCGATCTCAAATCGTAAACATCCAACATGTTGAATATTTATGATCAAAAAGCCTGTTGTGTGTGGTGATCCCCATGGACAAACATGCACACACTCTGCAGATTGTCACGCTGACAGAAGAAGCATTACTTACTTCCAGCTCACTCTGTAACATGTAACTTCATACATGTAACTTCACTGGATGATGACTTCATCCAAACCTTTTTCTTTTTGCCATTTGTTTACTCTACAGTCACATTTGACCAAGTGAGATTTATCACGTTTACAGTGGGACTGTGGTTGTTGTGAATGTAATCGGTTAGTGTGTGGCACTCCACACACTATAAGAACAAAACTGTTAAATTTATGATTTTTTACCGTTATGTTTGTGGTCTTTCACATTTTGAAAATTTGATAAGATTTAAAAAAAAAAATCTTTTAGTGTGGGCCAGCCTTTACAAGAGATCAAAACAAGTGTACTTTGACAAAAGACTATTAAAACAAAATTATTTAAAATGTATTTTAAATAAATAAAGCCTGCTCAAATTTAAACAAGACATCTTGAAATTATTTTGTTTGTGCCTTTAATAGGACATATTGAAAGCCTGCAGGTGGAAGGTAGGTTTTATGGTGATAGTTTGTTGATTTCTACTTAGTAGGAAATGTGTTTGCCTGAATATGGAGTAGCTATAAAGACTAAACGGTTTAATAATGTAGAGGATTTAAAAACCAGACTGGGTGAATGAATCAGACCTTAGATTTAATAAGCACCCTGCAGCCCAGCATCTTCAAAGAAAGTGATTTTTTTATTATTCATTTCCTTACATGTCTCTGTAAGAAATGTCCATAAGTTTTAATCTTAGCAGAACAATAATGAATAGAAAAATGTCTCTCATAACCATAAATTATAAATTATTGATTAAATGTTTTTTTTTTTCCTTATTCTAAATTAGTTTTCTTAATCTCAGTCTGCTTACAAATATAATATTATGAGTGTCTGAATTTGCATCTGCAATGAATTCTTTCTCTCAGCACATCCACAACTCTGAGATTCAAGGCTCAAAGAAAACCCAGTTTCCCACTGGTAGCTACAACATTATGGAGCCGTTCATGTGCTCTCATCTTGTAAATACGATCATTTTGACATGACTTGAAGGGAGTGCACTACACTTCTTTTTAACATCACAGTAAGCCGACTAGCCAGATATAATCCCTGAACAACAGGAGAGACCTCTATAGAGCTCAGATGTTGCTATTCACTAGCATAAGCACTGAAATGCCTGAAGAGAAGAAGAAATGTGGTAACCTACAACTCTTTCACTTCATGTTTACAAGATTCATGTTCAAGACAGTCTATCGCTCACTTTAATGACTGCACGTGTCAGCTGAATAGAATTTCACTCTGTTGTACACAAGTCTTTCCTAAAACCTCAACCTCTGGCAGCATTAGTTATTAACTGTATTCATAATATAATATAATATAATATAATAATTAAATAGGCTACGTTTAAGGCCACTTAAACTTAAAGAGAGACACTTTCATAACTCTTTATTAACACACTTTAATAAGCAATTTAAAATTGTAACATTTTTAAGGTATGACAAAATATTATTAAAAAAGTACACTTTTAAAGGGTTACTCCACCCAAAAATGAAAATTTTGTCATTAATCACTTACCCCCATGTTGTTCCAAACCCGTAAAAGCTTTGTTCGTCTTCGGAACACAGTTTAAGATATTTTGGATGAAAACCGGGAGGTTTGAAACTGTCCCATTGACTGCCAGGTAAATACCACTGTCAAGACCCAGAAAAGTATTAAAGATGTCGTCAAAATAGTCCATCTTCTATCAGTGGTTCAACCATAATTTTACAAAGCTACAAGAATACTTTTTGTACACAAAGAAACCAAAAATAATGACTTCATTCAACAATTCGTCTCCTCCGCGTCACCGTAGCGCCCTTTTGGATAGTAAATCCCCTGTATGCACACATCTGTCAGCTGCGTCTCGCTGATACGCTGTTTTTGTTCGATTCAAATCGTAAATAAACTGAGAGAACGTCTCAGGTTACGTATGTAACCATGGTTCCCTGAGAAGGGAACAAGACACTGCGTCCTCTAGGGGTCAATATGGGGAATGCCTTGGCGTGACTGGTGTCTTGAAGCATACATCTAAACACTACAAATCATTGGCCGGTGACAGCCTATGATGTCACTACCGGTGCAACCACAGTATAAAAGGGCGCCGGGAGAACACGTCATCCTCTTCTTCGTCTGAAGCTTGCGTCCGAAGCATAACGAGGATTCTAGAGGACGCAGTGTCTCGTTCCCTTCTCAGGGACCTGAGACGCGTGAACCCTTCCATACAGGGTTTTAGAATGGACACAAAACCTGTGCATCCATACAACAGTGTGGATTTAAGAAAGTGCCCAGAGACTAGCGTGCGCACTTACCAAAACATGGATTTTAGAAGTACCGCTTGGCTAAAAGCGACATGCTAATAGATAACCTTCTAGATGAGGGAAGCACTTCTAGGCTTATCCAGTGAAGAGAGCAACTCAACAGGAAGGCAAAGAAGGGCCTAACAACCTGAGGTCACACTCTAAACAGGGCTCCAGGGGGTGGGCAGTGAGGGTGAACCTCAGATCCCCAATTGGAGTTGATGCTCAGAGTCAACCTTCATGGTGAGGGGAGCATCACTATGCCCAACCAAACAGACAACTTGGCAGCAACTGATAATTCTGCCATGGAGCTGCTCATAGGTGATCTCTTGAGGAGGTGAGGAGAGCACTGCTAAGCTCATCCAGCAAAGCAAACAATTTAACAGGGAGGCAGAGAGAGGTCTAACTACCTGAAGAGAGCGGAGGCTCAACGCTCCAAAAAGGAGAGGAATTCAGACGCTCAATTTTGGCAGCAGCGTGCTCATAGGTGGCCCTCTTGAGGGTCAGCACTGCAAAACTCAACCAGCCAGAGAGCAACTTAACAGGGAGGCAGACAGTGGCCTAACAGCCTGAGATTGCTGACTGAAAGAGCTCTGGGGAGCAGAGAACTAACTCTCAGAACGAGAGGGAACTCAGACGCTCAGAAGAGAGCAGTATGCTCATAAGTAACCCATGTGGGGGGTGAGGGGAGCAATGCTAGCTCGAGGAAGAAGCAAGGAAGCAACCTAACAGGGAGGCAGAGAGAGGCCTAACAGCCTGAGGTTGCTGACTCACAGAGCTCTGGGGAGTGGAGAACTCAGCTCTCAGATGAGAGGAAACTCAGATGCTAAGTTTTGGGAGCGGTGTGCTCAGGGTGAGAGGAGCACTGCAAAGCTCAACCAGCAAGAGAGCAACCTAACAGAGAGGCAGAATTATATGAATCATGTAATTCATTAGAAAATTACTGAAAGGGAAAAGACATCCCATCAGGTCCTTTCCATGGACTGCCCCATGAACCGCTATTCCAGTTTGAGTCTGGGGGCTGAGAGCGCTGCTCCCAAAAATTCTTAAGCAACCATACCAAGTTGTTAGGCCCGTCCTGTTACATGTGCCTGGCAGGGAGTGCAGGGCCCAGTGAAAGGAGTCCTCAGATGCTCAACCGGGAATGGCAAGCTCAAAGGTAACCCTCTAAGGTGAGGGGAGCATTGCCAGGCACATGTAACAGGATGGGGCTAACAACTTGGTATGGTTGCTTAAGAATTTTTGGGAGCAGCGCTCTCAGCTCTCTGACTTAAACTGGGAATGGGAGGTGCATAGCTATCCCTCGCAGTAAGGGGAGTATACCTTAGCTCAACCTGAAGGCATTCCATACGTGTCTGAAGAGCTACCGCTCCTCAGAGCAAAAGCACTCCGGAAGAGTTTCCGCAGAAAAAACTCTCACTCGCACTAATGCAAAACCACACACACACAGCCCGCAAGCCGTGTGAACTGCGGTTATAGAGAAAAGCCTCCACAAGAACATGCACTTCTAGTCATGCTTAGCATCTGCTAACATAAACAAACGGTCATTGAAGATGATGAAAAGGATGACGTGTTTTCCCAGCGCCCTTTTATACTGTGGTCGCGCCGGTAGTGACATCATAGGCTGTCACCGGCCAATGTTATTGTCGTGTTTAGATGTTTGCTTCAAGACACCTGTCATGCCAAGGTGTTCTCCATTGCCATCCCTAGAGGACACAGTTCGATGTTCCCCTGAAAGGGAACGTATCCGCGTGACGCAGCTGACACAGAACAGTGTACACTGTTTGCGTACAGGGGATACCGAATGGCGCTACGGTGATGCAGATGAGAATTGTTGAATAAAGTCGTTATTTTTATTTTCTTTGCATGCAAAAAGTATTCTCGATGCTTCATAAAATTCAGATTGAATCATTGATGGCAGATGGACTATTTTGATGATGCCTTTATTACTTTTTTGGGTCTTGACAGTGGTATTTACCTGGCAGTCAATGGGACAGTCAAAATCTTAAATTGTGTTCCAAAGACAAACTTCTAATTTTGGGGTGGAGTAACCCTTTAAGTGTTGACTAACATACTAAATCACATGTAAAGTATACTTGCTCTAATTTTAACTATAGTGTGTTATTTGATATTACATTTAAATGGAATATTTCAAATATACTAAAGCAACTTCATTAAAAATGTAGAGAGAAAATATATTTAAATACATGACACAAGTTTTAATAGAAATTACTTTAAAGTGTATTTTAAATTTTCATAAATGCTTGTCAATACATTCAGCAATAACTTTAACCATATTTCAAAGACAAAATTATGTCATTATGAAATATCGATAAAGTAGTGAAGTAATGAAGTCCTACTTAAGGGGTGAAAAAAAAAATTGTAAATCCGAAAAATATTACATTCAGTTCACACTTAAGCACATTCTTTTAAAATATATTATTTCCTTAATAAGTACTCTTTTAAAAGTATGATAAATGTGCACTTTAGACTATAAACATGTACTTTAGGTTTACAAAAGGCTATATACACATTTCAAAGAGAGTTTCAAACAATCCAGTTACTACAAAAAGTGTCTGCATGTACATTTTCACTGGCTCCTTAATACATGATGAGGTAACCATAGCAACAGTGGGACACTGAAATGACTAAACAAGAATACTTTCATTATTAATCGCTTTTTTATAGATTTACCATATTACCATTGCAGTTATCTATCTATCTATCTATCTATCTATCTATATATGAAGAGTTTATTTGCAAAAAACAGATGCATTTAAATTTAAGATATTTTTTTTTTTTATTATTATTATTATGTTATCATGTTTTAATTGTGTTTTATTTTTTAGTTATTTTTACTTAATCAAAAATAACCCAACTGCAGTTTGATTGAGATTAACTAGAATGCACAATGAAAAAACATTATTTTTTTGCAAATGAACTCTTTTCAAGACTCTTCAGAACTCTTTCAGGACTCTATTCATTAGGCTGCCAAAAGATGATTTATTTTGTGGGAGATGAACCTCAACAGACTATGTCATAAAAGTTTCCCGTAGAAATTAATTTTATAAAGTCAGTACCCTTAAAAGTCATTTGTACACTGCCTATTGATCACATGGGAATCGTCTGTACACTTGGAGGAAAATAATAACTTCCATAGCCATTTAATACTCTTTTGTAAGGCGCTTTGATGTCCATGGCCACTGAAATATTGATCACTAATAATTTGCGGTTGAACTAGCTTTAAAGACGTCCCGTAAAGCAGCAAAAGACAGTAAGCAAAAGAATACTACATTTCTTCTGTACCTCTCCTTTCACCGGAGAGTTGAAGGGAAGGCCGATTGGTGCTTTTATGGTGATGGGTGTGCAAATATATGAGCCACAGCCTCTCTTCGCTGTCCTCGAGCAAGACATTATCCTCTTCAGTACATTGATTGCTCTCTTTTTCCTCTGTCCGTTCTTACATCATGCTCCTTTTACAATATTTTACACTTGGAGGACAGAGGAGCAATATTCAACTAAGACCAAACAATAAAGCGAACTAAATGTGAGCATGAAATAGTGCATTTAAAGACACACAGAGAAGTCAAATCAAGCAGCATATCCAATCTGCGACAAACACAAACCCAGTGGTACAGATACTAATAAGACACTGAAACAAATCGTCACATACTTCACATTATTCACACCTGAAGAGTAACAGTTTAATTATGTCACCTTCTGCCCATTCTGAATGAAATAATCCCATTTTATAGCAATGTTGAAAGCTAAAAGCAGCTATGTTGTGAATATCTCATCCAGTCAGGTGTAGGGGATAATTAGAGAACATGGGAACATGTTTCCTAAAGAAAAGAAAGATGAAAGAAAGAGAGAGACTGTTAGCTTGCGTGTCAATTAAGCAAAAAAACAAACAAACAAAAAAGACAGATAAGGCAAGCATGTAAATGCTAGTTTGGCATAAAAATAGACAAGGTACATATTAATGAGATTCAGAATACAACTGGAGTCAGCAGCTAAATCATGCAGACATTGATTATTCAAATGAACCCATGGAGGGCGACAGATTTGTGATCTTGTCAAAGTGTAACGAGGAGAAGAACCGCGGCGGACAAAGTACATGTCAGATTTACATGGAGGAATCAGCCCTACCTGACAAATCCCTCACACTGTTGCTTCATCAAGAGGATGTACGTCCATGTAAGCGGAGAAGATGAGAAGGCTTTTGAATTTCATGAAATGACATTCAATCCTTGTTAAGCCTTGCTTTGTGAACACAGACTAAAGAGCTTCGACAAAATAAACACTCTGAAGTCACTCCAGGTGTGGTTCTCGTTATTACCCGAATAATCACTACACTACATCACTACAGTAAAGTGCTGTAATGAATACTGTGAACTGAACGCTTATTGAACTTGATGTGAATGACAAGCATTATACATCTTGAATTTTCCCTATCAAGCTGTGAAACTTTTACTAACACTAAGGAAGACTGTAAAACAACTTTAAATTGAGGCAATTTGATAATTGTAATAATGTCAAATAAAGGTTTTATAGTACAAATTTAAGGAACTTTTTTGGTACTTATTTTAATGATCTGATATTACATTTAATATTTTTTAAATGTATTAAAATGTATTCAACTTCATTACAAATATGTAATTAGAAAATATATTGAGTACATTACATATAACTTTAAATATAAATGATATTAAAATATATTTAGCTTGTCAGTTCATTCAGCAGTAACTTTAACCATATTTCAAAGACAATAAAAGTAATTATGAAATTACACATTAAGATAGGTCAGAACTAATTGTGTTTAATATAAACTATAATGCATTATCAATTGCAATAAATATGCATTTAAATGTCTGAAAACATTACATTATAGTTCACACTTAATTATATTCTTTTGAAGTATGTTATAAGTACTCTTTTTTAAAAGTATCAAGTGTACAGGAATAAACCTGTCATTGTATACTATGAATTTTGTTGGCTTTGTGTGTTCCTCTACTGCAAGTTGCTTTAAATAAAAGCATTCGCTAACCGCATAAATGTGAATGTAAAACCAAAGGCAGTAACACTGTCATAGAGACTGCTTATATATCACTTTTGCAAATTGCAATGCAAGAGCATTTGTCTTTTATTGAAAGTCATCAAAATCTTAACAGAATCTCAGTGGGTCATTTTGTGACAAATACGCTGTTCCAAAACTTACTGAGTGCAGGCAGTATTTAAAGGCATGATAGATGTGCTCCATATGTGAAAGTTGTTCCAGCCTTCTAACGGCACGTGTCCACTGGTGCAGAGTGAGCCGAGCTGAGCAGACGCTCCTATGGGAGTCCAACTACACATTCGCGAAGGGAATTGCAGGATTGACAGAGGATCGGTGAAAGATTTGCAGCTTTATGTAGATGTCAAAACATTGGGTGCAGCCAATAGCTGTGAGGTGCAGGTAGTAATACTAAAATGCTGTCATGAGCAATTTAAAATCTGCTAGGGTTTCTGCAACAGTTGATGCATAAATCATATTTTGTGCATCATATTATGCATACTTATACACTATTATATGCCATTTTGTAGTGTAAATACTGTAATTAATGTCTGGAAAATAAATAAAAATACCTGATGATGCACAAATACATATATAAATACATACTGTACATCCATACATATTAAAATATATAAATAAAAAAATGCACTTAATTGTTGCATTTCTTTATGTAGTGGAACGAAATAACCTTAGACTACATTGTGCATAGTGTAAAATGCATCATATAGTTTACATTAGTATATTCCGTCAAAGTCCCTTTCAAGGAAAGTCTGTTCACTCGACGGCCATATTTGCAACGCCACAGGCAGCTCATACAAGACAAAGCTCTATCTAAAAGAATGGGGGAATCCTGAAATCTCAAAAACGGCTTGCTGAACTTACAATTAAATTACATATTTCAAATCAGCAATAAAATCTACAATGAACTGCCCCATGAATGTTGTTTCTTATGCTCAAATATTGTTTAAAAGACTTATTAAGACCTTAAGTAAGACTTAAGACCTGAAAACCAATGCGCATATGCAGACATAACGCACTTATGAGCGTGCATGCACATTGCTTGGTTTAGCCTCAGGTTTCTGTGGGAGCTGGAGCTTCTAACGGCTGCTGCAGTGACGCAATGACTTTACCAATCAGCGAATGGCTCTTTCATTTAGAAGGTGGGACTATTCTACCATATTGTAATTGTAATTGTAATTTCTCTCATTCATAAATATAGGAGTGAACCATCTTTGTATTTCTATAGTCTTCGATTCCATGCAGATTTCAAATGCAGTTTAGAGTTTTCATTGCACCTAGACTGACTGGATTGTTTTTTTGTTTTTTTGTTTTTTTCTGGTTCATGACAGTTAGGGTATGTCGAAAAACTCCCATCCCATGTTCTCCCTCACCTTCAAAATCATCCTATATCGCTGTTTTACCTTTTTTGTTAAGGGTGTTTGATCTTCTTTGCATGTTCACTTTGGAAAGACTGGGTCGGGACTTCTGCAGCGATGTAGGAAGATTTTGAAATGGTTTTTAAAGTTAAGGGAGAAAATATGATTGGAGTTTTGTCTTAGACCAGAATACACAGAATTCAAGCAGAGCAAGACAAGACGAGCGTTTGAGATTAAAAAGTATTTCAATTGTATTTTTGAAATAATGAAAATAACAGATTGTTTCGCTAGATAAGACCCTTCTCTTCCATGGCTGGGATCGTTTACAACAGCATTTGGGATCGCATTTAAACTGCGTTTGGGAAGTTCAAAATTGGGGCACCATAGCAGTCCATATGGAGAAAAATCCTGAAATGTTTTCTTCATAAAAACACAAATTCTTTACGGCTGAATAAAAAAAAAAAAGACATGAACATCTTGGATGACAAGGGGGTGAGTACATTATCTGTAAATTTTTGTTATGTAAGTGGACTTCTCTCAAAAGTGTATAAAATTGATTGATCCATTTCTTTATATTGGGTATTCGAAATAAAAGTCTACATCTTTTCTACTGTAATCATGTGCCTGCATTATGATTATATTGGCATTGTGCCAAAAACAACTATAGATTATACACATTCGCTACAGACACATCCCAAAGCAGAGACATTCTAAAGTTAAAATACTGAAATACTGAAATTTAAACAACTGCTTAACAAACTCACATTTAACATAATATATTTCAAATCTGTGATAAAATTTGTGATAAAATCTGAAACTACCCGGTGGGAATGTACTACATGACTTTTAAAGGGGTCATCGGATGCTAAGTTCACTTTTTCATGTTGTTTGAACATTAATGTGTGTTGGCAGTGTATGTACAAATCTACCCTATAATGATAAAAATCCATGCAGTGGTTTTTAATTAATCTGTAAAAATAATATCCCCTTTTTAAAATTGAGCCGTTCTCAGATGGCGTCACACCGACAGAGGCCGCTCCCACGATAGTTGATTGACACCAGCTCTTACCTTAGACCAGCTGTCACAGTCCAGTAACTTTCCTTGTTTCATGCCAAAGCAGGAATGTAAGTTAGACAAGAATATCTCCGATTGAGCAATTGAGGTGTTGCTGGATGTGATAATGAACATAGTGGTCGTCATTTACTCCCGACATCTGAGCAGCTGAAGATGCAGTAGATTAACGTACATTTGTTTGTGAATGGAATGTGCCTCCCGATCTACATATATCCGTCTATGTTCGCACGAATCATTCATTATCCAGCTTCACTTACAGCAGAAGTGTGTATAAGTGTTTTTTTATGAATCTTTGCGATCGCCTTTCCTTATAACGTGGTAGTTAGGAAGTTTAGCGGCTAAAGTAAACAACATCGTTATTCCACAGAGAGAAGAGAGGGGCGGGGTGAGCAGAGCTCATTTGCATTTAAAGGAACAACCACTTAGAATGAGATGATTTTTGTTGAGGTCATTTTGACAAGGTAAAAAGGGTGTTGTTTTACAAAACCACTGAGAATTTTTAAAGTATATTAGAGACTTTTGATTAAGACCCTAAAGAATCATATCAACTTGTGGAAAATGGGCATCCGATGACCCCTTTAAAATCTGAACAGATCTTAAAATACTCAGCATTGTACGCTTACAGACTTACTGATTTTATAAGTCACAGAGGAAAAACTGGCCATCTTACACTAAATGACAGAGGATCACACACTATCAGATTTTAAAGTCCTTCCAATAAAAACAAACTCGCGCAGAAACGTGTGCCTTGTTGCTAGGAGATGCATGACAAATGAAGCAATGTTTTTTTTTTTTTTTAAATCAGCTTAAAATATCAAACATGTTTGATCTCCTCCTACTGCACAGAATAATAATAATAATAATAATAATAATAATAAAAACATAGTTTGTGACCATTATACATGATTTTCTATGAAAACTGTCAACTCAAATCTGCAGGCTGCCTCTGATTTTCGCCAACTAGCGTTGAAACTGTAAATCGGGGCAAAAGTCGTATAATGCATTCCAGCCTTAAATCCCATAGAAACTGGAGCTTCTAGCAGCAGCTGCAGTGATGCACTGAATTTAGCAGTTGGAAATTGGCTCTTTTATTTTTTAGAAGGTAGGACTTATTCTGTCATATTTCACCAAAAAGTATTGATAAAAAAAATTGGACTATTTTACCCAGGCAAGTAATTACTGTCAGCTTACACACTGACATCACACAGAGATGCTTTCTATGTAGGTTAATAGACTTTATAGGTAACTTTAAAGGAACCGTATGTAAAAAATTTATTTCAGTTAATCATAAAATGGCCCTGACATGTCACTAGACATTAAGAAATCATGTTCATTTTAAATACTTATATCACTGACAACAGTGGTCCGGCCAGGATATTGTCATTTAAAAGTGAAAGTTGCAGCCCTCAACTGATGTTGATGTTGTCATGTTGTGTTTTGGTCTAAGGCGCCACCCTCCAGCTATCTACCAATCACGAAGTCAGTAGAGTTTCGTCATCCGGGTTGGCAGCTCTGCTCTAGTTACAGCTGCAGCTACGAACGTGTCGGATAAAACATGTATAAAGTTACGAAACCTAAAAGACCTCGTTATGAATCCGAAGTACGTCGTGACAAAGTCCGAAATAAACAAGGATTTGTATAGGAGATGCCTTTGACAGATGGAGACGGCTGAAAACGGAGAAGAATTTTGCTGGTATAGGCTAAAAGCCCCGTGCTTCCGTACACAGTGGATTTTCCACGGTTGCCCGTGCTAAATGCGTTCATAAAAAGCTTTAAATCGCACCACTAGCACGGTATGAAAACAATCTATGTTCCGACTGAAATGTGGTATTACAGTACATCTTTACGAAATATTTGGCTAATTGCCTTTAGTAAATTTTTGTGACACATAATTACTTCGCAAAACATCTCTCGTGAAGCATAAACATAAGTAACAGAAGAAAAAAAAACTTATTGTGTAGGACTCGTCACTTGCCATTGGAAGCTCCTTGTAGCAGCCTACCTTCCTGCGGAATCCTGCAGCTTAGCTGGCAACCTCGAGTCAGGGGGGAGGGGGAGAGGATACGCCGTTCTACAGTATTTTGAAAGTGATTGCAGTACCAGTTTTGGCCACAATCCTACATATGGTTCCTTTAACCATACTTCAAAGACAATAGAAGTAATGATATAATTACATGTAAAGATGTGCTGAAGTCCTACGTAACTGGTCAAAAATAAATAAATAAATAAATGCATAAATAATGGATTTCATATAATTGTAAATAACATGCAGTTAAGTGTCTAAAACATTACATTTAGTTTGCACTCGTATATCAATTTAAAGTATTATTTCTGTAATAACTAGACTTTTTTGCTAAATTGTACTACTTTTTCCACAAGGAAATGTATGGTACACTTTGACAGTCTGGTAACCCGGTCCATAATCCTGTCCTGTTCAAGTGACACTGCAAACTGCACTGTTTGCAAGATAGAGAAAAACAGTTTTCTATGTCAGAGCAACAACAAAATAGCCAGATATTTTAATGAGGTTATTGCTGCTCATATTAATGCCCTGCAAATGTTCATAACACCCACCACTGACACTAAAGAAATAATTTGGACTCTTTATCAGTGACAAAGACACACTGTGAGAAATGCCGAAGTGCATAATGGGAACATGAAGAAATGAATGCTTTTATTTATATAAAGATGTGATAATTGTCTGTTAGGTAACACATACTTTCAAGCAGATGACAAATACTTTAAAGAAAATGACGAATGCTTTAAAGTAGCTTAATTTGTTCTGTCTGTCTCTACAGGCCCATGATGAAAATCTACAGGGCACTAATTGCAGCGAGACGCGATGAGCAAATGCAGATCTTGGTGTTCCTAGGCTTGTTTTCGTCTTACTGTGATGGACTGTGACACAAGAAGATTCTGCATTTCTGTTCAGATCTCTATCTCAAACCTCTTTGTCTACACCCACCCATCAATCAGCTGCAGCCGAGTCGTTTGCTCAGATGGCACTGATGGTGTATGATTGCAATGCTCTTTTCTTATTCCACCTCCATTTCCTCACTCAAGCCTGTGTCTATTTAAACCCCCCACTCCTCCCATTCCGGATCTAGTCACAACACAATGTTCTTGCATTTTACATTTATACATGTGACTCATTTGCAAGACGAATCACAAGGTAAACAAAAATGCTTGCAACACAGATGAATACAGACTTACAGGCAGAGCATAGTGTCACTAAATTCCTCTGTGCTCCAATAAAATATTACCAATAAATTGTTGTCATCCCTTGTAACAAAAAGAAGTAAACTTTAGTATACTTTTAAAAAGAGTACTTATTGCTAAAATATTAAACTTAAAGGGTTAGTTCTCCCAAAAATGAAAATTATGTCAGTAATTGCTCACCCTCATGTCATTCCAAACAAATAAGTCCTTTGTTCATCTTTAAGATACGTTTGATGAAATTCAAGCGGTTTCTGACCCTGTAATGCAACTGAAACATTCCCATTCAAAGAACAAATTGTTGAATAAAGTAATTACTTTTGTGTTCTTTGTGCACAAAAAGTATTCTCATAACTTCCTAAAATTAAGGTTGAACCACTGATGTCACATGGACTATTTTAACAATATTCTTACTATCTTTCTGGGCCTTGAATGTGTCAGTTGCATTGCTGTCTACACAAGGTCAGAAAGCTCTCAGATTTCACCAAAAATATCTTATTTCATGTTCCCAAGATGAACAATGGTCTTACGGGTTTGGAACAACATGAGAGTTAGTAATTAAAGGAGAAGTCCACTTCCAGAACAAAAATTTACAGATAATGTACTCACCCCCTTGTCATCCAAGATGTTCATGTCTTTCTTTCTTCAATCGTAAAGAAATTATGTTTTTTTGAGGAAAACATTTCAGCATTTTTCTCCATATAGTGGACTTCTATGGTGCCCTGAGTTTGAACTTCCAAAATGTTTCAAAAGATCCCAAATGCGGTTGTAAACGATGCCAGCTGAGGAAGAAGGGTCTTATCTAGCGAAACAATCTATTATTTTCATAAAAAAATACAATTTACATACTTTTTAATCTCAAACTCTCGTCTTGTCATGCAAAGATGATCAAACACCCTTAAGAAAAAAGGTAAAAGTAGGACGATTTTAAGTTGAGGGAGAACATGATGGAATGGGAATTTTTCAACTGTCATTAACGGGGGAAAAAAAAAACAGTTCAGGCAGAGTAAGCGTTTGATATTGAAAAGTATATAAATTGTATTAAGTTCATGAAAATAACCAATTGTTTCGCTAGATAAGTCCTTTTTCCTTGGCTGGGTTTACAACCGCATTTGGGATCGTTTGAAGCCGCATTTAAACTGCATTTTGGAAGCTCAAACTCGGGGCACCATAGAAATCCACTATATGCAGAAAAACGCTGAAATGTTTTCCTCCAAAAACATAATTTCTTTTCGATTGAAGAAAGAAAGAAAGACACAAATATTTTGGATGACAAGTGGATGAGTACATTATCTGTACATTTTTATTCTGGAAGTGGACTTCTCCTTTAATGACAGAATTTTTTTACAAAACAAAACGCTCCAGACATTCCTCTGACATCATCTGGGATGCCATTCAAAATAAACTATCCACTTGTTTCTTGTGCTGGGATCCTTTTGATATTTGTACAAAGACGTGAATGAGCTGTTTAAACCAAACTCATCAAAGTGAACTACTTTCACTTCATTTCTTTTATTGACGACAGACTCAAGCGCGTCGACTGTGCCAGAAAGCGAAAGTGCATCTGTATACTGTATCCAGTGTAGACAAGATAGCAACAGTGATTGTAATTTCAATTTGCTTTTAACGCAACACTTGCATTCATCGTGATCAAGCGTTAAGCTGTTAAGCGACTGAACGCCATTCGGCGGGGCCTATGGTGAGATGATGACTATTCGTCAATGTCCTGCTCTGGAGGCAGGGTTTATGCAAATGACTGCACCTGGGTGACGTCACCCTGGCACGCCAGATCCAAACGAGCTTGATTAAATAAATGCTTTGTTTATAATGAGGAGGAGGTTTGAAGGGGAAACACTGCAGGCAAAAACACTGTTTTTTTCATGCACCTGTCAAATTTGGTTTTTTGGTTTTTCAAGTGTTTTTTTAGACTAGTGGAAAGAAAACATCCAAAAGACACTGTTATGTGTCTGTTCAGTGAGATAGCTGAAATCCCCTCTGTAAAAACATTTGACTCTAATATCTCAAAAAAAATAAAAATAAAATAAATAAATAAAATAAAACGAGAACTTTGAAACTGATTTTTGTACTAGAAATGTATGCAAATTAGTGTATATTTCATTAAATAATGTCTCATTTGCATATTTAAACCTAACATTTTATAAAACTTGTAATGCAAAAAAATGGTTGCAATTATCAATGTAATCAATCAACTAGATTAGTAAGGCGATAACTATTAGTTTTTTTTTTTTTTTATTCACCTGCAGTTTCTCGCCTTACTTGCAGGATGTTATCATACAAAGACCTCTTATATGTCAAAAGATCAAGGTAAATGTATTTTTCATGTCATGACCCCTTTAACAAACACATCATGAAAGTGTTTCTCTTTATGTACACTTAAGTGGCTTTTTATTTCAGTAAAGGAGTCATAAACTGAGAAACCAAAATTCCCTTGATCTTTTGACATATAAAGGTAACTGTATTATAAAAACTGTAAGTTTCAGCTGTTTCCTGAAAGAAAGCTTTCTTTTGGAATTTTTTGGAATGTTCTACTCTATGATAGTGTGGATAAGTGCCGCTTCCGCAGGAGAAGATCAACATCACTGCCTGTTTAGCCCCGCCCAACAATTTGTGCATAGTGTTTACCAGAGAGGCGAATGTGCAGGTCTATGCAGAAACCAAACAATAGAGACTGCTTTAAAGACAACAAGAAGTCCTTGCATTGCCTTCCTTCTGATCCCAGTGTTAGGAAAGAGTGGATAAACTTTATTTTTAATGAAGTTCCAGACTGTGTCAGTAAAAACTTTGTTTACGTCATTTTACTGCAGATTCATTTACAATTACGCATAGTGTCAAGGATGCAGCGCTCCTTCCCGTATCTCAGGGAACCAAGGTTACGCAAGAACCAGAGTGTCATAATTCGATGTAGGATTTTCAAAAAGATTGAAACTAAGGCCACGTTCACACAGCAGCAGAGTACAGTTGTCAGTCTTGTATTTAAGTCCCTAATACGGTTACGTTTACACACAGTACATTTATTTACAGGTGTGAGAACTGCATTCTATAACTGAACTCACACCCATAAATTTTCAGGACTCACAACCGCATTCTCGGAACACACGTGCTGTGTGAACAGAACAGGACTGGACAACTAGTTGTCCGTCATGTCATACAGTGTGAGAAAGCCGCTCTACCGCACAAATGTGTGTCTAACATGTGTTGTGTGTTTTAATGTGTGGTTTCAATAACTTACAGTGACAGAGAAATGAGCTGTGTGTCATCTGAAAGTTTCATATCCAGTCTCCACCGGAGCCACTCCGGTCAGTTTTGTGTTCTATGCACAGTAGAGGGTGACACGGGAGTGGATTTTCAAATCTCTCCCGTCCCACTCCCACAAAAAAAAATCCCATCCCATCCCAATCCCACGAAAAAACTGGGAAAAAATCCCGTCCCGTCCCAATCCCGGAAGAATGACTCCCATTCCCTCCCACTCCCGTATTATGTTTTTTTTTTTTGGCTAGAATCTGCCAGTTACAGTAAAGAATACAGTACAGATCACAGAGCATGCTACTGTTAGCTCTGCTGTTCAAAAGTGGTTAACATTAGAAGGGACATTTCGAGACTCACACCTGTAAGTAAATGTGGTTGTGTGAAAGGGACATTTCGAGACTCACACCTGTAAGTAAATGTGGTTGTCAATCCCAAAAACTGAGAGTGTAAACGTAGCCTAAAAGACGATGCTGTGCAGACTATATTGGCTCGGACAGTGATGTCACAACAAAAGTGTCACACGTACCAGATCACGTGAGGTCACGAGGACCCGGAAGTAACCTCACGCAGGTATTTAAGCAGGAAGCAGGTGTTGTTTTGCACCAGACATTGAGTTCATGCTCGACTCCACGTCAGGTCCCTTCATCTCTTCAACTCACGTGAGTAAACTCTCAGCTCTACGGAGCGCTTATTTACCTGTCTGTGTGCGTGTGAGAACGCGGATTTCTTGGTGGAAATCTCTACTCCTTATCGGAGCGTTCTCAGACCAACTGCGTGATTTACCTGCTCACTCGTGCACTTTGAGTATTCCGTCACGCTACAAGGGGACTAATCTCGATCATTCATTTCTCGTCCAGCCTCCGTGACAGAATGTCTGGTCCTGAAATGGTCCCGGCGGATCTGGAGCAATTGTGGGGCGTGATCCAGCAGCAGTCCGGGGAAATCATTAGTCTGCGGCAGGAGTTGGTGGGGCTTCGGGCGGAAGTCAACGCGCTTCGCGCCGAGACCGCGGGTCTTCGGGCGGAGTGCGGGGCTCTCCAGTCCGACCTCACCACCCTGCAGGCGGATTATGATGACCTGGCTGCTGCACCGATTGCCCCCGCAGAACCGGTCCGCCCCGCCCTTCAACCCAAGATCGCACTGCCGGACAAATGGGATGGATCCGGAGCCCGGTGCGATGTCCTACTCACTAACCTCTCCCTGTTATTTGAGTTTCAGCCAGCACGTTATCCCACCGAACGCAGCAGGATCGCTCTCCTCATCTCTCTTCTCACCGGGCAGGCAGCTGAGTGGGCTGCGGCGGTCCTGAAAGCCAACGGGATCGCGGCTCACTCATATACTGAGTTCACCAACCAGCTCAGGGCCGCCTTTCAACACCCTGAGAGCGAGGTGGAGGTGGATTCCCGTCTATACCACCTGAGGCAGGGCGAGCGCAGCGTCAGCAAATACACTATGGACTTCCGTACTCTTGCAGTTCAAACTACATGGAGTGATGCGGCGCTCCGCACAGCCTTCTATGAAGGACTATCCAACCGTCTGAAAGATGAGCTGGCTGTGCGTGAGCTGCCGGCCACCCTGGAGGGCATGATACAGCTCGCCCTCCGGGTGGATCAATGCATGAGCAACCCTACTAAACGTTTTTCTTCTCTCTCCACAGGATCCACCCTCCGTCACCGTCATCTGGATCAATCCTTCACCCACGCTGTCGCTGCGCCATCTCCACCTCCACCGACCGCTCCAGAGGCCCACTCATCGGGAGCCGGGGAACCCATGCAGATTGGGCGCACCTCCCTGACGGCAGCAGAAAGGGCCAGACGCTACCGCGAAGGGCTCTGTGCCTATTGCGCCTCCCCAGATCACCATCGTGCAATCTGCCCTTTGCGTCCGGGAAACGGCCAGACCAGGTGAAGAGGGGGAGGTCTTCATCTGGTTCCGCTGCCAACCAATCCTACCCCGCCAATTCCCGGCTGCTCCTTCAGGTATCAATCCTCATGGGCCACCAACGGATCGTGACCACCGCATTTGTTGACTCAGGTGCGGCTGGGAATTTTATCGATCAGGCTTATGCTGCCCAATTGGGGATTGAGACTGAGGTGTTATCCCAGCCTTTAAATATAACAGCCATTGACGGTCGCCCCCTTAACTTCAGCCCCGTCACCCGACGCACCAAAGAGATTCACCTACTCATCGGCAACCACTCTGAAAAGATCCACCTCTTCATCACCAAAATCACCTCATCACCGATCATCCTGGGACACCCGTGGCTCATCATGCACGATCCATTCATCTCCTGGACCACCAACCGCATCGTCCACTGGGGGGCGACCTGTCAGGAGCTCTGTCTCCAGGCGAAGGCTGGGACGTGTTCAGGGGAGTCCGAGGTCCCCGATGTCAAGCTGGATGGGATCCCCGTTCCGTACCGTGACCTGGCCGAGGTGTTCAGTAAGAAACAGGCTGCCCGTCTACCACCTCACCGCCCGTACGATCTGGCGATCGACCTCGTGCCGGGCGCGGTACCTCCCCGCGGCCACCTGTACTCCTTGTCGGCCGCCGAACACCAAGCGATGGAGGAGTACGTAGCGGAAGGACTCCGGGCCGGCACTATACGTCCTTCTAGCTCTCCGGCGGCTGCGGGCTTCTTCTTCGTGAAGAAGAAGGACGGGGGTCTCCGTCCATGCGTTGACTACCGGGGGCTCAACCAAGTCACAATCAAGAACCGTCATCCACTCCCTCTTACCAACACCGCCCTGGACGCCCTCTCTGGTGCCCGCTTCTTCACGAAGCTGGACTTACGGAGCGCATACAACTTGGTCCGCATCAGGGAGGGTGATGAGTGGAAGACGGCCTTCATAACCCCCACTGGTCACTACGAGACCCTGGTTATGCCGTTTGGTCTGTGCAACAGTCCATCTGTATTTCAACAATTCATTAATGACGTCCTCCGGGACATGCTGGGTAGATGGTGCTACGCCTATCTTGATGACATCCTTGTATACTCCAAGACCCTCGAGGAGCACACCCAGCATGTCCGAGCAGTACTTCGGAGGTTGCTGGCCCACCAGTTGTACTGCAAGTTGGAGAAATGTGCCTTTCACCAGCACACCACCACATTCCTCGGCTTCGTTATATCCTCTCAGGGTGTGGCCATGGATCCCCAGAAGCTGGAGGCTGTGCGTTCGTGGCCCCTACCCACATCGCTCAAACAGCTGCAACGTTTTCTGGGGTTCGCCAATTTCTACCGGCGATTTATCCAGGGCTTCAGCGCAACTGCAGCACCTCTGACTGCTCTCACCAAGCCATCACGAGGAGAATTCCAACTCACACCCGAAGCCATTCAAGCGTTCAAGAAACTCTGTCATCTGTTCACCACCGCACCAGTCCTCATCCATCCCAACCCAGCTAAACCTTTCGTTGTCGAAGTGGACGCTTCCGATGTGGGCGTAGGGGCGGTCCTCTCACAACGTGGTCCAGACGAGAAACTACATCCTTGTAGTTTTTTCTCAAGAAAATTTAATCCCACTCAGCAGCGTTACGGGGTAGGGGACCGTGAACTGTTGGCCATCAAGTGGGCTCTGGAAGAGTGGCGTCACTGGCTTCAGGGCGGCAGTGACCCATTCACCGTCTGGACCGACCACCAGAACCTCACCGTCATCCGCCAGACCAAACAGCTTAACCCCAGGCAGGCGCGGCGGGCATTATTCTTCGAGCATTTCCACTTCCACCTCTCCTACCGGCCCGGCTCGAAGAATACCAAAGCAGACGCCATCTCCAGACAACATCAACATGATACCATCTCCTCGGAGCCCGCGCCTGTCCTGCCTCCACACATCATCTTGGCTCCCCTCCAGTGGGGGTTAGAAGAGAGAGTTCGCCAGAGTCACGGCCTGGAACCCCCCCCACCCGAAACCCCCGCTGGGCGACTCTTCGTTCCAGACCACCTCCGCAGAGAAGTTCTCCAGTGGGGGCACGATTCCACTTTGGCAGGACATCAGGGGGTCCAGAGAACCATCTCGTTTATCGACCGGGCGTTTTGGTGGAGGACGTTGAGGAGAGACGTACAGGAGTACGTCCAGGCATGTAACATCTGCGCTCGCTCCAAAACCTCCAACTCTCCATCTACCGGCGAGCTGCAGCCCCTCCCCATCCCCAAACGCCCCTGGAGTCACATCTCTGTCGATTTCGTGACTGGACTCCCTGACTCGGAGGGCAAGAACACCATCCTGACCATTGTGGATCGTTTTTCGAAGGCTGTGCACCTGGTGGCTCTCGCCGGACTCCCTTCTGCCAAGACCACCGCTGAGCTGATACTCGAGCACGTAGTCCGCTTGCATGGGTTTCCCAAGGACATCGTCTCGGACAGAGGGCCCCAGTTCACGGCCAAGTTCTGGCAGGCCTTCTGCCGTCTGGGCGGTACCACCTCCAGCCTATCGTCCGGTCACCATCCTCAGACGAACGGCCAGACGGAGCGGGCCAACCAACAACTGGAGCGCTTTCTTCGATGCTTTGCGGGTGAACATCAGCGCTCCTGGGCACGCTACCTCGTCTGGGCCGAACTATCCAACAACCTACACACCTCTTCGGCCACCAAGTTAAGCCCATTCGAGGTATGCTACGGGTACCAACCTCCGGTGTTCGAACATCAAGAACCGGAGGTTGATGTCCCGTCTGCCCAACAGTTGGTCCGCCGGTGCCAGCGGCTCTGGAACCACGCCAGGACTGCCATTCAAAAGGCCAACCAACGCTACACCACCCAACATCGCCGCCGGCACCCTCCGGGACGATTGTTCCACGTAGGTGACAGGGTCTATCTCTCCACACGCAATATAAATCTGAAGTCGGACTCTAAAAAACTCACCCCACGTTTCATTGGACCCTACAAGATCACCCATCGCCTAAACCCTGTTACCTTCCGGCTCCAGCTGCCTGCTTCCCTCCGGATCCATCCTGTATTTCACCAATCACAACTTAAACATGTCTTCTTCTCCCCTCTGTCTCCCCAGGTCACTGCACCTCCCCCGGTCCGGATCATCGACGGTGGTCCTGCGTACACCGTCCGGAGGATCCTTGACTCGCGAACCCGGGGCCGTGGCACCCAATACCTCGTCGATTGGGAGGGCTACGGTCCGGAGGAGCGGTCTTGGGTTCCCGGGCGGTTCATCCTGGATCCCACTCTCATCCAGGACTACCGTCGTCGGGTATCCTCCGTTCCGGGACCGTCAGGTGCCGGTCCTGGAGGGGGGGGTACTGTCACACGTACCAGATCACGTGAGGTCACGAGGACCCGGAAGTAACCTCACGCAGGTATTTAAGCAGGAAGCAGGTGTTGTTTTGCACCAGACATTGAGTTCATGCTCGACTCCACGTCAGGTCCCTTCATCTCTTCAACTCACGTGAGTAAACTCTCAGCTCTACGGAGCGCTTATTTACCTGTCTGTGTGCGTGTGAGAACGCGGATTTCTTGGTGGAAATCTCTACTCCTTATCGGAGCGTTCTCAGACCAACTGCGTGATTTACCTGCTCACTCGTGCACTTCCGCGTTTGAGTATTCCGTCACGCTACAAGGGGACTAATCTCGATCATTCATTTCTCGTCCAGCCTCCGTGACAAAAAGTGTGAGTTTTCATTACGTGGTCACTATTGCTTTGTGTTTTCTTACTACTTTCGCGTCTACAATCCGCAATGCCAGTGTTCTGCAGAGAGGGGTGTTAAAAACAGGACAGAAAATAGCCTATTACTTCTAAATTTTTATTATTATTTTTTTTTTTTTTAATGTAAAAATCTTGATAACATTATAAGTGCACCTCAGAGAACAGTACAACATAAGAAACAAAGGCAGCTCATGACCCCTTTAACATTTTCTGCAAGTGCAGTTTTAAAAATATACTTTTAAGATTTGAAGTACACTACAAGTGCACATTCAGTATAAGGGAGATTCACAGAATATCCTTTAAATATAGTTATTAATAGGATGATTTACTAAATCATTTAACATGATTCAGTAAAATATTTAAAACCTCAAGGCTTGTTTCATGGACATCATGGAATCAGAGCAAAAGAGAAAATGAAAGCTAGTGACAAAGCTAACACTTGTTACTGTGTGAATAAGCAGCTATTTGAATTTAGAGGACTGAGTTTTCCATGGATGTCCCTTTTTTTTTTTCCTTTCCATGCTGCAGATTTAATACCTTGGTTTCCATTATCTAGGAAAGAGTGCTTTTAAAACTGCAACAAGCAAGTCAACATCACATTAGCTTGCTCTTGTTGTATCCATCACCTACAACAGGCTGGGTAAACACAATGTTTTTTTTTTAAGTTTAGGAGGCCAATTATTGCTATACACAATACACATATGTTGTGGGATGGCTAAAAACAGAAGTGTTTTAAAGCATTTTGTCCATTCATTTACACAGCAACAGCATTTTTGGGTCCTGAAAACTGAAACTTTTGAAAATGAGTTTTAAAGTGCAAGTCTTTTAAAACTACATTGTCTCTGTGTAAACTATAAAAATGTGAATTTGTGAAAACGGTGATGTCATGTGCATATATATTACATTTTCAGTCTATAGGTAGGTCTATCTTCTGATGCACATACCTAGATAGCACTCGTATGTCTGCAAGATGTCTGTTAAAGATCTCTTGATCTGGAAAGCATATGCTGTGTACGAATGTCTGACAGACTTCTTTCAGATGTCAGATGATTACGTACATTCTAAATCATAAACATCTTACAGACATTTAACAGACGTCTATATGACATCTGATGAGAAACGTCTAATAGACGTATTGCAGATGACCAAACACTCTAAAAAATATGTCAAATAGACGTCTCTGTTATGTACGTGTGCAATCAGGGTAGTGGCCAGGCATGAATAATACAGCCTTTTTAGTCATTTTCGCTGACCTATGTGAATTTAGTTTTTAGTTTTCTGCTGTACGCAGAACTTTTCAAAAACGCAAAGGAAAAACGTGTAATTTTTAAATACAATCATTGTGTAAACTTACTCTTACAGTAGACTTTTTAGTCAGTAAGTCAGCCTTTGCTTTCAGGACTGTGAGAATTTTGGAGATATGTAATTGTATTAGCTGCAGTGGCATGAACATGTTTTTTTTTTTGTTTTTTTTTTCTTGGCAAAGACCAACTGTGAGGTTACATGGATGAATTTGTAGCAACATGTCTATTAAGATAATCTTTAGATTACAAACATAAAGCCTTCTCCTGATAGTTACTCTTATAAAGCGCTATATTAAATTCCTTCTCAGAAGGGCAGTTTTATCATCATAGATAAGAAGTATTATCCTCCTCATCTGTAATTGATCACATTATCATTAATCACTGCTCCTCTAAGAGACTTAACTCAGATTCTGGCATTTTCTCCCCCGGATAGCCGCTAACAACATTATTGTTATTTATTATTTATTATTTATTTTTGCACATCATTCAATTAAAAGCGTGTTAATGTTCTCTGGCAAGTTTTGATTAAACTATTAATCAGCGCCTGATGCGGACATGATTACAAACCTCCACCACCTTGACATCTTGCTCTTCAGGGACTTGTCTTCACACAAATAATGAGTGCTGACCTGAAACATCAACAGCTGTTTATGTTGTGTTTGTTTGGAGTGATACAGAGGAACCAAGCCATCAAGATTAAACTGTATTGTTAAATAATTATGAACTGTAATATGTTTCTGGAAGTAATTGCCATGATAACATTTTATCTCAATGAGACATATCTTTTGTCAGGGAATAACCTGAGGGATCAATGATGGCTTTAATACATCCTTTTATGATTTATTTTATTTTTTTATTTTATTTTATTTAGCTGCAAAACTTGCTAACTAGCACATTATGAAGAAAGGCGATTTGCAAAGATGCATAAAAAAACCCTTATACTCACTTCTGCTGTAGGTGAAGCTGCATCACAAATGAGTCACGCGAACATAGATGCATATATGTTGATCGCCAGGTGCGTTTTCTTTCTAAAACTAAAGTAACGCTAATCCTCTACATCTTCAGTGGCTCATATGTTGGGAGTAAATGATGACTGCTATGATCATTATTACATTCAACAACAGAACATCTCATTTGCTCAACCATAGACATTCTTGTCTTCCCCTGCACCGGAGTCGAAACAATGGAGGCCGGAGTCGAACTGTTCACAGCTCAATCAGGGGGGGTCTAAGGTAAGACAGTCATGTCAATCAGCTATCGTGGAAGCGGCCTTTGTCGGTGTGACATCACACCTTGATTTGAAAAAGATTTATATAAGATATTTCTTATAAAGATTACAAAAATACGACTGGGTGGATTTGTATCATAATAGGGTGGTTGTGTACACACACTGCCAACACACATTTATGTTCAAACAACATGTAAAAGTGAGTTTTGCATCCGTTGACCCCTTTAAAAGTTTATCCTGTCCCTTCTTTCTGGCTCTTGTAATCGTTCTAAACATAGCACCCGTTACGGTGCCTCCGATAATAACACGGATTTTGTCATATCCCTCATCCCCCTGTTTACCCACTGGCCTGCAAGGATTTATAAAATGACAGAGTTGTTTGCTTAGACATGTCTGCTTCTTATTGCACTGTTGTGTGCTTGCACATGCTGTAATGTTTCAACTATTGACTAAAAAAAAAACAAAAAAAAAAAACAAGTGCACATATATTACTGTTGTAAAAATAATGTGGCTAAGACACTTTATATGCAAAACCATAAACATATTCATGTACTCAGTTTTGCCATTTCAACGTCCATCAACATTTTACTGAATCAAAAATCTATATTTACCAGCTGTAGTAGCATGAGCTCTGCCTTACACTAAAAACTCATGACAGAGACATGCACCATGCAGATTTGATAGAACAGTTGACGTGTGTAATACTGAGACAATAGCACAACCTTCTGACACACTGATGCAAAATACCACACATGCTATTAATGTCTTTCCTCTTCAATTCGCAGTCCCTCTACACAGATACACTCTTGAGATTCAGCACGCATTTATTTGTCTGCATACGTTTATACGTCTGCATGCATTTTCTATGTCTGCATGCATTATACATATTAAGAAAGACAATGTTCGCAAAAACAGTCTTAGACCTATATGACACTACACTCTACACTTTTAATTTGAGGGACCAAATATATTTTACTCTGTTCTAAAAAAAAATAGTGGCAAGATTTTACTGAATTATAAGTGGCAAGTATGAAGGCTGTTCAAAAAGAGATTTCATTATAGCCAAAATTCAGCATTACGTGTGTCCTTAGTGGAGAAGGCAATCTCAGAATGCACTGTCACTAGTTTAGAGAGAGAAAGCGAGAGAGAGAGAAACCTCAGGATCATTGGAAAAATGTATTTTGCAAAAGATATCAAATTGCTTCTTTACGAAAAGTCCAGTGAGTGCCGCTAAAAGCATGTCAGTTTTATCCAAATTAATGTGAATCTGTCAGTGTTTTATTGTTGCACATATCATTCAGAACATAAATGAACAGGTGCTTGAAGGTTTATGCTCTATCATGTTTGAAAATAATATAGTATCTACACCAAACCCTGATAGTGAAACTGATAGTGCTAATACAAGCAAACATGAGAAAATTAATTTGCTAAAGTAATCATGTCATTTTATTCTGCTTCTACAAGTCTCTCAGCAATGCTGTACCAGGTCCACTAATGAGCAAGTTTACTTTGTCAGAGCTAGTTACTTGTCTAGAGCTAGTTATGTGATGTAAATATTAAATGTGTTAGTTTATGAATCATGCAGTATGGTAAATGTGTTTTGAAGTCATAACATTGTATTGTGCTTGGAATTATCCAAAAAATAAGTTTTATTATTTGATAATCTGCCCTGTAATCATAATATGGGTGAAAAGGAATAAAAGTTCATGGTGTTTTACTGTCACTGCTGTTCATTTCAGCTGGAAACTGCAGTAAATTGTATGTATATGTAGAGACATGTTTTTTTTTTTTTTCTTCCCAATGAGCCTATGCTGAAAAGAAAAATTAATCCAAAGGCCAAAATGCATATCTCATTCAAAACTATTACTATTGGAACCAAACATATTTTTGTGATATGCTTTGCATAACTGCAATTTCTATATCAAAGCGCATATACTCTCATGAAAAAAAAAAGTACGAAAGCTTTGACTGAGTTGGTACCCTTTTTAAAAGGTACTAATATGTACCATTTAGGCACTAAAATGTACTTTATGTACTAATACATACCTTTAAGGTACTAACGTGCATTCCTTTAGGGGTAAATATGGTATAAAGATTTCCCAGTGACAGCTTTTGTTTTTTATTTGTACAAAAGCTGAGTGTAATTACTGCCTATGTAGTGCGTGCCAAATTCAAGACGTTTAAGAAGCACCCCCAGAAGGGTGCCACCTATATAGGAAGTGTGCCATGAGGCAACACAATAGAGTTTGGAACAGACTGACAGTAAACACATTCTGTTTTACCGTTTCCAGCCAAAGATCATATGTACTTCCCCCTGGGCAAAGAGCATTTCCCTGTGTTTTGACCTTGGACATATCCTCAGGCCTTTCATATCCTTTCGATGTTGAAATGAGTCATGTTACCACATGTCATCTTGACGTGCTGGTGAAAACACCTCGCCTTGTGCTTTGTATTCTCACAGTCAAAACATAAAGAATTCTGCACCCAGATGGCAGCTGGAGGAAGATGGCAACATAAGAGCACTGAGGTACTGAGAGGACCTGCGCTATGACTAGCTACATGATTTAGGGATGGAGAACTGACATGTAGGAAGTGGGAAAGAGGGAGAAGTGGACGAACAAGGGAACACCGGACGGTTGCAGGGTCCCATCGGCTTGCAGCACGGAGATATCAAAGTGGCGGCATGGATCTGAATGCTAATGCTCCAGCCTGTCAGTCACTACGGCAATCTTCTGCTTCTGCCATCACTACCATTTCACACACACTTCAAGCGGCATAGCTTGACAGGTTTGCTGCCAACCGACTGTGGGGCCACGCTTTGCAAAAAAAAAAAAAATTAAAAAATAAAATGTTTAAATCTGTCAGTCATCAGAAGGAAAAGAGGAGAAGAGCTAGGATGTTTTGCTCACGTCAAGCCTGCAAGCTTCCTCTAACAATGGGCATGATTAATATTTATACCTGTCCAGGTGCCTTCAAATTCACAATGCTGCAAAAAGCTGCAGCGATGGGTCTGAAGGGCTTCAGATGCGCCTCTATGCGAGGAACCTCAGAAACGATAACTGCAGCCCTTCCATGAAGTGGAACGCTAAAGAAGCAGTGATATTTGCTGGCAGGCTGACTGGCATATGTTAATGTCCTGTTTACTTGTTACAACCTTGATGCTTAGTAAAGAAGAACCATGTCAGACAGCATCTGTTCAGCACAATGATTTTGAACAAACATAAAAATGTTTGACATATAAAACATACATAACTTCTGAGAAAAAAAAAAGTGTTTGGAATCATTAAAAATAATGAAAGAATGAAAGATATGTTTAAAATTACATCAGATGTGACCTAAAAACAGATGATTTATTTTACATGGAGGCAGGAATATGAATATACTACTTAAATTATCTTATATACTTTCCTTTGCAAGCAAGCAAGCAAGCAAGCAAGCAAACAAACAAACAAACAAACAAACATAAATAAATAAATAATTCAATAGCCCTGATCACACCAGATTATGACACTGTCACTGTTCAGCAGTTTAAAAGTCCAAACCACTGTCATATTTGCCAGTTTGCATTTGAATAGCTGAACTTTAGAGTGTTTGTTTGTTTGTTTTTTGATCCAGTTAAGTATGATTTAAAAACATCTTTATATGCAATTTCATAATCATTTCTATTGTCTTTAAAGTTAAATGGTTAAAGTGTATTGCTGCATGTAATGACAAGCATTAGCAATTATTAAAATTTCAATTGCAGTATCAGTGTAAACATTTAATTTGACACTAGTATGTATTTAAATATTGTAATTACACATTTGCAATTATGAAGTTCAAATTTAGTATTTAAAGCTGTAGTCCAACTTTTTTTTTTTGGTTAAAAAATTATCTGAAATCATAATCAAAATCAAGTACAAGTGCAGGTGCCGGATCGTTTATAGCCTTTTCTCACAGCTGCTGGAATAATTTCATTTATCATTTTGATGGCGGATTGTAATCCAGAAAGGATTAAGTATTTATGAAACACATGTGACTGAAATTAAATTATCTTTCAGTTTTAAATGTGCATCCGATTACAGATAGATGTGGGGTTACACAAGATTTGTATTTTAAAGAGAACTAGTTAATTAAGAATTAGGAATATTAATTTGCTTTTTGGGTTAAATAAAAAAAAAATCTTTGTATGAAATTCGAATGGTATGAAAATTACAGATTGGACTGTACAGAAATTGAAGTCTACACACTAATACACACTAAATACATGTAGTCACGCAATGCTGTTGTTGTCAAGTTTAACAATTTGAGAACACGTATAACAGTATAATAATAATTTGCATGATTTGATGTGATATGAGCTAAGTGAACGATATTGTCACACCCCTGTGGACTGTTTATGTTGGTCTCTCCCTCTTGTGCCCATATTTGGTCGTTCCTGTTTCCTGTCCTCGTTTATCATAATTAGTTAACCTGGTATCACCTGTGTCTTGATTACGTTCATTGTAATCACCTGTCTTTATAAGTTGGTTTCAGTTCAGTGTTTGTTGTCTGGTCTTGTCAACGTTAATGTTGAATGTGTGTACCCTCCTGCTGTGGATTTACCTGTTGCCTGCGGATTATAATAAAGACTTTATCTTGGACCTTCGTCTTCATTCGCCCCCTCCTTACACGTTACGTGACAGAAGACCGGACCTATAAATGTAAGCGGCGTGCTACCCCGAGTTTTCTTTTTGTCTGCCATTTGTCAGTATTTGTTTTGGTTATGGATGACCTGGCCATCCTCGTCCTCCTGCTGGAGCAGGGGAACGCTCTCTCGAGGACCACACCACAGACATTTGTCTTGCCACTATGACACACTATCCAGACAGCTGCCTTTGTTCATTCTACCAAGCTGGACTTAACATCGCCACACGAGTGCAGCTGTCCGGAGCTGTCCACCCCGGCTCCTTGCTCCCTCATCTCCACCATCGCCCTTCGGCCCACCAGCTCCGCCGGGCTCCCTCGTCCCTCCGGCTCCGCCTTGGTTGGCCGTCGTCCCGCCATCGCCTGTGGACTCCATTCCTCCGGCTGTGCCTCGTCACTCCGTCCCACCGGCTCCGTTGGGCTCCTCCTCCCTCCAGCTCCGCCGCGGACCTCCAGATCTCCGCCTGCGCCTGTCATCCGGTCTCGTCAACGTCAGTGTGAATGTGTGTACCGTCCTGCTGTGGATTTACCTGTTGCCTGTGGATTATAATAAAGACTTTTTCTTAGGACCTTCGTCTTCTCCGATACGTCTTCTCCGTTACGTGTAGAACGTCTTCTCCGTTCTACATGTTACGTGACACATATATTTAATCACAATTGGTAGCGCAAATTATTGTAATGCTTTTTTTCCTCAGTTGGTCAGAACAAAAGTGGCAGACATGCTTAGGGTGTACTCAAAATAGGCACGGTTGTCTTGAATCAAGCCCGAGCACGATTATCCCCGAGCCCAACCGAACCACGCCCTGGCCCATCTCTCCAACCGGGCCAGGGATGGTTAAATGAATCGCACCCAAGCGTGGCACTAAGTGCTCACACTAGTCAAATGAACTGCGCTTTGGGGGACAAACGTGCTCAGGCATTGGCTCAAAACGCCTAGTGTGAGTATACCCTTACTTGTTCAGATGACAATACCAGGTGAAAGGTTAGAATCTGTGATTCCCGAGTACAGTATCCACATGAGTGCGGTGACTGACAGCCACACATACACCTTAAAACATTAGATTCATCCACATTGGAGCCATGCCAGTGCACAACCCACGTAATGAAGATAATTCCACAAATAACTGCAATTGCAACACAGAGATGGCAACAAAGAGGCAAAACTTATGGACTGCAGCTTTAAAATATATTACATTTTATTGTAATACTGAATATTATTGAGCACAGTACAGTTAAACTAAGACTAATCAGGTACTTTACAAGTGCTTTAGTATGCTAGTCAACACATCAAAATATATAAGTGTATTTCTTAAAAGCATAACATGTAGGTTGTTGCAGCATGGACCATCAAATCAACAGATAACACCATGGATGAAAACTTAAGTGTGTTAAGAAACAGCCATGAAAGCATCTCTCTTTAGGTCACTTGAGCTGTATTTTTTAATTATTATTATTATTTTATTTTATTTTATTTTTATTTATTTGCTTAATATTATATTATCTGAAAGTGCAGTTTTTAGAAAGCAGTTTTTAGAAACTATTCTTTTAAAATTTGAAGTACACTACAATTGCAAATTCAGTACAATCTAGCACTTCTTTTTCATAAGGGACACTTTATTAATCTGTAAGTTTTCACATTCGTACAGTTTCTCCTTGTGTAGGAGGAAAACACTAATTTCAGCTTATTGTGCACAATATGCACCAAGGTTATTGCCTAAATAAACAAAATGCTTTTTGTACAACAGAAGAGGCCAGAATCATTAGACTGACTTTACTAAATGGCCGTCCAAAGGTCCTTATTACTTGACTAAATATATCTAAAATGCCCTATTTATCTGTGAAACTGTGTGTGCTTGAGGGGGTCACCTTTGCATACACAGAATGTCTCAGCATGAATGTGTAAGTCTTTTCCAACCCACGTTCCAAAAACAGAAATGAACGTGTCAGTTATCACTCCCACGCTCCCCCTGTGTGCAGTGTTAAGAATAGCCTCAGTGCGCTCTGGCCAGATGGACGGCGTCGTCCACACCTAATGTGACACACTGTCAACACCAAATTAGCCTCAGAAAGAGGTGGGAGTATCAGGCACAAATCCAGCAGAGGAGAGAAACAATTAGATCTCAGCCTGAAGGGCATTGCATAATGACTTGATTATGTGTTTATAAAGGATTTGAGATGTTAAGCACTGATGCTCATGCATAAACTAAGACTTGAGACATGGCAGGTTAACAGGTTTATATGCAATGTATTTCAAAGGGTTCACCTCCTCAGTCATTGCAATTTCTCCTTCATAATTGTTTTTATATTTTTAGTTTTTAAGTAAATGCTGAATTACTCCAGTTTCAGAACCATTACATCCTTTAAACCGTTATTAGTGAGCTCTAATGTTACTTTAAAACAGTTTATAGACCTGAGACATTAAAAAATAACTGCCTCTCCAGGCTCCGGCTAATTGGCTGTCATTAAGCCTTAGCCATGTCAAGTTATTATACAGTGACAACTGCCATCTAGGATCATTAGAAGGGGCGAAACAAACTAGCGGTATCAAACAGCAACAATTCAGCTCGCCATTCCAGTTGGCTTCTGTCAAAAACAACTCTATAAAGTTGGAACTGGAGGGAAGCTGGAGATTTTCGTTCTTATTCGGTTTCTCTTTCGTGGCGGCTTGAAGGGAATCTATTTGGCAGCTCTGTGCGCTCCTAAAGCCTCACATCCCTGGGCGGCACAGGCCATAAAATCATAATGAGATTAGGTGAGATGAAAAGTGAGCTGTGGTGGTGAAGGCCATAGAGGCAGGCGGGAATTCAATCAGAGGAGTCAGGACACACCTGGTCGTCTGGACTCATTTTTTCTGCGCTTACCACTTGCGTACGAGCAAGTGCTCCATTTCCCTGGTGGACCTCCGGCCAATCAGAACATACCTGGCAAACCCTGTCCATCTGGAGGATCCCGTTAAACATATTGACCGAATCAGCAGCAGTGAAAATGTGTTATATTCCACGGTTTCAAGTTTTCTCAAAATTATATTACACCTTCGAGCAATGAGAAAGATTGTCCTTTCGTTCGGCTCTCACCTATGTTCTACCTCACTAATTAGCACTCTGGCATGACCGAGACATCTGTGTCTGGCAGAAACCGTGGATGATTTAAACTATTAGAGGATTTGTTGGACTGTATCGCCTTCTTGAAGACAAATGAGGAGCCTGATGCTGCCACCATTAGCTGAAGCCATAAAGGATAGTATAATTATGACTGCAGAGTTCAGCTGCTTAGCTTTGGCTCTTTAAGAAGAAGTGCAAGTCTGTCTCAAGACAGCTGCAGGTATGTGTGTGCGTCTGTGTTAGCATCTGTGCTAAATCTCACGGGGATAAAACGCGCATCATCAGCAAAGCTAAGTCACTGACTTTTGCAGGTAATATTGTTACTTTTCTAAGTCTGTTCATCCTACAGCATCAGAAGAAAATAGCAAAGATTGTTTCTTTAGTTTTTTACAGGGGCAGTACCTTCAAAGGTGCACCTTTTTACCAAAGGATGCATATTAGTACCTTAATGTGCACCTTTCAGGTGGTAGATATGGAACAAAGGTGCACATTCGATGGTTCTGTGCCAGTGACAAGCTGTTGTTACCCAACATAGACTCCACTCCAAAAATCTACCTATACATACAATTTACTACTAGCTGAAATGAACACTAAATGGAATAAACAGCAAAAATCTATATTCCTTTCCATACAAATTAAGATTATAGTCGCAGAATACTGATTCAATTTTTTTTTTTACTTATTATTCTTGTACAATTAATTACTATGTTTTGAATTTTATTATTATTATTTTTTTTTTCCATAGTAATAACTTTTACCTTCTACCACGATTTGTAAACTAACACAATTTGGTGTTTGCATCACTTTACCAGCTCGATATGCATGGCTTTTCTTACAAAGTATACTTGCTCGGTGTAGTGTTGCACTTGTGATGTGAAGTGCTCTGTTACGAGTCCCATAAAACACAAGTCACTAAACAGATAAAAGACTTGCAGAAGCAAGATAAAATGACATGGCTGCTTCACCAAATGTGTTTATAATCTCACGTTTACTAATACTGTTGGTAGGTTTAGTGTAGGCCAGGGGTTCTCAACTCTTGACCCTTGAGGTCCACTTTCCGGCAGAGTTTACCTCTAAACTTAATCAAATTCACCTACCAGTAACTTTCTTGTGATCCTGCCAACCTTGATCTGAGCTGTAACATCCTCGCTTTTTCATGCTGTGGATTATCTCGCCTGTTGCGAATAGTCCCATATGGATCTATTGTTTTCATCCAAAAGCGTCATTGCACCGAATTTTCGCATTTAGTGTCAAAAAGGCTTTTAAATGTCTGATGGCTGAGTGTTTAAAATTTGCAGAGCAGGTTTAAGCAAAGTGTCTGTTTCAGGATAAATGCCTTTTTTTTTTTAACGTACTTTGTAGTTGTTTTGTACTATTTTAATTTTGCACTATTTTAGCTGATTGTATTGCTAATGCTGCTTTTTTGTTGTTGTTTTTTTCTTTGTTTTTTTGTATTTTCAGTTTGTTTACGCATACGTGGCCACGGAAAAATATGTTGTTCCCTCAACATAAGGAGTCATGGCCACGATTTTAATGAGTAAACAAACCTGTGTGACCATAGCAACCTGTGATTTCCAGAAATTAATAAATTAATCATATATTTTGAATTAAAAATACTAAAAGTGCATAATTTAGAAATTATTCTATTAACCATAGATAGATAGGAATTTTAATGGAAGTTTGCTTTAAAGAGAATTGAACATATTAGGCTATAGTATTTATTGTATTTCAGCTAGTAATTATGAACACTAGCAGTGTTTCATTTCTTTCGCATTGAAACATTCAAAATAAAATATTAATATTATCTATTTCAAATAATCCCAGGTTGCTATAGTCACGTTTGTTTACACAGTAAATTTGTTGACACAAGAAAAATAATAAGGATGTCATTACCTCGATAAAGTGATCTTGTGTCCACAACATATTATCACATTTCCATGAGTTAATATGTTGTGGCTGCAACAAAAAATAACCTTTGTGTGGTATTCATATTTTTGTTATTCAGTATTCAGTATATTTTTGTATTCAGTGTTTGTTGGTCTGATGGACCTGCTGTATTTTGGGGATTTGAATTCAACTCAAAACATGAAACAATTATACACTCAACAGATGTTTACTTCATCCCAATTGCAAACAATATAAACAGCATATATGGTTAATATTTGCCCTTTACCTTTGTTAGATCACATTCATGAATTAAAGTTGTAATGAATTTTGCTTTTACCAACCACGTCACAGATGACGTTATTATTCTTGGATCACGTGTCAGTTAATGTGTGGTTATGAGTACATCACATAAGAAAGATTGGTGGGATCTCTAACTTGTAAAACTCCATACTGTATTATCAACACAAAGAAGACACAAGTGTAATAAAATACATTTTATTAACAAAAGACAGACAAGAGTAATCAAAAACTACTAAATGAATACCATGAATGAACAAGGAATAAAGTGCATAAGATGCATAAAATGCAAGTGATTATGTTGGGTGTTGCTATATCAGAGCTACTGTATGTTATCTGGAAAGATAAACTGTTGCTACTCTGAAACAAATAAGGTGAAGAACCTTATTATGCATCAAACAAATACTTGTAAGGTTTGTTAGCAATGGCAGTCAGCTACATACTGTAAATTAGAAAATCATATACTGATAATATACAACAATGCCAAGGTCTCTGGAAGAGGTTTGTAAGAGATATTTACGTTCTCTGTGGTTGAGTGAGCAGTCCGGTGGCGGTGACTTCTACTGGTTGCGCTGGTAGCCGTACAGTGGGTAAAGGAGCAGGAATCTGTTTTGACAGCCTTGAACATGAAGCACTGTAGAATGCTATCTCCTGGAGCACCAAAGAGTCCTAAGATCTGGAACACGCAGATGTGACCCTGGAGTAGGTGCTGAAGGTCCTTAGCTTGGAACACGCAAGCAAAAATACCTTAAGTGAAGGTTTGCTCGCCGGAGTGTGTCTTCTGCCTCTCTGGGCTAGAGACTCAGAACTTGGTCAATCAATTTGATTAATAGGAAGTCCTGTCCTTCCAGGGCTTTGTACCAAAGATCTTCTTCTTGCCCTCTAAGAGGTGTCTGGCTGTTGTCCTGGCATCTTTATCTGATGGCACTGGACAGTTTGCTTATGTTAGTCCACCAAGATCCAATCAAAATGTAGCAAACCTTTGTCCACTATCGTGGTCAGAGAGAGGCCCCCACTATAAGCTGGGTCCTGGAATGTGCTGTCCACTACAAAGTGCTACAGCCTTGTGCAGGAATGGCAGAAACCCAAAACTCACACTTGCACTCACACTCTCATACACTCTGTCTCTCTCTCTCTCTCACACACACACAAACACATACACACACACATACTGACAGCAGGCCCAGACAGTAGGAGAACAGAGTGAAGGTACACAGAACCTAATATTTCCATACTTTTAGTAGCCCTGGGTCCAGTGGTCCCGAACACCATGTCTGTAATATAAATGTATTGGGGGGTGTAGAGTGGTCATTGGAAATTTGTTCTGATATATGTTCTTCACAGAAAATGAGCCAAGGCCAATGAGTCTGAGTTTGATAAAAGAATGAATCGTATAATTTGTCTTTTGATAAGAAATGAGTAGTAGACGAGTGTCTACTATGAGAGTTTTGATAGTAAAAGTGTAGTAACCATCTCATTATTATGAACAAAGTAAAAGTGTAGTAATCATCTCATTACTATGAACATAAATTTAAAGTGCTGTTACCAAAATTCAGCATTGGATACTGGTATTTTTTAGGCTAATTAATTCTCTGTTGTACTTCATCTTTTTGCACGCATGAGTAGGCATTTTTAAATTTGAACAACAACAACAAAAAAATGTTTGATTAGGGTTGGAGCTAAACTCTGTAGGAAATTGGACCTCAAGGGCCAGAGTTGAGAACACCTGGTGTAGGTGGTATGTTATTTTCACATTTGTTGAAGCACTAACCTTTTAGCATCACTAACCAGACATTTCATTTCCGAACTGTCTCAATAACCAACCTTATAAAACATTGCCAGATTTACAGTCACCTGTTCTGAATAAAAATGAATGTGCTTCTAGTGCCACTCATTGGACATTTCACTTTGAAAGGCTTGCAAAAAATGCAAGAAGCAACATAATGTCATTTTGCTGAAATGTCATCCCCCAGGTTTTGCACTTTTTTTTAATTGTAGATTTAAAAAACACAAGAAGAGATGGGTTCATCTCACAATAGACATAATAAATAAGATATTCATCCGAGGCAGGTGCAAGGCAAAAGAAATATAATCCATTTGCTGTGTGGAAGTCTGTGAAGAAGACAGAGAGACCAGCCCTAAGGCAGTTTGAATACAAGAAATTGTGAAAAGACTAATAGACTCTGAGCACTAACACTCAGCTAAGCACCAACTGCGCTGGCTAAGGAAGTGCTCATATACATCATACTCATACTCTGCATGACTCAACAAACCCTAAATCAAGGTTTAGTAGACCATGTGGGAACTCCAGAAACTGTGCTCTGCCACACATTACCCTTTCCCCATTCCCAGATGGTGTGAGAAAAACGCTAATAAGCCTATTTGGTGCCCTTTTGATCAGAGTTTGCCGAAAGGCACCTGCTCGTTCTCTCTCCTACACTTCACAACCCATTATTTATACCTGCTCCAAGGTTCTCCAAGAAAGCTCTGGTATTATACCTTCCCACAGGGCAATGGTATTGACGCTGCATCAATGTCAATGTGTAGATTTGAAAATGTGGTTTGTTTTTAGAGATAAAATGCTGTGGTTCCTACAATGACAAAATGCTAACTACATCATGGCTAGTTTTGTTCCAAACCTTAGGACACCTCTGGAGTAAGAATTGTAGAAAGGTATCAGATATTTCCACTCTGATGTCTCTAATAGGACACGATGTCCCTCCCAGTCCCAAATCAATACAGTTTAAATCGATATTTCACCCTAAAACAAATGAAGCGACATGTTTTTTTCAGTGTATTCAGAGAAATAGCTTTAGGAAAAGGGCGAACCCATTGGCTCCTTATCAAATGAAGTGTTGGAGAGACACCTGTCAGGAAAGGTGGAAACACAAATCAAAGATTCAACCTTGACTGTCACTGCAACCAAACCGTCAATGTGTCATTGCCAGCCCATCTCCGTAAATGAACTTTGCAGTGTCATTTTTCAGAGAGGCAGGCAGGTTGGTAGCATGTGAGGACATGCGTGGCTCATCAAAGAGGAGAGCTACAATTCGGGAATGTGTCACCGTGAAGCCTGGCTGTTTTTTTGTTTTTGACACAGCGTGAAGAAAAACTGGAACACATAAAAACTGACATGCAATAGCATAAAGATACTGGTACTAGCATAAAAAAGAGCCACTGGTTCCCTGCAGAAGTCTGCAATTACACTTCTCAGTCAGCTTTTTCCTTTTGGCAACAACAACAACAAAAAAAACGTTAGGTTTGCCATCATGGTTAGTTTGGTAACATTTTGCATAGTTCCTCAATGTCTGTTGTAAACAAACAGCATCGGCTCATGTGTGTTCTTAGTTTGCACACGAGTCTATTCATTTTACAGTTAAATCATTGAAAAATGAATAGACTCGTGTGCAAACTCTATTCATTTTCCAATGATTTACACAGTCTGATGACCATTAGTGATGTCCAGCACTGTCTGCCTGTGTTTTCTTTTCCGCAGTTGCTGTTTGACTTAAAGGAATCTTGTTCACAGCTCATATGTCATTCATATTACATGTTCATAACCAGCCCTGTCCTTTCTGATATTGAAATTCAGTTACACTTCTGCATACTGTTCTGTACTCAACAAATCCAGAGAAAAGTTTCTACACACAAAACATTATATAGCTGCATATGAAAGGCTATAAATAGCATGTTTCACTCTATGGTAGTTTAAAGTGAGTTTTGAGTAAAAAATTTATATTATCTCAGAAATTGTGATAGCTTAATGTTAGTCTTTGTTCTCCCTCTGTTGTAAACAAACAGCTTACGTGTGAATATGTGCCCATGCATATGTCATTATGCAACTGAGGAAGATTGTGTTCCAGACAGTCATAAATGCACGGAACCATTTGCCCAGGCTGTAGATTAAAGGTAATAATGTTTTATTGAGTGGTAACAGACGCACATTGTATGAATTGCCCAGGTCAACAGTTTCACCTAAAATCTTCTTTACTGTTCTACTGAAGAAAAAAAGTCATCTACCCCTTGGATGTTTTGAGGGTGAGTAAATTAACAACAAATGGTAATTTTTGGGTGAATTATCCCTTTAACATTAGCTATGTTAAAATAAATAAATAAATAAATAAACTTCTAATAATGTATTAATCTTAGTTCATTTCAAACACATTATTAAAATCAAAGCTATTGGTTAATATCATTTAATGGTCCTGAGCTAACATGAACCAACAATGAACAGTTATATTTATATTAACTATCATTAACAAACATTCATAAACACAGTAACAAAAGAATTACACTTTGTTTAGTTCACATTTAATATGCATTCATGTATTTTGGAAGAGGTGTGGCTCTGCAGGGGGATTATGCAGTGAAGGTGGGATCTTGCTTTCTAAGCTAAGTTGCTATTGCTAGCCTTTCCGAAATTGCCTACCTTACCCAGGGTTCCTTTTCCATTTCAAATTCAAAATTCCATACTTTTCCAGACTCAAAGACTCATTTCCAAACCTCTCAGTAGATATTCAGACCATATTTAACATAAATTGTCCATAGAGCATTATTTTCATCTTTATATTTGGTATATAGTACAGCCATCTGTAAATAAATAAATAAAAACAGACTTTTTCTGTGCCCTTGAGAAACATGCGCATGGGTTTTTTTTTTTTTTTTGCATTTTTCCCTTTGTGTTTTACTATGAATAAAACAAACATGGATGTACATGAATTAACAGAGATCTACTTGCTTAAAATTTGGTGTTTCTTATTGTATTACCTCTAACATCAAGGCATAATGTCCACTTTAACACATCCTCTGTGGCAGCGCAGAAACCATGACAAAAAATGGGCTGATGACATAAAATTAGCCAAGTTCAAGAATCTATAAGAAGACTGGTACTGCAAAAAGCATTTAAAACGTGGCTTTCATTAGGGCAGTATGCAATATTTCAAGGCTTTAGGTCTCTTTAATGCATACTATGTGGAGGCCAAGAAACGACACCGCAAAATGGGCTAATGGCACAATCGGTGGCTTAGTGTGCATGTAATATGTTTGCTAATATGTTTAATGGTTTCTCATATGCACATAAAAGTCTGTGCATTTTTTATTATTATTATTATTTCTGCAAAGGTCCTTGAGGCTATGTAATATGGTGCTAAGAATATTGTGAGAAGAAACCTAAAAAGTTCTACAAAGTTACAAATCTCAAAGTCCACTCCAAAGGTAGATATTTCGTTTTTAAATCTCTTTCTCTCTCAAGAACTACAATGAACGACTCCTTTGGACTACAGCGTTTGTTTTCTGCATTCAATGATGTCACAATGCGGTCCATTAGAATATCATTAAAATAAATCCCGCCTACGGAAATTCAAATTGATGGATGGAGGGTAGGAACGAGGTGGGGGATTAGCCAAACTGTAGAGATACAGCGCGGAGAACTGCTTCAACAAGCCGCAGTGCAGCGGGTATAAACACAAGCATTGACTAGAGTGGCTGCTTCAGAGCTGTAAAGCGCCGCAGACGTGTGCAGTACAGGGGGTCGAAACACATGCCGAAGCCGCAATCTACTCTGGTTGCCGCGTCGGAGCCACAACGTGCCAGAGACGTGTGCAGTGTGTGGTAAGAGATTTATTCATCATACAGTGTAGATAGCTTCACTTATAACGCAAGTGTTTTTTAAAATGCATAAACTTGCACTAGAATAGGCTAGGCTGATCAGTGATGATGTTTTTTTGATAATGTTAGGCTGCTTTTAGCCTTATGCTGGAGCTGGTTTCAGGCAATGAAACTAAATATGTAAAATAATTAAATAAATTAGCACGATAATATCATGTATCGGCGATCTCGCAGGCAGAGGTTAGGACTCAACACTACTGTAGCGTGTTATTTACTCACCCTCTATGCATCCTAGGTGTATATGACTTCCTTCTTTCAGACCAATGCAATCAGAGTCCAATAAATTCTAATAAAGTGCATCCATCCATAATAAAAAGTGCCTCACACAGCTCCGCGGGGGTCTCCTGTAGCAAATCGATGCGATTTTATAAGTAAAATATACATATTTAAAATGTAAGATTCACTATTAATCTAGCTTGTGCTAAATGCTTTGACAAGGGGCATGGCAGTACTGAAACACCGTCTAAGCTGTTCACCAATCGCAACGCACTGGGAGAGTTAACCAATCATAACACAGTTCCTTTTTTCGGAAGGCTGGCCTTCATTAAACACGGAACTAATCGAGCTATTTGTATCTGGCTATTATAATGTAATAATGTAATAATGTAAATTATGTGAAAAATAGTGTGTTTTTCGAACCACCAAGCATGAGAGCATGTTCTATTAACCCCCAAAACAAAATCAAGACTTTGAAAAAAAGCATAATAAGACCCCTTTAAGCACCTCTAATTGGCTATTACTTTCAAGAAATCAACAAACATGTCTGTGATTGGCTACATTGCTCAACGCTGCAAAAACACATTGAAATAGAAACCGATCTCTAGAGCGCAAACCATAATGCACTGGATAGTTTGCCAAATCTGCAATGAAATGCCATTATTACAGCTGTACCTGAGGGTGCTATTAATTTTGTTTGAGGATCCTTAGCACCCCCATAAAACCGGGCCTGAAAACAGCTGTTGACCAATGAAAATCAAGGAACTTTTTATAAAATTAAATACATCACTTCAAATATAATATTTATTATAATACAGTAAAAACCATGATTTCGTAGATTTTACTTGTTACTGGCTTTTGCTTGCCTATTATTTACAATCAGCTTTTGTACGAGGCCATTAATTAACAAATATTTGGTTAACACTGCATGTGGTTGCAACCACATAAGTTAATGTTGTGGAGCAATTACAAACAGGTGGGCTTTATACAGCTGACCGTGAAATCTCAGCAAATCTCAGTGATGTGGAGGCACTTTTTAACATGCCAATATGCCATATCTCAAGGTGGAGTAAAAGAAATGTAAGATATATTTCAGATATATCTCATATTTCAATTATGTTTTTTTCTTTCATTTTACTTATTATTATTATTATTATTATTAATAATATTTTGAACAAGCCTTGCCTCCAACTTACCGTGTCCCCCATCTACCCAATATTGTCCTTTGCTATCTTTAAGAAATGACACATTACTTCTGTGAGTGCTTCCATGACTCCCAGTTGTTATTACAAAACTCTTTAAAAATTAGTTTATTGTTTCCCTGTGTCTCACATTCATCTCTGTTTATAGGCTATACTTCTCTGAGCAATTTTAAAACTTTGCATTGCAGCATTTTTCATGTTATGAATCCCTTACGTTGTTGTATTCCTTATTTGCAAGTTGCTTTGGATAAAAGCATTTGCTAAATGAATAAATGCAGATGTAGAATATCCAATAGCTGTGCTGTTGATTGTAGGAGAGCATGTCTTTTTAAAACTTATCTTTGAAACTATGAATCATGCCACTGGTAGGAAAGAAGTGGAGAAGATAAAATACAGAACAAGTCTCGCTTCATTTCCTGAAAGAGTGATATTTAATAAAACGTCCCAGAGTCACAATTCAAATCCAATGGAAGTCTATTTTGTCTTGTTCACACAGGATTTGCAGGCATGCATACCTGGCAGCTCTGACCCATATATCTGAAAAACGACAAGCCATTCAATTATTCTCCCTGATGAGTTTCCATGCCAGGGGAATTAATGTCTCTCAGCTTCTCTTCACACTCAATTCTTACACATAAATAGAGGTCTGAATGAACCTGCCATTAGATGCCAGTGCTAAAATGGGTGCAGGAATCCTCAAAGAAAAAAAAGAAAAAAAGGCCTAAACATTACATAATGTTTTTAATCTGATTTCCCTGTTCAAATGCATGTCAGCATTATCACTGCATAATAGCTGGTGTGGGTACATCATGATAAGCGAGCTGTAGCTGTGCCACTCTCATCATGGATGATGTTATGAGGGCCAAGTAAGGTGACAGATTTCTGAGGGGCCCAAGTAATAAGCCAGTTTGGGGAAAATATTATCATCGTTCAAATCTGCTGCTATGTGCCACAAGATGAAGCGTTTTTATTATTATTGTTGTTGTTGTTTATTAGTATTATTATATATACATGAACTATTAACTGTTAATTAATAATTAATCACATTAATACATACATTAATAGCAAATGCTTTAAAAAAATGTTAAAATATATACACTGCCAATTTCTTTCTTTTTTTCTTTCTTTCTGAAGTTGCAAACAAAAAAAAAGATTATTGAAATATGTTTTACAGTCTTTGTTATATTTATTCTAGTGTGTCACTTTCCATTCCATTCCAAATTGTTGATAATTGAAAATAAATCCTACACCAGAATAGTTCAGTGTATATAAATATAAAAATGGGGAAGTGCAACTTGACAGATGTTAAAATTCTGCAGAAACTGTGGAACTTATTGAGTTTTGCAAGCACAGATTTAGTGAAGGGCTGCTTATAGGTCAGTGATTAATAATTTATGGTGGAAGAACTCATTTTTCTGCACAAAATATTATTTGCATAATGATATTTTATGTATTTATTAACATAATTCCTCATAGTGATGAAAAATGCAAACGTGACGTCAAGTCTATGTGCAAACAGACAGCAATGTTATCAGCTGCTCTATGAAGTTACCATAATGCACCTGACTGAGGTTACCCAGACATTGTGGGTCTTGTGAACTGGATTTATACTATATTTGACCCACTTATGGATGACATAGACAGTTTCCTAGCTCCCAGCAAGTTCCTTGGCTAATTCGTCACAGAGCAAAAGTGCCGTGAGCCGACAGCAGAGGACTGGTTGTCACATTTAAACTCCTGGAAAAAATCTTTCTTATGTATGGTTGGCTACTATGAAGCTTCTAGCACTGAAGCAAGTTATAAAATTGTTATGTGTTAAAAAGTGAAGAAAGAAAGAGAAAGAGAGAGAGAGAGAAACTGTCACTTCTTGCGGATCATATTCATCCATATTCATACCTAATATATATAGGGACAACTGGGAACATTAACATTCAGCTGTGCCCCAGTGATAAATCCTTGTCTGACAAGAGAGATTACCATATACCGACCTGAGAAACAGGATATGCGATTCATTGGATGTGATAATCTCCATCATCTAGACATGAGGCTGATTGTCATGCCAACTTATCTAATCATAAACACCCCTGGATTCACATCTTTTTTTTTTTTTTTCTGAATTCATAAGATTGGTTGCACCTGGTTCGAAACAGGCTCTTATGGGCAGGGCAAAGCTAGAAAAAAAAACCTTCATCAATGAGAAGCAAATAAGAACCAGGCTGAGGTTTGGAAAAGACCATAAGGATTGGACCGTACAGAACTGCAGTGAGGTCACCTTCTCTGATGAGTCCAATTTTCAGCTTTGCCCAACACCTGGTCATCTAATGATTAGACAGACACCTGGAGAGGCCTACATGCCACAGTCTTGCAACCACTGTGACATTTGGTGGAGGATCCGTGATGACTAGGGGGTGCTTGAGTAAGGCAGAAATTGGGCACAATTCATCTTTGTGAAGAGCACATGAACTAGTGTTAATTTTGTCAACAAAAACTTTCCCGAAAAATGTTTGTTGACAAGCTTTTTCCCCATGATTAAGACGAGACAACAATAAGGTCAATAAACGAAAACTAAGACTACATGAACGTGCAATTTTGTTGATGAAATAAGATGAAATGTATTAAAAAAAATAAATACTTTACCAAAAACCTTTATTTTCATCAAAGAAAAGGAGACAAAATGTTATTGCGAACTGCTTCACACGCCTCTACTACGCGAGCTTTCGTGTGTGGTTGCCAAAAAACAAGAGTTCAAATCCCTGAATCAGTGCTTCGCTGTTACAAGTATACATTTTCTGCCCGTTGTTTTGCTTATTTCAAACAATCTGGCAACCATGTGCATGCCCTCGCTCCTCTTTGCAGAAGCGCTGCAAATGATGATCTGAAAACACAGTAGTGATGGAAATTTTGATTCTTTCAAAAGATTCATTCATTTTCGGTTTGTTCACCAAAATGATTCATTCTGATTTTTTCAATGACAATTTCTTTATATTACATAAATATGCCAGCAGGTGGCGAAAAAGAGTGTCTTATGTGTTAATATGTCTTAAAGTGCTCCTGTTATGCCTTTTCAAATATGACCTTTCATGCAGTGTATCATATAGCTGTATGTGAACATAAACTATCTGCAAAGTTGTGAAGCCGACAGTGCATGATAATTAAAATTATTGTCAATCAAAAAAAGAGTCAGCTCACAATCGCCTGAACGAGTCATCAGGAATTCAAATCTTTTTCTGTTATGGCTAAACATCACAAAGTAACATACTTCCATAATGTCCGCCCACATTCTACGTCGCAAACAACTTGCCCGCCCACAAACAGTAAAATTTCCATGTGGTTTATGTCATGTCGAGAAGTTACACTATGTTGAAGTTTACAACATAGAGGTGTGCCCGGTTCGCTTACATAAGCAAATTACGAGCACTTTCCACGGTAGTTCGTGCTAACTTATCGATCAGCCACTTCAGCCGTTTCATCGTCAGACTCCGGCTCAAATTGCACTGTAAAAAGTTTTCACCAACTTAAAAACTTAAGTTCAGCAGCAGCCTTAAAATTTTTAAGTTAAATCAACTTAAAAGTACAAGTCATTTCAACTCACAAGTTAAATTAACTTAAAAGTAGAAGTCATTTTAACCCATTTTATTGTAGTGAGTTCAAATGATTTACAGTTTTAAGTTGATTATCTTAAAATTTTAAGGCATCTGCTGAAAGTTGAAACTGGTGAAAACTTTTTACAGTGTGGTAAGGTAAAATCGATGCCATCTTTTCTATGTACTGACAAGTCTCCAGGGCTGTCATTCAGTTATGGCAGTGGGCGTTTTAGGACGCAGAAGAACAATCATAAAGGACTGCGCCATCTGACTATAATCACATCAGTGAGGGCTCACAGAAAGGAGGGGTTTAGAGAGACTGATTCTTCGAACTGCTTCGTACAAGTCGTTTAGGGATCATTTAGAAATTAGGTAAAATTAAATCTATTTTTGGAGAAAACTAAAGTGTTTTTTTTTTTTTTTTTTACTTTGCATACATTGTAAACCTGTTTTAGGAGTCTCATAAAACAATATTAGCAACCTTTAAAATGGCATAATAGGAGCACTTTAAGTCAACGAACATACTGTATTTACTTACAAAATTAAAATGTGTGCCTAACCTACTCATTACATAAATAAGTCTAAATAAGTGGTTCAGATGACAAAAACATAAGGTTTTCTTGCATAATCAACATTTTTAATTGTTTGGTCAGTGTCAGGATTTGTAAAATAAAGGCAGGAGTCATAATTTGCGTGAACTCAGACCTTTATAATTTTCTCATTTTTATTATTAAAACACATGGCCAAACATAAAGAAAGCCAAAAGAAAAACTGCACAAATAAAGAGGAAAACTATGGAGTTCTGGGGGCACAGATATTACGGTCGGGATCCCATTCCCCAAAAAGACACCATGAATGAACCCAGCCCTTATATTACCGGAACCATACCATTAACTAATGATAGAGGGGTCATCTACACATAATAACTTAAAATAAATTAAATGCCCAAATTAAACAAATTCACATCACATTTAAATCAAAACAAAACAGAACCAATACAATTCAAAAATCATATCGACATACACTATCACAAGTCATATAAATAAACATCACAGTCAGACATTTACAAATTTATAAATCTAGGATTATGTTGTCGAGTTATGTTAATTATTATTAAGTGTTTAACTGCACTTTGCATCCACTTTCTGCTGATTGCTGAACGAGACTGACACAAATGACAACCTACACAAATGACACATTCATTCACAAACGACATGTACCAGTTTGTTCAATTTGTTTACGAAAAAGATCTCTCTCATTCTGACTCAAAACAGCAACTCGGTCAGTGATATATTCTGAGGCATATTCGTTCTGTAACCATTCATGAATGAAAACTGACCCACTAGGTTGTTTTAGACTTTAAACAATTCTCTCAAGATCTCTCCCATTCAGTACTCTGTACAGTAGTAAATTGTAAGTAAATTGTAAATAAAAAAAATTGTTCAAAGTGATCCTGGTGAAAAAAACAGCATATGCTGGTAGGTATGTTTTGATGCTGGGATACTGGTTAGGTATGTTTTGATGCTAGTTTAAGCTGGTCCTTTGCTGGTTTATGCTGGTCCTTTGCTGGTTTAAGCTGGTCCTTTGCTGGTTTATGCTGGTCCGTAAAAAACAGGAACAAAGGAAAAGCTTGAAGGGAAGACAGTCCCGGGCAGCAGGGCACGGGGCGACAACCTAGGCGGTGCAGTCAGGTCCGGAGAGCAGTGTCCGGAGAGGAGAGAACAGCTAGCGGCAGGTAACTGGGTGGCTAGACAAAACACTGGTAAATAGCTTGACAAGACACGACTGAGACTAGACACGAACATATATGACTTGATCCAGAAAAGAGCTTCAGGTTCACAGACAGATCGGTAGCAGAGCACAATAATCTGGCGAAAAGCCTAGGAACATGCAGAGAGAAATAGGCTGAGAAATCAGCGCAAAGAGGGAACAGGTGTTGTCCCAAACAGCGCAAGCGCTGATTGTGACCTCGAACAGCTGAGTCTAGGATAGGAGCGCAAGAGAATGAAAAGAACAGATAACTAAAATCAAACCCGGCTCATGACAGTACCCCTCCCCCGAGGAGCGCCCCCTGGCACTCCCGAGGTAGAACAGGTTTGATACACGAGACATGGAAAACCAGGTGCACATGTTGTAAAAAGTTAATTTCCGAGATTGGGATTGAAGGGGAAGATTACGAGTGCATAGCCACACTCTCTGGCCACAAATGTAACGATAAAATGGGCTGCCTTGGAAAATCGATCAACGACCGTAAGAATTACAGAATTACCTGCAGAAGGAGGTAATCCCGTAACGAAATCTAAAGCGATATGAGACCAAGGAGGTCGAGACGGGATAGGAAGGGACGAAGCAGACCGGCGGGAGGGGCGTTGCTAGACTTAGACTGGGTGCAGACAGAACATGAGGCAACAAAATGGTGTACGTCCTTGACCAAAGCTGGCCACCAAAAACGTTGGCAGACAGAGGACAGGGCACCCCTAATACCAGGGTGCGCTGTCAGTCTGGAGGTGTGACTCCAGTGAAGAACAGCGGGACGTACGGACCTAGGGACAAACAATTTCCCCACAGGGCACTCTCGAGGAATCGTGACACGAGCAAGAGCCTTCTTTACCTGCCACTCGATTCCCCAGATAACCGCCCCAACCACACGACCATTGGGCAAAATGGTCTCTGAGGAAGGGCCATCCTCTGAAGAACTGAACTAACGAGAGAGCGCGTCTGGCTTAGTGTTCTTCGAACCGGGTCTATAGGAAATGGTAAAGTCGAACCGCCCAAAGTACAGAGCCCAACGCGCCTGTCTAGCGTTTAATCTCTTAGCCGAACGGATATAGGCAAAATTTCGATGATCTGTCCAGACCACGAATGGGAGGGCTGCTCCCTCTAACCAATGCTGCCACTTGCCAAGTGCCAACCGAATGGCCAACAGTTCCCGGTTCCCCATGTCGTAGTTGCGTTCTGCTGGCATGAGACGGTGTGAGAAAAATGCGCACAGGTGAACACGGTCATCTTGGTGTGAGCGCTGCGAAAGCACCGCTCCCACACCAACATTAGACGTGTCAACCTCCACTATGAATTGGCTTGAAGTGTCGGGAGTGATAAGAATAGGGGTGGACTTGAATGATTTCTTAAGACGGTCGAAAACTTCTTGTGCAGTCTCTGACCATGTGAAACGGGACTTATTCAAAGTGAGAGCGGTCAGGGGGGTGGCCACTTGATCCATACTGATGCCGTCAGTGGACACGACTGAACCCAAAAATGTTACAGAACTAGCGTGGAAAACGCACTCCTCTGCCTTAACAAAAAGTCGATTCTTCAACAGGTGTTGAAGCACACAACGTACATTTTGGACGTGTTCCTGGGGGGAGGACGAAAAAATGAGAATGTTGTCCAGGTAGACATAAATATTCAATAAAAATAAAATAAAATAAAATAAAATAAAATAAAATATAAAATAAAATTAAAATATTCAATAAAAATATTCAACATGTCTCTCAGGACGTCGTTCACAAGCACTTGAAAGACAGCTGGGGTGTTGACAAGCCTGAACGGAAGGACTCGGTATTCGAAGTGGCCTAGGGGAGTGTTAAAAGCAGTCTTCCACTCGTCCCCCTCCTCGATGCACACTAAATGATATGCATTACAAAGGTCTAAGTTAGTGAAGATCCTTGCTCCCTGCAAAATCTCGAAGGCTGACGACATAAGTGGCAACGGGTACCGATTCTTGACAGTTATTTCGTTCAGCCCACGATAATCTATGCAGAGACACAGAGATCCATCTTTTTCCTTTACGAAAAAAACCCAGCACCGGCGGGAGAGGTGGAGGGAACAATGGTTCCGACGGCTAGCGAATCGGCAAGGTATTTCTCTAGTGCCTCGCATTCAGGAGCGGATAAAGAATATAGTTTACCGCACGGAGGAATGCTACCTGGAATGAGATCAATACTGCAATCATAAGGTCGTTGGGGAGGGAGAGAGGTGGCACAAGAGCGACTGAACACCGCTCACAAATCGTAGTACTCCCTGGGCACCCCAGACAAATATCCGGGCTCACCCTGAAACACAGAAGCAGAAGACACAACAGGCACAGCAGACATTTAACATGACATGATAAACTCCAAGACATTATGGTCCCCTCTGCCCAGTTAATCTGAGGGTTATGTTGAGTTAACCAAGAGTGCCCCAAAATGATAGGAGTAAGGGGGAATGAAAAATAAAAAAAGAAATTGTCTCTTGATGATTGCCAGAAACGGTGAGACTCACCGGAACAGTGGCTCGAGAAATCTTGGACAGGATGCACCCATCCAGGGCATAAGTAGTAGGGGGATCATCTAGTACCCGGAGAGGTACTCCTTGATCTCCCCAGAGAGTCCCTCCAGGAAGCGAGCCATGAAAGCTGGTTCGTTCCACTTGCAAGTGTCCGCTAAGGTGCGGAATTCAATAGAGTAGTCAGCAGCGGTCCGTCTGCCTTGCCGTAGTATAGCAACTTGTCAAGACGCCTCGTGTCCAAAAACAAAGCAGTTGAACACCTTTATCATCTCCTCCTAAAAAAGAGAGAACTGCTCGCAACATTCAGTCTCCGACTCCCACACAGCCGCTCCCCCAGTCACGAGCCTGCCCAGTGAGGAGAGAGATAACATAGGCTACCTTGGAGCAGTCCCCCACATAGGTAGATGGTTGGAGAGAAAAAAACACCTCTCACTGTGTTAGAAAGGCTCGGCGTTCTGTAGGCTGTCCCGAATAACAAGGAGAGTTGTTTAATTGTGGCTCAGGAAGGTTGCGTGTCTGAGGTATGACCAGTAGCTCAGGATGCCGGTTATGTAGCTGATTAGTCAACTCTGTCAGCTGGGCTGACAGGCTCTCCACAGCATACCTTGCGGCAAGCGAGCTCCTCTTTATGCCACCCCAACATCGCGCCCTGTAGCTCAACCGCAGAACAAATGGGAGTCTCCTTCGCTGGGTCCATTACCTTTGGCCAGATTATTCTGTCATGACAAAAGGACCCAAAAGCAAAGGCTGATCAAACAAAGGTATTTATTAGCCTTCAAAAAACTAAGGCAGTCTGCCGTTCACTGGCCAAAAGGGCGTATGCAGAACTGGAGGTGAACTCAGGGAAAAAAAAAAAACAGGAACAAAGGAAAAACTTGAAGGGAAGACAGTCCCGGGCAGCAGGGCGAGGGGCGACAACCTAGGCGGTGCAGTCAGGTCTGGAGAGCAATGTCGATGTCTGGAGAGGAGAGCTAGTGGCAGGTACCTGGGTGGCTAGACAAAACACTGGTAAATAGCTTGACAAGACACGACAAGACAATTGATAAGACACGACAAGCGCTGATTGTGACCGCGAACAGCTGAGTCTAGGATAGGAGTGCAAGAGAAAGAAAAGAACAGATAACTAGAATCAAACCCGGCTTGTGAAAGTATAAATCCACATTCTATTGATTTGTGCCTACTGGTGAAAGTGCAATACCTAAAATGCATAAGTAAATTTCTCAAATGACAACAATCATTAAAATTATAATTTTGAGCAAAATTTATTTTTAGCAGTTTAACCATACGGCATGAAGAAAATGTGACTACGATTTCACTGACTAAAACCTGACTAAAATGGTCATACATTTTGTTGACTTAAACTTGACTAAAAAAAACAGGACAAGGTTGACTAAACATGATAACTAAAATGTACATCTGACTAAGACTTATATTTAAAAAATGGCTGCCAAAATTAATTAATTGATTAACAGTTAATTAAACATAATCTTATTGCTAAATTGTCAAGTTTTCATTGACTAAAACTAAACTGGAATACTCAAGGTTTTCTTCAACTAAAACTAAACTAAAAGACTTTTGATTTTCTTGGACTAAAACTAGACTAAAATGTTGAGACTTTTGGCTTACTAAAACTAAATAGGATATGGTTGACTAAATATGATAAAAACTAACAAGGACATTAAACACAAGACTATAACAAAGACTAAAATTGAAAGTAGCTGACAAAATTAACACTAACATGAACAAAGCCATATACAAGGCTGTCCTGGAAAAAACCTTGCTTCCTTCTGCTCTGTTCCCCAACTCTGAGGATTGTTTTTTCCAACAGGACAGTGCTTCATGCCACACAGCCAGGTCAATCAAGGTGTGAATGGAGGACCACCAGATCAAGACCCTGAACCCCACTAAAAACCTCTGAAATGTGATCAAGAGAAAAATATGGATGGTCAAAAGTCAACAAACAAAGCAGAGCTGCTTGCCAACACTGTAAAAAATAAAAAAACACAATTTGTTGAGTCAGCTTAAAATAATGTTATCCTGCTGCCTTAAAATTTTAAGTTGAGTCAACTAAAATAAGTTTAGTCAACTTGAAATGTTAAGTTGTACTAAGTAACAACTTAGATATTTGTGTTTGCTAAACTTAACAGATGGGTAAGTAACCCAGCTGCCTTAAAATTTTAAGTTGATTCAACTCAAATATCTAAGTTGTCGCTTAGTATAATTTAACATTTCAAGTTGAATAAACTTTTTTTGAGTTTACTGAACTTAAAATTTTAAGGCAGCCAGGTTACAAATTATTTTAAGTTGATTCAACAAATTGTTTTTTACAGTGAAGAGTGGCATAAAGTCAAAGTGTGTGTGTGTGTGTATGTGTGCACCTAAAAACCATTACGCCTATGGAATGTCCCCATAAAACATGTAAACACAACAAATGTGTGCGTGTGTGTGTGTGGACATTAAGCACAATAATTTTTGAAGTTACTTACATTTTCAGACCAGGCCAACATTCAAAGACTGATTCAACTTACTTTACTATGACTTTCTTTGAATTTCAGATCATTTTAATCATACATAAATTCTAATTGCAAATATGCACCTGTTTCTCCTTAATTCAAATTTACTTTTAATTCAGGAATTGAATTGCAATTTAAAATGCAATTCTGAATAGTGCACAGCTCTGAAGCACAAGCACAAAATACATCTCTTTTTAACCCTATAAAGGCTCTGTAGGAGCTCCACTCCAGGCCTAGAAAAGTAATATGATCTAGGAAATTCAGCACAGCAATTCCATCACACGGACAGCTTGAAATGCCCTAGAAATTAATCTAACATGAAGTGGGGGTCAGTAATATAAAATGTGCCGGATGTTATCATGTTTTTTGATCCTAATCTGGTCTCTGCTTACACACCGGGAGCAGCACATGGTCCAAACAGGCAGAGATGGATTAGTGTGGCTTATCAAACCCACACAAAGATTTGCCAACAATTTTACCATCGGTACTGTAGTGTCTCCGAGAGACTTCATTGCCAGCCTGAAAAGAGTTCAGAAGAGAACACTGGACACACAAGTCGCTGGTCAGTTGCCCATAATATTTATAGATTGGCCACTGCCATCTGATAATGGAGTCAGTGTATGTCTAAATAAACTGATTTATTACTGCACAGAGCTCTGATTGATTCTGATTGCTCAATCATGTTCTGCAAATCAAATATTTTCATACATATTTTCATATGCCCATGGCCATAGCAACCTCACCATGGCCTCCTGAACTACCTGCTCTGCCATGGCTTCCTGGACTGCCTGATCCGCCATGGCTTCTTGAACTGTCTGCTCCGCCATGGCCACCCGAGCTCCCTGACCCACCATGGCCTCCTGAGCTGTCTGCTCCACTAAGGCCCCCCGAGCTCCCTGTCCCGCCATGGCTCCCCGAGCTTCCTGATCCGTGCTGGAGGCTTTCCATGTCTACCTCAGTTACCAGCCTCCAGGGTGTAGTAGTAGTAGATTATGCCTCCACATCTCTTCACTCCAATGCGTAGTAGTACTAGTAGTAGTAGATTACGTCTCCATGTCTCTTCACTCCAATGCGTAGTAGTAGTAGTAGTAGTAGATTATGTCTCCACGTTCCTTCACTCCAATGCGTAGTAGGAGTAGTAGTAGTAGTAGTAGATTACGTCTCCATGTCTCTTCACTCCAATGCATGTAGTAGTAGTAGTAGTAGATTATGTCTCCACCTCTCTTCACTCCAATGTGTAGTACTTGCAGTAGTAGTAGTAAAGTATATACAGTGTTGGGCAAGTTACTCTGAAAATGTAATTAAATTACTGATTACTGATTACTCCATTTAAAAGTAATCAAATTACTGTTCTGATTACTTTTTCAAAAGTAATTAGTTACATTACTAGTTACATTACTTTTTTTCTGTACATTCACAAAATTTACGTGAAATAGTAAGTTTGTGTGTTGCCTAAAATCCCAGCATAAATGCTTCTGATAAAATATTTGTTATTAAAGCATCAACATTCACAAACCACTGTTATTTTTACTAAAAGCAATAGGCTGCTGCATGTGTGGTTGCAGAATGCACAGCATTTTGAGTGGTGAGTGGATTCTCTGATTGTCCATTGAGTTCCAGAAATCAACATTGTGTAACGCTGCAAACACATGTTATAAATAGAAACTCTGCCTATGCTTACACATGTTAATCATTTTTGTTTTATATTAGTTGTTCTTGTTGCTTTTATGCAATACATGAATAGCAATTCATTTGTTTTTGCATCGACGCAACATAGAGCGGCACGGGACAAGACTTGATGGGTGAGTGCAGGGCTGCGGGCGGGCAAAGACTCATGTGAAGACAGTGGAAGTTGATGCGTTGCTCTCCGCACCTGGTACTTTCTCAATAAGCTTTAATGTGCCGTGCTGCCCTTTCAGGTGTTTTAAAATGGATACAGAGTTTTTTACGGTTGAAAAGGTTTTCTTCCCAGCTAACTGACAACGCACAATAATGTTCTTGCCTTTGACAGAAATAAACTCAAAATAATGATTGTATTTCCAGCTACAGAACACGTACTTTCCTCTTGTCATTGGTAGTATCCACCTCATAGGCGCTTACCAGTCAAAGTAGATCTCAGGTAGACGAAGTTGCGTGTGCTAGCCAATGTTACATCCACGCCAGGCTCCACCCTCACTACAACGCAACGCTCACAATCACCCGAGTTCTGATCACCAGCACCTGACAGCTATTATCTCATCAATCAAGCACCACATAAAAGCACACACCAACCTGCAATCCCTGTCCAAGCTCGACTATTCGAAGTGGACTCGCTGATCTCAACTTATTACCTGTTATACTTACCTGTTTGCACTTACCTGTGATCTCCTTGTTGGTTCCTCGTTCTCCTTCAGATTCCCAGCGATCGCCTTCCTCGTGTCCTCCCGTGAGTTGTGGTGTGTGATTGTGGTGTTCGTCATTGGCTTCGTCGTCGTCGGATCATCTGTGGATACAACGGAAATAGAACTGGTTACATTCTCATTCTATGCTCTCAAACTCTCTCAAGATTGTCTACTTACCTGTTCTTCTCATCCTGTCTGTTGAACTCATTTATAATAAACTGTTATTGCATATACTTACCATCTGTGTCCTGTCCGCTTCATAACAGCCAACACCCTTTTTACTATCTAGATGATAAAACACAGCAATGATGATGTAATGATGTAACGCAGCGGTAGCGCATGCTTGTAACTATGCTCTAATTACTCATTTGGAAATTATAAAGCATTAAATTACTCCGTTACTAAAAAAAATTGTAATCAAATTAACAGTAATGTGTTACAAAGTAATTTCTTACTGCCCAACACTGATTATTGTTAGTTGTTTTAAAACACTTACATCACATATGCCACACTGTGAAGTTCATACTTTCATACTTCTGTGTAAAAATCACAAAAACAACTCAGATAAAATGGAAGGGGGAAAAACACGGCTGAAATATTCTGGACTATCACATCGTACCCCTGGTCCTTCCAAAAAAAACATTGTTTAGCTTCAGTGAGGAATATGGCTGCTGTATCATCTTCAATGTGTTATAATGCAGTTTTCGATTAGTGCCTTCCACTTGCACAGCTCTCTTAAAAGTCTACATCCTGGACTCACTGCAGAGGACAGGATGAGATGTGAAAAGGCAGTATGGAGACAGGTAGGAGGTAAGGAGACAAACACACAGGAGCATCCGCTCTGAGCAGAAATCAACCAACCCTACACTATAATGCAAATGCAGATCCTGCTTCCTGAGGTCAAAGGACAAATTTATTAAGCAGAAAAAAAAAAAACTAATAATAATAATTGTCAACCCATTTCCTAGTGCTACGTGATTTGATACACAGAATGCATGAAGATAAAATGAATGACTGAATTTATCTAGATGTGTCACTGACTGCATGTCTTGCCATTATTTTCCATTTCTGTTCTTTTTAAGGACACTTTTATCCTTTTGTTTCTCATTCTTGCCATTATTATTCTTCTAACATAACTGTCACACATTATTCTAACTTAATTTAGTAGTTTGAATTCAACACAGAGAAAGACTTGTTTAGGATCACACAACAGGCAATTATGACTACAAAAGAGCAATCTGTGAAAAAAATTATAATCCCTTATTCATCTCTTCAGACAACGGAAATGTTTTGATGGGAAATAATTTCAATTAAAAAAATTATTATATGTAGATTAAAAAAAAGTGAAGAAAATTATCTAAGAAAATGTCTGCCAAACTGTGCAATCTCCAGCAGTGCTGAACGGCTAGCCAAGACCGTCAGAAACACAGCTAACAGGATCTCTTTGATGTATTCACGATCATACCAGATCTTCAGATTTATTTAAGATCATACCGATATTGAGTGACGGACTTGCAAAGGCGCAGAAATCATAAGTCTTCAGTCAGTATTTGAGGAACAGATGCAGCAGCTGCTACAGTCATTTTCAGAGCAAGTGAAACCACTGAACTTTAACATTGACATGGATTGATAGAAGCCCACTGAGAGACACACTGGAAATAGAAATGTAAATGTGCTTGAAGTATAAAGCAATGGATGAGTTCACTCAAGTATTTCTGATTTTTTTTTTTTTTTTTAGCTAGGTAAAACTAGAAAGCAAGTCAACGCTGCTTCTATTTAGGGCAATGAAATGCATTATCCTTAGCGCTGATAACATTTGAATTAAGGGGGAAAACATGAAATTCAAATTCAAAAAGAGAAAAAGAAAGAGAGAAAGGGTAAGGATGGTCAGTGAAACTAATGACAAACTAATCATGTGCCATCCAGTAATCTTTATGTTGAAGCTGCAGATGTCAGTAGTTTAAATTGACAATATTAAATTATTTCAATTCATTTGAAAGTCAAAATATGTATTATATTCCTATTATTCCTTCCTTAGAAACTGTTTTATTTAGCTCACCTCTAAATGTTAATTAAAACATTAACTATCCAACATGTACTAACATGTAGTTAAGGCTGCATTATTCATGCATAAATCCTTATGACTTCAGTCATAGTTAAGAATAGCTCTTAATTAGTTCATGATTAGCTCATGTCTTAACTAATCTTGAGTTCATGTTGAAGTAAGTATTCATTCAGGTATTAAGTAGATGATTATTCATGTACCTTTATTGCAAAGTCTTACCCAAATATGTTGGTGGATGTTGATGTATGAGGAATTTTACACTGGAGGAAGCATTATTATGGACTTTTAGCCATAAGCAACATTAAAGTTAAAATATCATAATGATGGATTTGTTTCTTACAAACACACAGCTTTTGTCTTTACAAGAATTTAATGGACTGGAGTTGTGTGGATTACTATTGTGATGATTTTGATGGCACCCATTCACTGCAGAGGATCCACTGGTGAGCATAAAATAAATAAAAATTGTGGGATCACATTTTTGTGCCCAAATTTGTCCATGAGGGACCAATTAATTGCTGCTATACGAAAGATGCCTTAGGGTAAATATGTTTTACATGTAGTTACCTTTGTAATACTTATTGTTGAATTTATTTTGCTGTGCTGATATCAGCGCAACTCATACAACTTATAATTAAACTTCACCACAGATAACAACTGGCTCACAACAATAGCCCAGCAAACACCCCTGCCCACTTAATTGCTTATAAAACATTAAATTATCTTCTTTAAGATACAATACTGCCCAATATATTGTCAACTGCAAAGTATTATTAGTATTAAAAGTCCATCATATTGCTTAGCTTGTATTTGTCATATAACAGTGCAATTATGTTTCACAACCCTATTATTCTGGATGAAAGAAAAAAAAAAATTAATTAAAAGTAAATAATTCCAGCCAAAAGAAACACTAATGGAGACTTCAACTAAAATAAGTCTATTTACACTGCAGTGTGGTTGTATTCAGTTATTATTGGTTGTTATTATTAATGCTTTTACTGCTTTCCACAAAAATATGAAGATATTTGATAATAATCAGAAATGTTTCTTGATAAGCAAATCAGCATATTTGCAGTATTGCAGTATTGCAAATCAAATTCACCTTTGATCACAGTAATACATTTTTACTGTATCTTTAATTAAATAATTGCAGCGTTTGTGTGCAAAACTTATTTTATCAACATAAAAAAAAACTTGGGAATTTACTCATGGCAAATGGTCCATTATGATAATCCATTATGAACAGTAACGCAATTGCACAAAATGTGTCTCAGCTATGAAACAGTTTAAAACACTGGTCACATCCTGATTCCTGTCAATGGAAAGAAGAAATGAACAATGTTCTAACTGCACTCCATTATTCCTGATGAATCTCGGTAAGCCGTTTTGCTGCCAATCCTCTTACAATTCTCCCTCTCAATTCTGGCCTGCGATAACGTTTTCCTTGGGCTGTAGGGGGTTTTCTCAGGGTCCACAGGTCCACACTTTGATCAGGAGGACGAGGGATTTAAAATGAGTGTAAAGGAACAGGAGGACGAGACCCAGGCTCTGCTGTCACATTGTGAATTTCACAGTATGCTCCCCGTAGACACATGCTTTGATCTAGCTGCACCCTGCAGCCATTGCTGGAAGTCTTCAGCCTTTCTCCCACAGATCTGAGACAAAGACAGGCAAACAGGCATGAATGACCATTAGCCTGTTGCAAAGAGAGCAGGATGAGAGTAATTCTGATCAAAACAATGCAATGCAAAATAGATTTGAACTCCTGAACGAGCTGTAATTTCTCTGCTGGAAAGGATTTCTGTAGGATTCTGAAAGGAAAAGGTGGAAGTGCAGAGTAATTACTGATGTAGATAACAGCATATCAAGCTAAGGATGGTTTATGTTAATGTACTAATCATATGTGAAGAACTCAGGTCTAATGCCTGGAGAAAGCTAGCATTAACATTTGATTAACATTCCCATTTATCTCAACATTTATTATTAAGATTAAATACGGAATTAGAGGTAAAATGTTGGCTGATGTTCATGCACAGACATGATCAGTTGACATTTTTGCCATTATGTGCCTTTTTTTAATGGGGCAAATCCAGTAGAATCAGTGGAATGTATTTGCATTTTACATTCAGTCATTTAGCAGACGCTTTTATCCAAAGCATCACAGACACTTTACCATACAAAAGACAACAATATTCGTAATACCACCTGCAAAGTTTGAATAGTAATCTACAGTAGTACAGAAGTTGTGTGGTAAATGGGTTAAACTTGACTGAAAGTACTAGATTAGTAAACCAGTAACAAACTCCATGCAGGTACACAACTGCAGGCATGAAATGCATTGCTGTAAAATAAATAAATAAAATAAAAACAGTTCTCAAGGGGGTGATAGAGTTGCTTTAGGCCTCAGCCATTAAACCTGCTGTGTAATTATTCAGGTAAACATATTGTCTTCAATTAACTTACTCAGCAAGATTCTATTCAAGTGGTTTCATGACAGCAGTTGACCTTAAAATGAAAAACAACATAAAAAAGAGTTTATGCGGAATTCTTAATACATTATTCTTTCTATAATATAGGGTACGTTTACATCAGGACAAAAAAAGTATGAAAATAATATGCTTTTTCAATAAAACAACTACAAGTTTCAGCTCATATATTTTAAGAGTGTACCTTTTCCACTGGTTGCCAAATGTAATCATTAAACATCACTTTGATATTATAAAGAAAACTGTATTTCACCATTTTGACTGGCAAGGGATATGACCATCAAATACAGAAAAAAATAAGAGTACATTTACCATAATGTGTTCAAAATCATCTCGAATGACGTCAGGAAATGATCAATAAACTTAAATTCGAATTTTTAGAAAATTAAATTCAAACTCAGTCTATGTTTTCTAAGCTTTTTGAATAACTAAATTGTAGAAATAAATTTAATATAGATAATTTATACTTTAGCATTTTTATTCATCATTTTGAAAAGCAGACACTGCAAAAACTGTAATTTAAGAAACAAAGACAATATCAAGCAAATTGAAAAACAGGGTGCACAAAATAAATGTATAGTAAAATACATTTTACTATAGAAGAAAGCTGATAGAAAATATAATATAATGATCATCAATGGAAATAAATGCTAAATTTATAAAAAAAGCTAGATATTTAGGTATATACAAACTATCAGTAACTTTGAAATGCTTATCGAATCACATTAGAGAACTATTAAACATTCTGAAGTCATCAGACAGTATCGTACCAGAATTACTATCTTCTTCTTCAATTGCCATCTGAAAATAACAACCCAAGATTTTACAAGGTGCTGAACACAGGCTCATGATGTATACCGTACCCACACTGCACCTCTGTGACCTTGCACAGACTTTCAGTTGTGCTTCCTAAGCCAAAATCTGATGATTTACTACAGAGTTTATGATTTGCAGTGCTTTAAATAAAGGATAATGAATCCTAAGGGTTTCAGTGCTGAAGCACCACCGTCTTCCTTCAATACACAAGGCGGAATAACAAATCCAATGCTAATTTGCTAAAATGCTAATTTGCTAATTACCATTATTGATATTAGCTCATATCAATGAGCTTCTTTATTGGATTTCCCTGGTAAGTGCTAATGAAATGATCATTACATTGAATAAATATAATATGAAACACGTAATACATATTAATCTTTTTGGCAAAGGTCAATTTATGGTAACAAGCTCAAATCAGCAATTTAAAACTGCATAAATATATACCCTCACTACAACATGTACACATAAGTCATTTTGAATCTAATCTAAGTCACAATTAAATGCCAAGACATTTGAATTTGCATGTTGCTTCAGAAATATGTACATGAATGTGTCGATCTTCTGTGACACTCACAGGCAACTGTCCATGATGTTTTAAATCCATAAAACAAACATAAACATTTCTGAGCAAGCATTAAACAATGATTACCCTGCAGCAGGACTAGTCTGGTTATAGTGGGGACTTTGATTCCTCTAATAATTCCAGAGTTATTCATCGATTTGTTCAGTGACCCTTCCTAAAGGCTACATCATTACACTAGTGAGCGATCAGTGAACGTTCAAAAGCACCATTAACACTGTAGATAGAATAGGCACCAATTTGTGTTTCTTCCAGTCTGTGTCCACACTCAGTAACATCACAGTGTGATGGACGCCTTGCACATGCAAAAAGAAATGCACAATGTGTTTGTGTGTGTGGTCATCTTAACATTGTCATTGTCATTTTTCAGAGCTGTTGAAACCAGTGATGAAGCTACAGGTTGCCCCAGCTGGGCATGGGCTCTACTGTAATTTTAACTGTGGCCTACCCAATGAGAAGTTGGTAATTTTCCAAATGGATGTAATTTATTAAATAACAACAATAATAATAATAATAAACATCTGATTTCACTAAAACTTAATATATTTACTTTTTTAAAATGTATTAACCGTGAGCTTTCATGGTTAAGTACAGGCAGTTTCTTAATTTTCCCTCTTTCCCTCTTTCTATAAATGCATGCCATACATTTGTCAGCATGTGTGCTTGTTTTCCAAATAAAACCAACCTACATGTAAGCAATAAGGTACGAGAGGCTGTGCTGTATTGTGAATAAGTCTTAACACCAGCAGGTGTTACTCATAATTCATTACATAAACAATACACAGTTTATTTTGCTGAAATACATAGTACTTGGACAGGTTTTGATGCTATATTGATTATGTTGCTATGGGTGTTGTACAGTGAAATACAGAAGTGGCCATAGCCGTGCTTTATTGCGAATACAACACAGTTATTAACCAATCAAAATTAAGGAATGGAACTAAATTATCAATAAGGTATGACAGGCCATGTTCTAAGTCATGGGTGAAGGGCATTGTTCAACCCTGGTCCCATGCCTGGGGCAACTTTTTCATGAAATGCGAACACTAGAGCACTAGAGGTGGTAAACAGCGAGCACTTTTAATCATTTTCGTACTGTTTCACTTTCTGGTTTTCTGACCTATCAGATTAAGCTACCAACAGTGTATTTTTAATACAGTAAGGGTAGGTTTAGGGTTAGAGTAGGTTTACACAACAGGGTATCACAAATGGGCGCAACACTGGATGTAACAAGCTTGCTTGGTAGCTCAGGTGGCACAGAGTTGGACTTAGGATGTGGAAACTTTGGGTATGAATCCCATGAAAACATGACTCACGATGAAAGAGTTGAAATATGAGCGAAAAACAAGTTAAAACGGCATCCTTGTGATTGCATTTTTATGTCACATTCACTTTTGTGCATATACTATTGGGTCGGTTTAGGTGTAGTGCAGATGGTACGTTAATAAAAACATCAAATAAATTAAATTTTCTACTTATTACATTGTGTTTTATTAGCATCTACACCTACCCTAAACCTACCCCTTACAATAATGAAAAAACGTCTCAGGTTACATATGTAACCTTGGTTCCCCGAGAAGGGAACAAGACACTGCGTCCTCTAGAGGTCATATGAGGTCGCTATGGGGAACGCCGTCTGCGTGACCTGTGTCTGAAGCTTACATATAAAAACTACAACCGTACTGACCGGCGACAGCCTATGACATAACTGCCGGCGTGACTCGTCGCCGTTGGCGCGTCATAACAGTGCGACCGCATAGTATGAAAGGACGCCGGGCGAACATATCGTCCGCTTCTTTGTCTGAAGCTTATGTCCGAAGCATGGCCATGAGTCCCTTTCAAGGAACTCGAACTGCGTCCTCTAGAGGTCGCTATGGGGAACGGTTATACCCACGCTGCCATGCTGAGGGGAGTGCAAGCCAGACATCAGAGGCGAGTACTAAGAACCAGCTTCACCTGAGGTGAGGAAGCTGCCCCAATGACGTTGAGATGGCTGTTATCCACAGCCCCACACTAACTTGAGTCGAGTGTGGCCCGGGCATCGGGGCCAAGCATCTCAGGAAAGGGGTACGAAGATAACGCATAATCCACACCAAACAGGATTTTAGAAAGAACACAAGAAGCTAGTATGCGTTCTTATCACAGCGTGGATTTTAGAATGTGCCCAGTTATCCTGGACACTGAAATACCGTTCATAAAGAGGCTCTGGGAAGCAGAGAACACAAATCCCGGCTAGAGGGAGGTTCCATGCTTTCAAAGAGAAAAATCGTGTTTCCAGATAGAATGCCCCAGAGCAGATGAATCCAGCTTCTCTTAGGATAAGCGGGATTACAATTACTTAACAGGGAACAGTATGCTCACAGGAGACCCTCATTCTATGAGGGGAGCAAAGAAGGCTGATTATTATCCCATAGGGATTACAACCTGGCATGGCCAGAGCCACAGGGAGCGGAGGCCCCTTAAGACCAAATTTGGTCAGTGCAGCCTTCACACAGGTCAGTGTTGCAGAAGGTGAAACGTATCGGGCTATAGCAAGCACCGTTTTAAGAAATGAGACTGTACAAGGTCTCAGACCAAGGTGAGTATTCAGCAGTCATGAGGTGTCTAATGACCTAGGCTGCTGACTGTATGAGACTCCATTTTTGGACCAGGGGTTTTAATACCCAATGGAGCAGTACAACCTCAGTATAGCAGGGAGGCCGAAAGAGGCCTACAACCTGCAACTGTTACCTAGAAGAGCTCATCTAGTAAATAGGGGACCTTCCATAGCAATGCTCGGCCAGATAGAGTCAACTTATCAGGGAAGGCAGCAAGCGGCCAAACTACCTGATATGGTTGAGGCAGAGCTTAAATAGAGGAGGCTCAGCATTGTTAATCAATAGCTGAGATGGATCCCCCTGGCAAGATGAGAGGAAAATGCTCATGACAAAACCCTTACAATAAGGGGAACACTTTCCCAGAGGGTGGCACCAGCAAGACTGGCAAGTTACTCAAAAGGTTAGGTGGAGCGTCGCAGTATCACCTGAATGGTTCAAACCCCTTGGGGTGAGAACTGAGTAACGTAATCCGACTGAAATACAGCAACATCAGCCAGGGGACCAAATGGGGGAACCACACACCCCAAAATTGCAGCATAATACTGAGGACCTGATGGCTAAGGGACCCCACAGAGGCCCAGCCGTTCAGCTGCCTGGTTCAGGTGGTGGAGGAGCGAGAGTTGCGACACTGGCCTTCTGAGCCTGCCTCTGGTTCTTAGACCGAGACGGGCCAGGACCCCTCTGTTGTTCGGGCTGATACCTGGGCTTTTGTGGAATGAAGGACTTGAAAGCGGCCAGGCGCGCCCTCGCCTCCTTAAACTTTTCAACAGCCGTCTCAACGGAAGTGCCAAAAAGTTCAGAAGGCGAGACTGGCACATCGAGAAGAAAGCCCTTCTCTTTCGACCCGATGTCAGCCAGGTTCACCCACAGATGTCTCTCCGTAACCACCATAGCTGCCATGGATCTACCAATGACAGAGGCAGTCTGCTTGGTGGCACGGAGAGTGAGATCTGTGGTGCGACGCAGCTCGGCTACTTCATCTGCAGAAAGGCCTTTACCTTTGTCCAGGTCTTTAAGCAGGTCAGCCTGGTAGGCTTGCAAAATTGCCACTGTATGCAAAGAAGCCTCAGCCTGACCCGCTGCTGCGTAGGCCTTGCCATTCAGATGGGATGTTGCCTGAAGGGGTCTGGATGGCAAGGAGGGAGCCTTAAGAGAAGATGTTTCACTTATGGAGAGATAGCTAGCTAGCGTCTCTTCAATGGGGGGCATCTGCTCATATCCATTTTCACGCATCTCTTCAATATTGGCATAGCTAGAATGTTGAAATCTATGGATGCGTGAAGAAAATGGATTTTTCCAAGACTTCTCGATCTCCAAATGGAGATCAGGAAGAAATGGAAGGCTCACCTGAGCTGGAGGGCTATGATCAGAAAGATAGCGCTCATCTTGAGGTGCCATCTTCCTGGACCGCTTCCACGGCAAGTCCAGTCTTGCCATGGCGCGTTCCATAACCTCAAGCAGCTCCTCATACACAGGGCAGGAGGAATGGGGGGACTCAGTCTCATCATCCTCATCAAACATCTCCTGTTCTTCCTGGCTGGGAGCCAGTAGAGCACTAGCTGTTGGATCGGATGACATCAGAGAAATAGCGTCATCCTCCAGCAGCTCACTCTCGTCCATGACCGACGAGTGAGCCAGGGAAAGCCCCTTTTTCAACTCGTCAGCAAGGTCCATCTGCGATCCCCATGAGCCCATTTTCCTCCGTGCCTCAGCAGCAGCGGGTCCTGAGCCCCGGGGAGCAGATGGCTGTCCCTCTTCCCTCGAGAAGAGAGACAAACGAGAGTGGAGCTTTTTCATAGAAATCCGCTCGCAATGCACGCAGATCGTTCCCTTGAGAATGTCGCACGCGTGCTCTTCACCCAAACAAAAGACGCACAAATCGTGTGTGTCATCGGGTGTCAGATAACGCTTCAAAACAAAGCAGTCACTAAAGACGAAGAAGAGGACGATATGTTTGACCGGCATCCTTTCATACTATGCGGTTGCACTGGTATGACATGCCAATGGCGACGCGTCACACCAGCAGTGACGTCATAGGCTGTCGCCGGTCAGTATGGTTGTAGTTTTTATATGTATGCTTCAGGCACAGGTCACGCAGACGGCGTTCCCCATAGTGACCTCATAGCGACCTCTAGAGAACGCAGTTTGAGTTCCTCGAAAGGGAACTGTAATTATTGTACAGTACATCTGTATACCATCTAGCCTTTTCCATAAAACATACCATATGTATGTTAATCTGTTCCAGGGGGGAATAAAAACTCTTTTAGCACCACTCAGTTGACATTTCTTTTGAAAACTGCAGTGATATGTACTTATTGGTACATATTTTGCGTCTCGTGAAAAAGTTCCCCCAGGTACGTTTTTGTCATGAGACCAGGTTGGCATTATTATGCATGATGCAAAGCAGTGTAGAGACATATTCTTTGAGAGAAGCAGTTGAGTTGGAAGTTGAAAGTAGTAAGTGTATTTATTTCTTGTCCAATTTGTTTTTTAGTGAAGCTGTCATTTCTACGAAATGCTTGTTTTGTTTACAGTGTTGAAGTCACATTTTTCATGCTAGTTTTGTGCGTTTACTTAACCCTTTGTTAAGTCAAACCGTAAAATGTGTCCTGATGAATTCAAATAAACTACATCAGATGGATATACAAAGGTTAGTTTACCACACCCCTCATGTGAAGACCGATTTGTGTAAAGATCAGCGACTCTACCTGTGCAACTCCACCAAGCAAGCACGCCAGCAATGGACATGAGTATTCCTCTTTCCTACAACATTTTTTTTTCCACTTCTCTTTCAGTTTTTTATGACCAATCTTTGCTATGTGTTTCCATATTCCTAATATTATTAACACTCGCAAACCACGCATCACACTGTCACAATTGCCAAGGCGAGGGAGTGAGGGACAACAAGATGTAGGAGTAAACTTGAAACAAAACAGTCTTTAATAAATAAACCAAAGGGAAATACAGGGTAAGCAGAAAACCATAAGCACCACAACTCGGGAGCACAGGAAGACAAACAGACATTCAACACTGGATGCTAGACACAGGAAGCGGTGGGCTTAAGTAACGGAACTAAACAAGGATAATTAGGGGAACACAGGTAAATCAAATGGAACTCAGTAGGAACAGGAACAATCCTAGTGCCATATACAATAGAGGGGTGAGAGGGTGGGTGCCTTGGAGGCCCCTCAGGACAGGCTTTTACGGGACAGGAAGCCTCCAAGGTGGTACCGGACCTGGGCACCATGGTGGAGCAAACAACTCCGGAGGTCATGGTGGAGCAGGCAGCTCAGGGGGCCATGGCAGAACAGACAGTCAAGGGGGCCATGGCAGAGCAGTCTTTGTTGCATTGGCCTCGGCACGCCCCTATAGCTGGAGCCATATTTTTCCCAAGCCCCCCTGTCGACTTGAAGAGGTGGAGGTACTGGACTGCTTATCTCTAATGACTGTAATTTAATCCTTTACCATCTTGGGGTATCAACAGCTCCTTTGAATCACATTCAGTTACTACCACCCACCCTCTTAAAATCCATTTTGTAATTGTTTATCAACCCCCAGGTCCACTAGGTAACTTCTTGGAGGAATTAGTTGCGTTGCTGTCAACCTTCACTCAGTATGGTACTCCTCTGGTTATGCTTGTAGGCTTCAACATCCACCTAATAGACCACAGGCTGCAGATTTCCACACTCTGCTTGCCTCTTTTTATCTCAAGTGACTGTGGATACTCACAAATCAAGTAACCATTTGGCCCTCATTTACACACACCACTTCTCTACTGATCATGTGCAGGTTGCTTCACTGCACACATCAGATCACTTCTTTCTCACTCTTAATCTCAACATAGTTCACAACACAATACGTTCATCCAAATGTCACCTTTCGACGTAACCTACGCTCACTGTCATCCTCTCAGCTACCTGCTATGGTTTCATCTTCACTTCCTCTCCTTAAACATTTCCCATCACTTGATGCTAACAGTGCTACTGGCACTCTATGCTCCACTCTGATGTCTTGTTTAGACACAGTCTGCCCCCTCTTTTCTTGGCCAGCTTGTACCACCCCTTTTGCCTCTTGGCTGATCTGATGTTCTCTGCAAGCATCATTCTAAACCTAGGGCTGCAGAGAGGGTGTGGCAAATATAAAAAATAATAAAAAAATCCTACCTTAGTCTGTATCAGTCACTCATTTCTTCCTTTTCTGCTAATGTCTCCACTGTTAAAAGGACAAAATTAACAACTCGTCTATCTCTCGCATGCTCTTTAAAACATTTTCCTCCCTCCTTTGTCCTCCTCCTCCTCCCCCTCCTTCAACAACAGCTGACGACTGTGAAGCTGTAGACTTATAGCAAGGTCTACTGTGGGTGTTAATGTCCAAAAAAAAAAAAAGAGAAAAACAAAAATGATGGCTTAACCCGCAAATTTTCTTCAGTGTAAACTGGTGTTTTATTTACACGTGCACTGATAATCTAGCAGTCCAGCAGTGTAGATATTTACAAGTGCTCAGTCCAAACCAATATATATATATATATATATATATATATATATACACACATACATATATACACACACACGCACAACACAAAAAAAACACAAAGTACCAAAATAACCCAAAAAATAAAGCAAACAAAGAAATTATAAATATATACAGACTTTTCACTTGTATCTACTAATATACAGAGGGTTTTTTTTTTAGTTCACAGCACCGCAGTAGCACATTTGCTCAACTTGGTTAACAAGTATCGTTTGAAGTCTAGCACCAGGTTTTAAAGGCTAGACTCCGTCCCTTTTCCAGTCACAATCATTAACAGGTAAGTTACACCAGTTATTATTTAATCAACCACTTTAAAATTTATACCATAATTTCTCTTGCTAGTAGTTTAAAACACATCAAAATTGCATTTCCAACCGCAATATAAAACAACCATATATTAGTTGCCACAATTCTGTCTCTTTTTACAGATTGAAACATTCGGGTACCCCACAGAATGAACGAACATGGTTTCACCGGGTCATTCGACTGCTGTGCTGGCAAGACGCCAACCGATGACGTCAAAAGCGATCGCCCTCCGCAAGCTCCGGTTCGCCAGCACAGCGTCTAGTAACCCGGCTACAGCAACATGTAACAGACGATTAAAACATAAAACAGTACATAAAGTTTATGTGTGATTTCTCCGGATGACTGTATGATGACTGAGGGAACTAATGGAGTGTGGATGACTGACCGATGCTACCCAGCCAGCGTGTGCATCCACTATGCTGAGCCGCTTAAACTGGGACTGGAAGGGTTAGTAATGAATGTATGTGCATGTACATGAGAGCGCCAGCGCTGCTGTCAGCAGTGGTAAAGAAAATCACTTCTTTACAACGACTTTGCCACATTCTTCGTTAATAAAATTACAGCCATCAGTGCACAGTTTTCCACACCACAAATGGACAAACGCATCTTACCAGCAACCATACACTTGTTCACGTCCTTCTCTCCACTTGCAGAGGTAGAAGTCTCCAAACTCAACCTTTATAATTAGCCTACTACTTGTCCACTTTATCCCATTCCACCTCATCTCCTTTAAGCCATTTCACCTTCAGTTGTACCTGCACATCCCTTCAGACTGGTGTCTTTCCCCCAGCATGTAAAGAGGATCGGATAACCCAACTACTTAAGAAACCCACTCAAACCCAGTACTTTTTGAAAACCACAGACCAGCATCAATTCTTATACATTGTTGAAACTCTAAGACTGGCAAGAGCAATTCCTAAATCTTCAATACTAATCTTACTGGATCTGTCCACTGCTTTTGACACAGTTAACCACTGGACCCTTCTGTCAACCCTCTTGGCAAAGGGCATCTCAGGAGCCGCACTCCACTGGTTTGAGTCTAACCTATCAGATAGGTCCTTCAAGGTATTTAGAAGGGGCGAGGTGTCCAAGTCGCATCATCTAGCTAGGTTCTGTTATTCAGAAAAATGGCTTTTTATATCACTGCCATGCTGATAACACTCAGCTCTACCTCTCATTCCATCCTGATGATACGAAGATTACTGCTTGCATCTTAGAATGTCTAACAGATATTTCTTGCTGGATGAAGGACCATTACCTTCAACACATCCTTGCCAAGACAGAACTGCTTGTGGTTTCAGCCAACCCATCTCTTCACCACAACTTTTCCATCCAGCTAGGTTCATCAACCATAGTATCTTCCATGACAGCCAGGGACCTTGGAGTTCACAGACCACATTGCTAAAACTGCCCAGTCCTACAGATGAGACAGGCTAGAGTTCATACGAGGGGCGAGCAGAGTCCGAACGACAAGGCAAAGGGTAATCCACGACGGAAAGGTCCAGGCCAGGTGGAAGGCAGACAAGGCGATATAACCAGGCTAGAAAACAAGACTAGGGGAAACTAACTAGAAGCACGACTGAACTAGACTAGGGATTAACAAGGTGGCTCCGTATGGCAGCTAACACACAGAGAGTGCTAAACGCAGTCCAATACTCGGCCCAGAATAGTGGGAAGGGCCTCATGTTTATACTGTTTGTGATTGGCTGCAGCTGTGAACGTGTAATTAGCACAATGGAAGCTGGGGAACATCTGGGATGTGATGCAACAGTCTGTGTAATGTGAATGGCAAGGCGGCCTCTGGTGGTGAGTGGACTGGCGTTCTGGACCAGATTTGTGACATCTATTATTTTTCTATTCTGTCTACTTGTTTTCTTTTTATTTATTATTTAAAGAAGGTCTCACTTTATATTAGGTGGCCTTAACCACTATGTATTTACATTTAAATTAATAATTTATATTGTACTTACATTAAAAAAAAAAAACCTGCACATAATTACATCTGTAATTAATTTCTGTGATTACACTTCTAGTTACACTATTGACCCATCCTTTACACTTTAACCTACCCTTAAAGCAGCAAAAGTGTTTTTAATACAATATGAACACTATGTAAGTTGTACATAGTAGTTAAAGCCACATATTATAAAATGGGACCAAAAAATTAAAATACTGTGTTAGACTAACTAGGACTTGTCACAGTACATATCGTTGCCCTTTTGTTGGTTTGATGGCTTTTATTGTCCTCATTTTTAAGTCACTTTGGATAAAAGCGTCTGCTAAATGACAATGTAAATGTAAATGTTTTGCTGAAATACAAAATACATGGAATAGTTTGGACACTATATTGATTTTTTATGTTGCTAAGGGTAGTTGCTAAGGGTGTTGGGCAGTGATACACCAAACTGTCAGGTGAAGCGGTCAAAGCGTGCTTTATCATGAATAAAACAGCTATTAACCAATTAGAATCAAAGATAGGAACTGTTTATAAATATAATGAAGCCAGTGTGCATTAGGTAGTATAGACAGATGATTAATGTAACTGTAGACAGATATTTACAGAAGAAATCAATCAAATATTCTGCTCTTTTTTTTCTGACTTTGAAACATATTGCCAGACAAAACTTCATAAAACACTACAGTCTTTTTGTTTAATGTTAAAAACATCACGGAAGTATGAAATGAACAAGGGTCAATAAATATTGACAAGTCTGATTCAATGCTTGTATTTTTCAAGCACTGATTTTGGTAATAAAACAAACAAAACTTCATTATCTAGCCACTGTAACAAGGTATTTGTATGTATCATGACCCACCTGGACCTGATGTGAAATCCACCAATCAACGAGTTTTTTGAATCTCACAAATGTTTTTTTTTTAATTTTTGGATCGCTTAAAGCTAATAGAGAATATATTGTGTTTTCCCATGGGTGCTATTTATTATTCAATTACAAGCAGGCATGCATGGGGCAAAACTAACATGGGGTTAGTTGTAACACACATGATTTAAATATTTCCACACATGCTAGCATAACAAAATTTACGCTATTTACTAGTTGCCATATCAACACTAGATAGATAAAAATATCGATGAACATTTATTTTACCATAGCAAAAGTGGCAGAAGTACATTTTTCATCTCAGTTTTTAGTATTCATTTCAAATGAGACAAATCTACTATTATTTTAATTTCTATGCTTCGCTAACTAGCAGAAGGCATTAACCAGTTTTAAATTCCATTTGCGGAGATGGGGAATGTTGTAACACTGCGTTATAATGTGCCCTGCTATTATTAGAGCTATGCTATTCTTTGACATTATCAGTGTAATTTACACCATTTTTTTTTTTTTTTAATGAAATTTAATGAGAAACCACAAGAAACAGGTGAATAAAGACTAACAGTTAATGTTTAATTTTCAAAAATGATTATTTCAAGAAATGTAAAGCATTTTAGCTCATTTACAGCATGTGTCTCCTGTTCTGTGAGAGCTGTATGTGGAGGGAGGTGAGTGTTGTGTTCATCTCTGTTTTGTTTTGTTTTTTCTGAATGTGTTTCTTTATCTATTTGCCCACATAATTGTGAACTACTATATAACTGCGTCTTGCGATCAGGGCCCTTTTAAGCTTGTTTGCAATTTGTTCATTGTCAAACTCCAAAATTAGATTATTTGTAATTCTTAAAAAATAAATAAATAAATACATAAATATTTTATTTTGTCATATAGTCATGTTAAAACTTGCCTATGGAGCATGGTGTCACATTTCACTTCCATTTTTGGGGGTAAATAAAGTAAAAATAAATACAATGTAATTATGAAACAAAGCCACATATTTGTATTAGGCAAGTGTGAATTTAATGTCAATAAAAAATTATACTCTGGACCCCATGCAGATTGACACAAACTAAGAAAGTCAGAAAGTGTTACGTTGTGCTCCGCTTTCCCCTAATATCTTGCTTGTTTATTAAATTTACATGCTAAGTCAGATTTAGCATCTGCTGTGCTAGATGTTAATTTTAACTGTACTAGATCAAATTAATTGGTTTTAATTGGGATCAAATTAACCGTTCCTGTTGAAAACAGTTGGATCAGCTTAATATTTTTAAGTTTGTGTTTGTACTATGATTTAATGTCCTCCAATAGTTTGTTGGTTTGTTGGTTGACCATAATTTCATTAGACTTTGACATTAAGATTGATGCGAACTGTTGGGTTAATAAGATAAATAAAAAAGCTTTTTGAAGTGAGAACAAAGGATTCAGGTGTTGTATTGTTCACTAAAGAGATTGACTGAGTTGTTCACAGCCAACACAATTCCTTTCCTTTTTTAACATACAAATCTACTAAAAGACTTAAAAAACGGTGTTTAATCTCTATTTACAATTTCCCCACAAAGCAGACCCACTACTTTCCTCCATTTTGTTCACTGCAGACTTCGCCAAACTATGGAAACTCAAAATGAATTAAGAGTTGCAGTAATATCCTCAAGCAGTGCTGGAGAAAGTGCTGCATTAACGTGCATCAAAGCACTGCATTTTTACAATTCTAATTGTGTAGGGTCATCACTATTTTTTTTGCCATTTGTAAATTGGAGATTATGTTTTGTGCAGCCCTCAAACTTTGTCTATAAAGCAACTCTGTCAACTCAGACATTCGTTTCCATTTGCTGGTGCTGAAAACAATTCATTTCCAGGAATCTTTTCAGTTTATTGCTGTTGCTGTGGCAGTGACCCTGAGCTTATTTTTATTCTTAGTAGCATTCAAAAAGTTTCTGTTTAATTCATTCGCTGTCTTTACCAAGACAACATGAGTTTTAGTGGAGACCAGAATAGAACTTATTTAACTGCTCAGGAAAAATGTGATGCGGTCAATGCTTTTAATTCTGACTCAAAACACCAACTTGGCCCTAATGTCCAGTGTATGTTCCTATATGCTCCTTTCACAGCCCACACGGCTGTAGTCAGGCTTTGAAGTCAGAAACAGGGAGAGATTTCAGTGAAAGAAAAAGATGAGTCAGTGCATGGAAGCGAAAAGGATCATGTCATATTTCTACAGAAAAGGATGAGTTAAAAAACACGATCGGATCCCTTAACTTGCATTGCTGACTAGTGCATCTGTTTGCATTTTACTTCTTTGTCCATAACTAAAGCATATTAAATTGTTAAAGCGCCTATAACAGTCCTTTAGCACACTGGTTCTCAGTCCTGGGGACCCCCTGTTCTAAACATTTTGCATGTTTCCCTTATTTAACACACCTGATTCAGATCATCAGCTTGTTAGGAGACAGATCCATGAATTGAGCCTGTCAGATGAGAGAGACATACAAAATGAGCAGTGGGTCCCTGTAGGGCTGGAACTGAGAACCACTGCTTTAGTCATTTTAAAATTAAAGAACCTTTAATACACATCCCATTTGGGACCCAATGAGTGACCTTTCTCAGCACTCTTCTCATTATAAGCAACTTAACTATGAAATAGACTATTTTAAGATGGCATTAGTTTTATTCACTGTAACAATTATCATACATGTAATGGTAAAAATGTTCTAAATGTGTTGTGATGGAGAATTTTACCAAAAGGGGGAAGTGTGCGATTATTTGTCTTTAAATTATTCAGATTTTGTAGTATTTCAGTACATTGGCATATTACTGTAACATTACATCAGTTACTGTTTATTTATTTATTTATCAGCTGTCATGGATTTCACCACTTTTTACAGTGTCGGTCAGAACGTTAGCTATTTTTTTTTTTTATTTAAACAACTCCTCCCAGCCCTTATATTACCCAGCGGAAAACACCAGACATTTAGTATGAAGCTCTTCAGTCTTGGGTCAATAAGAGGAGCATGTTAACAGAACGGGTGCCCTCTCTCTTTCTCTCCCTTTCCCTGCTGTTTCGGCATGTTATCTTGTTTCTTTCCTAGCTGTCAGGCAGCTGTCTGACGTATCAGAGGAATCGCAAGCGCAGGCATCCGCCTGGCCGTAGCCCTCCAACACATTTCTCCATTATATCTGTCTGTCACACAAGATGGAGGAGATTGCGTAGGCGTTCCTTTTGTGCTTGTGGCGTAGGCTTCTGTTCGCCTTTGTCCCTCTTCACTGCTGCGCACTGCAGATGACTGTGTATGCCATGCAATCTGTCAGCAGTGTCGTAGTGGGAGGATGTTTATTTTGGCCATGCATACCACACATCGAGATCACAGGGAAGAGCTGCAATTCCGGCTGTCTCAACAAATAAGTAATTATATAAGGAATGAAATAATTAAATGCAATGCACCATCCTCATGCAGCATAAAAGAGCAGTCATTTAGAGCTAGAATAACAGCACTGTACAGACTTGACGTGTCTTATTCTCTGTGAAAGCAGTAGGTGTTGTGGCATGCTTGATTACGAAGCAACATGCATGACAGAGACTGATGCTGAGTTGGATGAGATCACGGCAGTCACGATAGGAAATAATCCCTGGAATTTCCGTTGCAATTTCACGGAATGCATTTTACTGTGGCTGAATAAAATGGAGAAAGAGCAGTCGTTAATTGCACATTTGGGTTTTCCTCCAGAAAGCGTCCGTTGTAGACAAATTATCATAATGATCGCTTGTGTCTTCTGAGAGGAAGTGTGCTGACCTGCCATTGACTGCAGCACCTTTACTCTGCCTCGTTTCAACACCATATTGACTGAGCCTGTCAAAAGCTATTAGTTCAAATCCTTGCCTGTTTCCAAGCTGAAAAGAAATACATTTTGGATCAGGACAAGTGCACACACACACACACACACACACACACACACACACACAGAGTATGTTTGTTTTACAATAACGTCAAAAATGACAAAAACGCCCCTATATTTATTAAATGGAGACCTCGGGACACCAACCGTTTTTCTCTGCGGACAACATTTATTGCCAAATTCTTCAGTTTAGTAATCAATCTGGCTGTCTGAGTGCTCAGAGGTTTGTCTGTATGATTCTATATTTTCTCAACTTTCTAATCGTTTTTGAATTGGTCTCTAAGATTAACTGTCAATATTTATTTATTTATTTATTTATTTATTATTTTATGTATGTATGTATGTATTTATTCATTTATTTATTTATTTTTAACATTAAAAAAATATTGCCACACAACACCTTTAAATATACAAATTAATGTGATAAACACTGAAATAGATACCTATCAGTGGTGAAATTTGATACAGTCTGACTACTATTTTTATAGGATGTATTAAGAGCAGTATTGTAGTTAATGCGGCATAGCTGGTGCACTGCTACTTACAAACACATTCCCAAAGCATTATTATGGAGACCATTCGCATATTAGATTAGCTAGTTATATGGTCGGTTGTTATTATACCTGATAACACTGTTAATGTTTATTTTAAAATGTATTGTCTAATGCTGAAATGTGCTCATTCTCTGCAGTCTAATGCTGAGACCTTAATGTTTGTAATAATTTGGTTAAAGTCCAGAAGTGTTGTTGGTTTTGTTTCCACTTTCTCTCTCTCTTTCATCGCATGTGATGGAGGAGGAAAACTTTGACCTGGACAGATGACTTTGATTGATTGATGAATCATTTCAATTTCCAGAAATTATGCTATAGAGAAGAAATGCTCTAAGTAAATAAGTAGGTTATGCTTGGTTGATGGTCAAAGTTTTTTTTTTTCGTGTGACCTATTTGAAGAAGGATTCAACATTTTTGATTTTGTGTGCTTCAAAGGCTGTGATTGTGTGGCCTCTTAAAACCAGTCCTCGAGCAAGAAGGGATTGCATTTTTAAGTGCTTTGCATTTATTTCCTTGGAATACAAATCATTGTAAAACAGTGAAAATGTGAACTCTACGGCTGATTACTGCTGCACTCACTCCCAAATGGTCATTCGCAGCAGATAAATCACTTGAGATGTGAACATCTTGGCATTTCTTGCAGTTAAAGAACATTGTACACAAAGGATTTTCAAACTTTCTATAGACTCCCAAATATGACCTATCCATCTACAATCAGTAATTATAATAATAATAATTATTATTTTAGTATATATTAATTACAAAAATATTTCAGTATTTACAATATTATAAATATATTTATTTATTTACTATATATATATATATATATATATATATACATATATACTGACCAAATTTATAAACGCAAAACTTTTGTTTTTGTGCCCATTTTTCAGGAGCTGAACTCAAAAGGCACAAAAGGCCTATTTCTCTCAAATATTGTTCACAAATCTGTCTAAATCTGTGTTAGTGAGCACTTCTCCTTTGCCGAGATAATCCATCCACCTCACAGGTGTGGCATATCAAGATGCTGATTAGACAGCATGAGTATTGCACAGGTGTGCCTTAGGCTGGCCACAATAAAAGACCACTCTAAAATGTGCAGTTTTACTGTATTGGGGGGGGGTCCGAAAACCAGTCAGTATCTGGTGTGACCACCATTTGCCTCACGCAATGCAACACATCTCCTTCGCATAGAGTTGATCAGGTTGTTGATTGTGGCCTGTGGAATGTTGCTCCACTCCTCTTCAATGGCTGTGTGAAGTTGCTGGATATTGGCAGGAACTGGAACATGCTGTTGTATACGTCGATCCAGAGCATCCCAAACATGCTCAATGGGTGACATGTCCGGTGAATATGCTGGCCATGCAAGAAGTGGGACATTTTCAGCTTCCAGGAATTGTGTACAGATCCTTGCAACATGGGGCTTTGCATTATCATGCTGCAAAATGAGGTGATGGTCATGGATGAATGGCACAACAATGGGCCTCAGGATCTTATCACAGTATCTCTGTGCATTCAAAATGCCATCAATAAAATGCACCTGTGTTCGTTGTCCATAACATACACCTGCCCATACCATGACCCCACCGCCACCATGAGCCACTTCATCCATAACGTTGACATCAGCAAAACACTCACCCACATGATGCCATACACACTGTCTGCCATCTCCCCTATACAGTGAAAACCAGGATTCATCCATGAAGAGAACTCCTCTCCAAAGTGCCAGACGCCATTGAATGTGAGCATTTGCCCACTCAAGTCAGTTATGACGACAAACTGCAGTCAGGTCGAGAACCCGATGAGGATGACAAGCATGCAGCTGAGCTTCCCTGAGACAGTTTCTAACAGTTTGTGCAGAAATTCTTTGGTTATGCAAACCGTTTGTTGCAGCAGCTGTCTGAGTGGCTGGTCTCAGACGATCTTCGAGGTGAAGATGCTGGATGTGGAGGTCCTGGGCTGGTGTGGTTACTCATGGTCCGTGGTTGTGAGGCCGCTTGAATGTACTGCCAAATTTTCTGAAACGCCTTTGGAGACGACTTATGGTAGAGAAATGAGCATTCAATTCACAGGCAACAGCTCTGGTGGACATTCCTGCAGTCAGCGTGCCAATTGCACGCTCCCTCAAAACTTGTGACATCTGTGGCATTGTTCTGTGTGATAAAACTGCACATTTTATTGTGGGCAGTCTAAGGCACACCTGTGCAATAATCATGCTGTCTAATCAGCATCTTGATATGCCACACCTGTGAGGTGGATGGATTATCTCGGCAAAGGAGAAGTGCTCACTAACACAGATTTAGACAGATTTGTGAACAATATTTGAGAGAAATAGGCCTTTTGTGTACATAGAAAAAGTCTTAGATCTTTGAGTTCAGCTCCTGAAAAATGGGGGCAAAAACAAAAGCATTGCATTTATAATTTTGGTCAGTGTATATATATATTCCCTTGACGCTATGGGTAAAACTCATTTTTCTATGAGAACTGAAGCCTTTACAATCACACAGTGTAACTGCACTTCCATTGGTTCATGCAGTAAATAGAAAACGAACCAATGGCTTTGCAGCGGAGCTGCACGAGCCTATGGTGATGAAGCCCAACAGAGCCTGCCAGAATGGGTGGAGCCATCTGGCTATATAAGCGGGCATTTCGCTCAGACAGCATGACAGTGGTGTCTTATATAAATCGCCAGGGCGGGCTCACCTCGAAACGCCTTTTCGAGATGGTGAAACACCTCTTGGAGTGGGCACATCTCAACTTACATTCATTGAGGGCAGCACATGTGCCCGGCGTGTTGAACCATGGAGCAGACATGCTATCTTGGAGCAATGTCCCCTCAGAGGAGTGGATGATCCACCCACAAACGGTTCAGAGAATCTGGGAGATTTTTGGCAGAGCAGAGGTTGACCTCTTTGCTTCAAAAGACAACTCTCACTGGCCAATTTATTTTTTAAAGAGTGAGGACACATTGGCCGACAATTGGCCCAACCTCCTCCTATATGCTTTTCCCCCGATTCTGATCCCTCAGGTAATCAGGCGAATCAGGGAACATTGACACAGGGTCCTTCTGGTGGCCCCACTCTGGAGGAACCAGCTTTGGGTTTCAGAGCTGTCTCAGCTGCCGATAGCAGCCCCATGGCCCTTTCCCCTGAGGCAGGACCTTCTCTCAGGCGAACGGGACAATTTGGCACCCCCAGCCCGAACTGTGGGCTCTGCACCTTTGGGATTTTGATGGAAATCAGCAGATCTCCCCGTGAGTGTCCTGAATACTATTTCACAAGCTAGAGCCCCATCTACGATACGCCATATAGTAAGTACATCTAGTTAATTAATATTTCTCAGTACTGAAACAAGGACACCTTAAAATAAAGCGCGACTAAGATCACTCAGCGAGTGTATAAGTATTACTGTTTTTGTGTCAAGGAATGTAGTTTTAAGATTAAGAGAATATACTTGTTTATAGTTCAAATATGCAGTTTGTTAATAAAGATAACATCTATTTGAAAATTTGCTTCAAGGTTTTCAGACATGTGAGCATCTGATGGTCTGCGGCCATTCAGCACTTATGACTCCGCCAGACAGCGCCTCACCTCAGCCAGATCTTCTGTAATTTACTGCTGGCTCTGATGTCTCTGTAGTGGTTAAATGTGACATGTAATTTGTTTTGGTTAAATCTAAAGGGCAGCCTTAGGTCTCATTAATCTATTATTAGTTTCAGAGAAGAAGTTTTGGCAAAATCTCATGTTTATGTAAATTAAATGCTGTATATCAGAGTGCTGTCTTTGTACGTTTGACTGAATCGCCTAGCAACTTTGATGATGGCTGTTGTTGTTGTTTATGAAATATTATTTAATAAATGTTATATAAACAATTTTTTAATATAAATAATATATTTAATAATAGTGTTTAGTATTGAGAAATGGTGCATGTTAGTGATGGTGATTTTAGTTGCATTGTTCTTTTTACATTGAAAAATTATAAAGGCTGTAAGTGGAGGTTATTTTTAAGTTTCAACAACAGCTTGATGCAGTGAACAAATGCACTGAGCAGCAAAATCACCCTTAACAGATAAAAGGATAAAAGGATATTAACGCTGTACACAGCAGACATTCAAACTGTGACAGCAGACATTCAAACTGATGTTTATTTTGGGTACAAGACCGAAGAATGAATGCTGAATGCAATCAGATGCAGGTATGTTAATCACACTCGCTCAGTCCATTTCTCTCTCTCTCATAATACTCTACATAATACAGTGAGCTTTTACTGCATTAATACAATAAGCTTTCAGTGAAGCAACTCAACGTTCCTTTGTTACTAGTTCAAGTGACATTTTGGAATTAGTAATGGAGGCTTGGGCTTAGCTGTTTAACTGTCAAACTTTGATTTAAATCTGTGGTGAAGGGAAGTAGTTTGCACAAAAGTAGGCTTTTTTTTTTTTTAATTTGTCTATGTATTTACCAGCCTGGTCTCATTGTTTATACTTACGTATTTATACGTAATGTTTAGAGGCGCAAAACGTACATTTTATTGATGCTAAAACGTACAATTTAGAGGTATTTCAACGTTTAAAAGGTACAAATCGCTACTTTTTTTAGCTAAAAAAGTAAAACATTTATGTATCTTTTATATCATTAAGATATTTGTATCAATGCCTTTTTATCATTTTATCAATAAGCGATTTACATTTTTAGCCTGCTTAACCTAAGCAGGCTAAAGTTGATATGACAACTAAAAACAATAATAATAGTGAAATTAATGAAGTAAATTAATGATTTTAATATTCATAAGGATTCGCTGAAAATATGTAAGTATTTGTACGTTTAGATGTTGTAAATATGTTAGTATTGTATGTTTTAGTGTCTGGGAAAACGTAAGGAAATGTAAGTTTTGTAGAACCACATTTTCCGTAAAATACATACACATTATCATGAGATCACGTTGCATTTACACACTTGTGAATGAATACAATAGCTACTCAATATTGTCAAAACAAAAACACACATACTTTTCTCCTGAGTCAAAGAATCAAAACATGAACTGAATCATTGATGAAATAAAGAAACAGGAGAAGGTCAGAGCTGATAAACGTCAGGTATGAATGAACATCTTGTTGCATTTGTTGTAACCAGATCTGAATGAAAACTGTAATTTCTCAGCATGCATTGAAAACATTTTGAAAAGCATCTGAAATTTTGAATGCAAACAAGGTCAAAGGCCATTAAATTTCATTCAGTCATACAATTCACCTTCAATAATGCCTTTAATTTCTTTTGACTGTTTAACAGACAGAGGTGAAATATTAAAGTATCAGATTATGTTAATATATGAGATGCATCAAAGGATTATTTTCTCTCAGTTAAAGCTGAGTTCATAATAATCAGATTTCTTCGGAGGTAAAGAATTTCTGGCATAAGAAGTAATATGTTTAGACTGCGGCTTTATATTATTTGCCTTAAAAATGGCACATTACTTTATATACAGTGTATTTAAAACACAGCGGTCCTGAACTCAAACTTATGAGATTTCTCCCTGTGTGACCTTAGATGGAGACGTAAATCAAATGGCCCAGGAATATTATTGCACTCACCAGGAGAAAATCATCTCCATAAATACAGACACTTGACTATAGGTGAGCTGAGGGAATGAATGTGCTGCTTCTGAATGACTGTGCACTACATCATACTGTATATGGTACATATATATATCAAGAATTCATTTATGTAGCTATAGGAGCGAACACAATGGAGAATACTGTGTCTTTCTGTAAGCATTAGATGGCAGTTTCTGAGAAGCGTCTCTAAATATACTTCACAAACCATGAAGCTTTTGCTTGAGGGAACTACTGGCATATACAGATTAGGAGACAAAATACAATCAGACAAAAAAAAAAAAAAAGGTATAACTAGGAAACCCAGATAGCATTTTGAAGTCAAGTCTGGCAACCAGCACATGCATTTTTATGTTTATTGGATGAATGCCTTTCATTTGTTTTTGGCACTGATGTCTGACCTTTTTGATTTTTCCGTAAATCAGGCCAATTCCAAAGTGAGTTTGGGGTTTTAAACGTTTCTCATTTTATATTTCTTACTGTTGATTTGAACCATCCCAGCATGATCTCACTAGTATTTGCATGCATTCATATGTAAAGCTGGTTCCAGTGCACATGCATTTTCATATTTTTAGATATAGAATGAAAAACACAACATCAACATTTTGACAGCATCTAAAATGCAAACAACTATGAAAACAACTAAAATACAAATAACTATGAATCAGGGTTATTGCAGTTAACTAAAACCATAAAATATTTTTTTTTTCTTACTTCAAATAAACTTTTATTTCATTCAATAAACTTTTATTTAATTCAATTTCAACTTAACTTTATTTTATTTCATCTAGTTGCTAACCAAACAATTATTTTCATTTAAACGACATGTACTAAAATAACTATAACTAATTACATGACTTGAGTTATTAAAATATAAATATAATTGTTTGTATGTTTATATATATATATATATATATATATATATATTTTTAATATTGTACGCTTAAATATCTATCCAAACATATAAAAACAACAAACATATAACAAAACATAACAAACATACACTTTTACACCACATAAGGTTTAGTGGTCACCTGAGTGCGTTAGCTGATGCTCATCACACTTCCTAGAATCTGTTTTAGTCTGTGGTAACTGGAATCCTATGGGATCTGCTCTAATCTGAACTGAATCTGATGCTCATTTCATGAACATTTTAAGAGCCTGAAGTGCTTCCCAAGAGACGCCAGATTGTGCGAATACATTCTGACTTTGTTTAGTAATGGACAGAGAGGAACTGACAAAATACTGCTCATGAATCCCAGAAAAACACTTGACATTACGAGAGACTTCATGAGTGCGGCTGGCAAGCTTTTTAACTGCAGTGGATCACAGCGACGTATCGGCATGATCATTGTGTGTTTTCGATAGATAGATAGATAGACAGATAGATAGATAGTATTATACTTAATAATACATACTAATAAAATAATAAATACAATACAGTTCATGTCAAAAATATTGCAAATTGAGAATGAGGACTAAAAAACGTTACAAGCTATCTGGCGTAGTAAACAATATTTCCAAAGGGAAAAATAAATGTTTATACAGATTTCCCTCTGTTGCCAGTGTGAATGTGATATATATATATATATATATATTTTTTTTTTTTTTAATTGCACTGCCTTTTGTCAAGCCAAAATAAAAATAAATTATTTCAAAATATGTAATACATCTAAATAATGTAATTAACATAAAAATATTTTTAATATGCATAATATAATATAATATAAGATAATATAATATAATACATGTCAAAACTGCAAATTGTACCATATATTAAGAAGAACTTTCCACACAAACCATCCATGTCAACTGACAGTGCAGCACCCTGTTCCAGCAAGCCTGTGTTAGATATAATTGACTGAACTTATTCTGAATAAGTACATGCAACTGTTTGGATGCTTATTAAAAGGAGAGTGAAAGAATAAGACAGAGAGTGAAGCTTCCCTTTTAAAAATGTCAGTCCGTCTGTAAACAACATAGTAAGCGTTTGATAATAGCCAACTTTCTACATTAAAAGAAATGCAAGGTGCGGGTTACGACCCAAGCAAAATCAGTCTGTGAAAATGGTTATTGTTGAATAGCAATAACAGTAACAATTTGACATAATGTCAAATCATTTTTCAGCAGGAAGCAAATGAACAGATTCCAGACCCAAAATGGGGCAAAGGCGGTGTGACTCCTGACCTGAGGTTGAGATAGACTTGTTTGTGTGTTTCGTGTGTGTGTGTGTGAGAGAGAGAGAGAGAGAGAGAGAGAGAGAGATAAGATGCTGAAATGAAGCTGTGTGTATATGTGTGTGTGTGTGTGTGTGTGTGTGTGTAGCGACTGGAGCTCTAATTACTCTCCTGAGAGATGCTCTGCTAACCAGGAACAGAGCTGGAATTGGACAGATCCTAATTAAAACTCATGTCAGGGATCTACAACTGCACACAACTCTCAATCCACTGCTGTCATTGATTCTCAGAGGACAGAGACCTACTTGAAGACTGTCAGGCTGTCTGTCTACTGTAGATGACACACAAAAAAATACAAGTGCAATGATATTAATGTGATTTCTTCTTACAAAACTTTTTTTTGTACTTTATTACAGCATTCTAATTATTAAGGGCCCCAAAAGACACTCCTGCTGTTTGCAGTGCTCCTCTGACATGAAACCAGTTGGTGGTCGTTGTGTAAAGGTTTAATTTTCTTGGATTCTGCGCTGTAGACTCACTCTAACACGCACTGTCTAATGTGCATGCAGAGGGAAATAATTAGTCTATTTCTATCCGATGTAAACGACATCATTAAAGTCGTGATTTCTTACGAAATCTTGGTTCATGTGGGTTGAAGGCTTATGAATTCAGAAGGCAGCGACATCTGCAGCAACTCAATGATTAACTGAACTTGAAGATGAGGACTAAGAAAATATTAGCTGCAAGCTGTCTGGATCAGTAAACAATGCGCTCAGAGGGAAAATAAATGTGAGGAAAGCTTACTGACTACATCTGAAAGAGGAAAGAGGTTAGATTGTGACCTGTTTTTTCACCTTTCCTCTCTAATGTTTAAACAGATTTGCATAAAGAAACACTGCAGAGCAAGACTCACAAATCATTTTCATCTCAGCAGCTTTATCTTCTAGCAAAAGCATTGAAGACACTGTGCTAAAGGCAAATTATTACCATTTAAAGGGGACATATAATGGAGAACTGGGTTTAACCTTTTTATGCAGTTTTGTTATTTTGAGATTTGTTGTTACAGAGATTGGAGGAGTGCTTTGGAAAATGTAATTCAAAATAAAGTAAATTTTAAAATAGCATTTTTAATGCAAAAATCTAAATGAAATAATGGTGTCCTTGTTATACTTTACATGTACTTACTATTATAATAAGAGTTAATTATGCATAATTACACGCAAGTAACCCTAAACCAAACCCTAATCCTAACTCTAACCATATAGTAAGTACATCTAGTTAATTAATATTACTCAGTACTTAAATGTATAATTACACTGTAACAAGGACAGCTTAAAATAAAGTGTAACCAAAAGTAAATAAAAAATCAAATAGATATAGAAAACAGTATTGCACTTCTATATCATTAGGCTTACTTTGAAAATGTAAAATAAAATAAAATAAAATAAAATAAAAATCTCTACCTAGAAAACTGCATTGGTATTCCTATAGCATTAGAGTTACTTTGAAAATAAAATAAAATAAAATAAAATAAATACTTTGAAAACAGTGCTGAGCTATTTCTTTATAACGGAGATCTGTAACTGATGGTATTACCATCTTTCTCACTATACATTAAAAACTGTAATCCTGCTTGTAAGCCCCATTTTCACTAAGTTTATTTATAATCTGATTGCATCTTGCTTTGTGGAAATACTCTAATGTTCACAAACATTCACAAATCTCCCTTCCCCCTTCATCCAGACTATTTATGGAAACTAAGCAGCTAAAATAGGTCATTCAGAATTTCTCATGAATTGACGTCAATACCAGTGAATTTACATATCAACACAGATTCAGCAACTTTGCCTGCCCTGGTCAATGACGGTGTAGCAGTTTTCTTATAAAATATGAATATACAGATTGCGGGGGCCTTAGGGTCCGGGCCACTAGGGGGCCACAACAATTGGAGCTTAGAAGAATCATTTCTGATCTGTGCGTGACTGTTTTTGTGTTGTAATGTGACTGTGGAGTATAATTAGTCTAATTGATGTGGGTTCCCTTGTGAGTGCACTTTAGCATACTTTTAGAAAGGAGAATACTATACTTTAAAAAAATAAACAAGTGTGAACAGAGTGTAATATTTTTGGTCACTTAATTGCATGTTATTTACAATTAAATTAAGATGTGTTAAAGTTTAAATTCATGTTAAATGTAATTACTTAAAAGTGTTTTTATGTAGGACTTCAGTACATCTTTAAATGTAATTTCAGAATTACTTCTATAGTATTCTATAGTTACTGCTGAATGCACTGACTATAGCATTTATGATAAAACAAAAATATATTTTAATTTAATTTTAACATAAAACTATATGTTATGTTTAAATATATTTGTGATTGCACATTTGTATGGATCAAGATGCAATTTAGTACATTTAAAGTACATTCACTTTAAATGTAATTTTGATAACACACTAGAGTTAATATTATGAAGTAATTAAGTGGATTTGAGTGTGTCAAGCAACTGTTACGGAGTGAAGGATGCGTGAAGCGGGCGGATCCAAATGCAAGCTTTTATTAAGGGACATCGACAGAGACATGGCCATATAACAGGCAGGGTCAGACAATGTGTGAAGGCAAGACAAAAGAGTAGTCCGTAAGGCAGGAAAGGGTCGATCCACGACAAACGTAATCCAAGGGGCTAGGCAAAAGGGTATCCAAACAGACAGGCGAGAGTTCCAAAGGGCTGACAGCGATACAGACTAAATGATATAACAATGCGTAGATACAAGACTCGAATGACTAGAAACAGGAACAAGACTGAACTAGAAAACTTGAATGAACTAAGTGGCTCCATACAGTTGCTAACACAAAGAGTGCTAAATGCAGTACAATACTTGGCGAATCGTGGGAGGAAGTCCAAGGCTTATTATAGGGTCTCTGAATGGGTTCAGATGATAAGCACAATGAATGATGGGAGACATAGTCCGGAGTGTGGTGCAACAGTCTGTGTACTGTGAATGTCAAAGCGACCCCTGGTGGCGAGCGGACTGGCGTACAGGACCAGATTCGTGATAGCAACAGTCATGAAAGTGCACTTTTATGGCCTTTTATTTAATCCTCATTTGCTCATTGTGTATTCCAATTAAATCAACATACTATATTTTAGTTTGATAATTTATTATTATTATTATTATTATTTGGTTGTTTGTTTTTTAAGTGGATTTTATGGTACCAAATTATATTTATAGTTTTGATGTAGCCGCAGTAGCAAATGTTTCCACTGGATGAAATTAATTTATAGTGCAGTCATTTTTGATCATGATGAGTGCAAGTGTGACTATTATTTCAGGACCATTTAACTTTTTTGAATCATGTCCATGATTTTTTGTGTTCACATGGCTAGTAGAAAAGCCTTTACAGGGAACCCTGGGTATTATGACATGTATGGCTTTATATCATGTAAATTATGTATCTTACTAAAATATGTAGTAGAAAACCCATGAAAGTTATTTTAAAAAATCCACATTGTTTTATGCATATTTTGGACTATTGGAAGCCCCATAATGATGTGAAATGGCTGCTTGCTGCTATTTTTAATGCAACACAACTCAGAATACACAACTTTGAAAATAAAATATGACCACAGTTACTGAAAGAGATTGCAGGTGACAGTAGATGTAAGCTTAAACCAAATGTCATACCATCGATTTTCTCCACAAATAGTCTATATGCTCCTGGATATTGAGTGAAGTCTGCACTGAGAAACTCCTTCAGTAGCTGTGACGTCATGACAAGCATCAGCATGTTTACATACTGCCAGGATGGCATCTAGCATTTCTTGTCTCTGCCGTTTGTAAGCTCTTTCAGTAGCTGTGGTCTACTAAAAGCCTCAAAGGCATCAGAGCTAAAGTGGAGAGAGGATGGGTCTTGAGGATGTTTTATTCATCCACAGGCATCTTTATATTCTTTTTTCCTCTTCTTATTGCTAGGAAAAGCAATGAAGACTTACATCACTTATCTTGATGGCCTTCGACTGAAAATGACAACCAAAAGCCGCACAATGTGGCATTGTATCAGTATTTTATTTTCCGGGTTGTGCAACAGGTAGTGGCAGTAGCTCACAGTATAGTCCAAAATATGTTTAAAACTATCTGAATGTTTTAAATCAACGGTTTTCAATTCCAGTCCTGAGGGAGACCTGGCTTTGCACATTTTTCATGTCTCCCTTATTTATCACACCTGTGCCCATATTCACAAAACATCTTAAGGCTAAAAGTAGCTCATAACATGCTGATTTAGGAAAAAAATCTTAAAAAATAATGAGCATGTCAATCCTAAATTTAGGACTCCTACAAGAGTATTTCATAAAGCCTTTTAGCGCTAAAGTTAGCTCCTAAATCTGTGAAACATTAGAAGTAGTGAAGAAGACTCCTAAGACTAAATCACAACATATCCTCTTTGCTAAACACACACACACACACACAAATTTGAATGGTTTCCACTACAAATACCATTACAAACCAACAGATCCATTACAGTTACCACAAAAATCAGTACAATTCCCATTATATCCAGTAAAACAATTACAATTTCTTTCAGCAGGGCAAATGGCTGTTGTCGGCATTCTGCCTCAGAATGTAAGCATTTTAGAAACACACTGCATTTATTTGCACACATATGTTTTCCCACGCTTCTTTTTTTGTTTGTTTGTTTTGTTTTATTATTATTATTATTTTGGAGGTTATCCCAACTCCAAAATTTCCTTTGACTGTATCCTTGTTTTCAATAACAAGTTTGGCAAGAAGCTGTTCTTGCATCCAGTTTGCTTTTCTTTGTCTTACTATCAGCCATGATTATTCAACTCTACTAAATGTTTATGAGAAGCACATATGTAAGAGGCTGATAATTACCTAAACATATACTTGTTTAATTAGTGACACTTAGCCTGGATTTTAAAATCTTTATTTGACTGTGGCAACGTTTATTTTTAAAACTTTATTTGAATATGGCAACATAATATCGTGGTCTACAATATTACTATGAATAAATCTCTGACAGAGACTCCTCCCCTATGAGCCTATGTGCATAGTTAGTAAGTATGCTGAAATCATCCACTTAAAAATAAAACAGTAATATTTATTTTATTTATTTTTGTTTATTTGTTTGGAATGAATTTCCATCATTTTCAAACTTAAAATTAGCAAGCTTTTAATTTGGCGGGTTGCAAGTAAGTATACGCCCTCCTGCTGGGTTTGAAGAGCATCAGTGAATGAAATGAAAAAATTTTGCAGTGTGCTTTGAAAATGGCATCGAATAGCCCAGTATTATGCTTTCATTTTAAATAGAAATATTATAGTTTGTCCTTCTAAAATTATTTAGAACTTATTTAGACGTTTTCTTATTCTGGTCGTGCATGCAGACCACTTATGTATGTATGTGTGTGTATGTATGTATATATATATATATATATATATATATATATATATTTACACACATATATAATTTTATTTTTTAATGTACACTACAAGTGCACATTTCATAGAATTATTTGCACTTTGCCCCTTTTAAGGGAGCAAAATGATTAAAATAAACTTCTATCTACACAGTGTAGTTTCAGCCTCAAAGCAACATGATTTGATTTTCGGTCATCAGTAAATCAACACTGTGACTCTCTTTTACGATGTATAAAATATGGGCCCTCAGGATAGAAGAAAGCTTTCAGATTTGCACAGCTGTCAAGAAAGTGCTCTTGCTCTCTCTTCACAGGCATCTTTGACAGGAGAAGAGGACTGATTTGTGGAGATCTCTCTCTCTCTGTGGGGAGCAGAAGATGATGCTGAATAAGGTTTAAACCAGAATGAATGAGAGAGTCTGGCTGGAAATTTTAAACTAAGCAACTCATATTCAATACTTCCTATTCAACTGAATAAAAGCCATTGTTGTATGGTTGGTACGGTAATTACTGCAAACATGAAAGTGATAAGCCCATTGCAATCATTAAAATATGACAGAAAGGAGTGAAGGCCGCTCTCTGAGGATGAGGAGGCTTTAACTCAACGGGACAAGCTGTGTTTACGCCACCTGAAGTCACTGGAAGAGGCAGTAAACACAGGGCTGTTCAATGATTTCCCCAGGTGCTTCCAAATCACGTCTGATTCAGGAGTATGAACACATGTTGATGGCTTCTGAAAGTGAATTCAAGTAAATGTTACATCTTTGGACTGGTTTCAAGAGATGAGCACTAAAAAGATCAACACCTGATGTTTGTGTCACCAGAATGCACACTGTTTATTCTGGGAAGAACAATAAGAAAACAATAATAATTAAGGCACTTAAGCATCTGATTACATCCCAATTAATGTCAATGAAGACAGGAGCAAATTATCTTAAAAAATGTTGATTCTGTTACTCAAAAGAACCAAGTATAATTAATCTAAGTGCAATCATAAAATAAGTACAATTATTTCTATCTATCTATCTATCTATTTATCTCTCTATCTCTCTATCTCTCTCTCTCTCTCTCTCTCTCTCTCTCTCTCTCTATATATATATATATATATAACAGCTAAGAAAATGTTAGTGTTGCAGATAAAGGAGGACCTGTAATTATTTTCGCAGTGTCTTTGCTTTGAAAGTTGTAAGTCTCTTTAAAGAGGTCAATGGATGCCCATTTTCCACAAGTTGATATGATTATTTAGGGTCTTAATGAAAAGTCTATAATATACTTTGGTTAACAATTCTCAATGGTAGTGTGAAACAACACCCTTTTTACCTTGCCAAAATTAGCTCTGCAAAAATCATCCCATTCTGGTCGAGGCTGCTTTAAATGCAAATGAGCTCTGCTCGCCCCACCCCTCTCTTCTCTCTGTGGAATGACGAGCCTGTTTACTTTAGCCGCATTTAGCCACGTTTAGCCACTAAACTTGCTAACTAGCACATTATTAGGAAAGGCGATGGCAAAGATTCATAAAAAAAACCTTATATTCACTTCTGCTGTAGGTGAAGCTGGATCACGAATGATTTGTGCGAACATAGACGGATATATGTAGATCGGGAGGTGCATTCCCTTCACAAACAAACATAATCCACTGCATCTTTAGCAGCTCAGATGTCGGGAGTACATGACGACCACAACGTTCATTATTACATCCAGCAACACAACACCTCAATCGCTCAATTCTTGTCTAACTTACATCCCTGATCCAGCATCAAAACATGGAGGTTGGACTGGGCAGCTGATCTGAGGTAAGACACTCATGTCAATCAACTATCGTGGGAGCGGCCTCTGTAAGTGTGACGCCACAACATCAGGCATCTGAGAATGGCTCGATTTGAAAAAGGGAATCTTATTTTTACAGATTAATTAAAACCACTGTGTGGATTTTTATCATTATAGGGTAGATTTGTACATACACTGCCAACACACATTAATGTTCAAACAACATGTAAAAGTGAACTTAGCATCCGATGACCCCTTTTCTACTTTCCATGCACTTTTGCTGGACATGCAAAACAGGTATTTGTTCTATACTTGTTTCCAGTGTTTCCAGCTGTAACAATTAGAAATGGAAACAAACCAAATTTCACTGAGATTGGGCTATGTTTAGGGTGTGCTTAACAAAGCTGAAATTCTTAATATAGTCTTAACGACAATAACAGCACATAATTAAAGGGGTCATTGGATGCCAATTTTCCACAAACTGTGGAAACTTAGTGACCGGCACTAAGTTTGTGTAGATGCAGAATTGCAGCCAGCAGAGTTGACAGCTGCATAATAGCATTGCGCCTGCTGCACCCATGGTACAGCAGCAAAGTTCCTTGATTATTACGCCGGAATGAGAGTATAGTTCCTAGCCATATCGACCTAGAAAATTGCAACTTTTCATTTTCCGTCCATCTTTGTACACGATGTAACTACAGAAGAGTCAAATTTAAATAGGAAAAATATCGAAACTCTTTGGTCCTTTTTTGAGCGAGATGCTAACGGTCTAATCAAATTCAATGATCTATGCTAAGCTATGCTAAAAGTGTTACCGCCAGACCCAGAGATCGGCTGAATGGATTCGAAAACGGTGAAACTCAACTGCTTAACTCTAGGGGAGTTGGAAAATGAGCCTGTTTTCAAAAAAAGTGGAGTGCTCCTTTAATGAGAAGTCTATAACATACTTTGGTTAAAATGTCTCAGTGGTAGTGTAAAAAACATCCTTTTTACAAAATCAGCCCTGTTCAGAGCGAGCCGTTCTATTGCATGTTCCTTTAAATGCTAATGAGCTCTGCTCACCCCACCCCTTTCTTCTGTGGGGTGACGAGCTGGTCTGTTTACTTTAGCCGCAAACTTGCTAACTAACACATTATTTAGAAAGAAAGGTGATTTGCAAAGTTGCATAAAAACCCTTTTTCTGCTGTAGGTGAAGCTGCATCATGAATGATTTGTGCAAACATAGACACATTTATTTAGAAAGTAGTGTTAATCCTCTGCATCTTCAGTAGCTCAGATGTGGGCAGTAAATGATGATTGCTATGATCATTATTACATCCGACAACAGAACACCTCAATCGCTCAATCAGAGACATTCTTGTCTTCCCCTGCACTGGAGTAGACACAATGGTGGTAGGACTGTTCACAGCTCATTCAGGGCGGGTCTAAGGTAAGACAATCAACGATCATGTCAATCAACTATTGTGGGAGCGGCCTTTGTCTGTGTGACGTCACACCGACAACAAGCTGAGAATGGCTTGATTTGAAAAAGGGGATATTTCGTATAAAGATTACAAAAAATACCACTAGGCAGATTTTTATCATAATAGGGTGGTTGTGTACACACATTGCCAACACACATTTATGTTCAAACAACATGTAAAAGTGAGTTTTGCATCCGATGACCCCTTTAATATATATGAACTGGATCCTGTTTAAGCAGCACTGGAAGATAAAATCTTTTTCATGTTTCACCATAAAGAAAACCAAACAAGTGTTATAGTTTACTAAAACATAGGCTAGCTTTTTACTAATAGTGCTGTCTGGTATTCTTTTTCTTTATTTGTCAACTTAAATCACATACTTGACAGATCTGGTGGGTAAACACATGTTCAAATCATGTGGGAGGCCAAATTTGCTGTGTAACCAATTATTATCCTTTGATACCTTGCATTATTCCTGTCTTCAAGATTTTTTGCACTTCAGCGATTTTGCGTGTTCTGCTGACTAAATCTGGCTTACAGTCGTTCACTCCAAGGTTATCCATCCAGCTGTGTGCTGGAATAAACAAACGCCTCAAACAAAACTTTGATCCCACACACTCATGCTACAGTATGAAAACCTTTGCACGTGTGAAGACTCGATGTAAAATCTGTGTTCACTTGATGCACATTCTCACAATCGTGCAAAGTTATTGCTTTTAATATATCATCAGGCTCCTGTTAAAGTTAGAGAAGACAAGCATGTCTTACACCTATTCAAGCTCAGCATAAAATTATTCTGACAGAAGCAGTCACTTTCATCTTAGAGTAGCTCGCTCGCAGCTGGAGACAACAGGAACAGCACGCCATGTAAGTCTTTTAATTCTCTATTCCACGTCGTGACACAGAAACGTCTGAAAATTACACTCAAATTTTTCACCATCTAATTTTTTAGACAAAGACATTTTAGGCTATGAGGGATTCCTGCTGAGAGAAAGTGACACCGGGTAAATTATGAAGGTTTGAAGGAAAACTCAAGCCCAATGTCATTTCAAGTCCATAGGACTCCCTTTTTTGCATGATACAAAATATTTATTAGTTTGTTCGTTCGTTCGTATCTTCGTTGATTCATTTATACATTTTTTAATTATTCAAGTTATTACAATAATTCCCATAATGAAAATGAAAAACGCAATCAATCAATCAATCAATCAATCAATTAGTCGTTAACAAGTACCACACATACTACAAAATAAAATATTTTGAATAATGTTCATACAACTCTTTCCCCATTCAACAAAAGCAAGGTTTTCAAGCTCCAAAAAAGCAACAAAAAGTACCATAGAAGTAATATTAGCTCAGCATATTATTCTTATCTAATAATTAATCTATTTATTAATTTTTAGTATTTGGTAATATAATTTTATTGGTTATGATTTTTTTTTTTTTTTAATGTATGTATGTATGTATTTATTTATTTATTTATTTATTTTTTTTTTTTTTTTTTTTTTTTTCAGATAAGAAATGAAGAAATGATTTTCATCACCCTCCATCACAAACACTATATATATACTTTTATGATGATTTTGTGTCCTTTTTGGAACTTAACAGTACCTTGGCAAAATATGTTTACGATAAAGAGCAGCTCTGAGACCAAAAATACATTTTGAATGATAGCAGAATTTATTTATTTATTTATTTATTTATTTATTTATTCATTCATTCATTCATTCATTAAAATTTCTGAATTCATGAAATGAGGTTTTACATCCAAGTATATCTTCAACCTGGAATATACACTGAAAGAGTTTCTGGCTTTTGCCTAAGCAAAGTTACATTTAGCATCTAAATTTCTCACTCAAAGTCATCACTCTGCTGTCTTATGCTGCCCTTTTGCTGAAATGCTCCAACGTTTTCATTTATCACTCAACTCCATAAATAGGTTATGAATGGGCACCGGCGTACGGGATACCCTGCAGCCCCCGCAGTGTGATGGGTTATAAGACAATGAATCTCTGGCACCTTTCCAGTGCAAAAGAAAGCAAATTTTATCATAAACATATGGAAGCCCATTTCCCCTTACTGAATAAAAAAATAAAACAAGGTCATTTTCATATCACAGTTCTATTTTTTTCCCCTCACAATTTTTACATCTGACTTAAAAAAATAGTTATAAAGTCAGAATTGTGAGATATAAATTTGCAATTGCTAGTTAAAAAATCTGAATTGTGAGATATAAACTTGCCTTTTTTTCCCTCACAATTACGAGTTGCAAGTCAGAATTGTGACAAAAAAAGTCAAAATTGTGAGATAAAATTCACAGTTACCTTGTTTTATTCTTTATTCAGATGCAGAAATGGGATTCCATTCAAAGCATCTTGAAAATACAGAGGAAATTATAGAATGACTGCTTTATTTCTTCATAATATGGCACAAAGTTGCTTTCCAGAACCTTCACTCTCTCTAATCCTCTGGAATAAGCTGCCGAACTCCACCTGAACTGCTGAGGATATCACAACTAAAGACACTGAAGCACTCCACAACCCTAAACCAATGCATTTGCAAAAACAAACAAAAACAAATTTAAATTTCTTCTTTGCTCCAGCTTGTCTCCTAAAATTATAATAAACATGGTATTGTATACTGTGAATGTTGTCGTCTATGTGATAAATTGCTTATGCTCCTCTATTAGATAAAAACATCTGTTAAATGCATAAATGTCAACAGAAAATTCAGCTAGAAATCTTTCCATTAGTCAGAAACTTGTGTCATCGTTTATACACAGAGCAGATGTGAAACAACTTGTCCTTCTGTCTTCCTCAGCTAAAATGTTAGACACGCAAAGTTTCTCATTTGTAAAAGCCAAATGCAAAAATCCAAAAGAAAATCCACACCAAAAAAAATTGAAAACATCAACAGTCTGCTTTATAAAGTCAAGTGCACTGTGGCGTGCTGCATGTCCCCATGAGGCCGCTTGCAGAGAGAGATCAGAGCAGGGCAATTACGCCGGTCTCATCTCCACTATACTAGGGATTTACTGCTAACGGTGCTAATTATTTCAAAACAACAAAGGAACACATAGAAGATGGCTTATGAATGCTCACTAAGGCACCTGCTTCATCAAAAGATCCCTAGAGTAAGTCCTCCTAAATAACAGGACTCTTCTACTGATGAAAGTCAGACTTCCCTTCTGTGAAATTGGGCAGTAACGTCGCTAATCACTGATGCCAAATCGTTATATTGCTGCCTTTTTGAATTATACAGTGGTGGACGAAGTACGCAAATCAAGTACTTGAGTAAAAGTACAGATACGTATAATAAAATATTACTCCAGTAAAAGTACTCCTTTTTCAATTTTACTCGAGTGAAAGTACGAAAGTACTCAATTTTTTATGTACTTAAGTAAAAAAAGTACTGATAAATTTATTTAGCAATTTTATATAGGCTACTTAATTTAATTTTATATTAGCACATATTTTTAATAATCCTACTGCTCAAAATACCTGGGATTTCCCCAAAATAACGTCACAGTTATATATGACATGAGAATAAGGCTAAAGTTAGGAAGAACATTTTAAGGAAAATATATTAAAAAAAAAAAACACCCCAGAGGGCATTTTTTTATATATATATATTTACTGTAGTTACCATGTTCTGAACATCACATCCTTTCTTTTTCCCCAAGATGTAATCTAGGTAGTTGAATAAAAATATTTGGACTTTATATCTAAAATTTTAGCACCAGCAAGCTTGTTAGCTAGACAGTTAGCATTAGCTAACAATATTCACTTATTTTTAGTATGGTTCTGAATAAACATTCACATCTGTCTACTTGGCTAGTTGATCCAAACAATAAAAAAAGTATACTGTTGATAAACAATATAAAAACAGACAGTCACATAGGGCTAAATGCGTAGCATTTTAATAAAACTGCTAACGTTACAGCGGCGGGGAATATGAACGTGCATGAGTTATTTTATTGAATCCGTGCTTTTTTAATGTTTCGCTTTTTGGCCTAAAACAGAGGCACTGATGTTACTGTGTGTGAATAAATAGATCATCCTCTTGTTTACAAACAACTGACAGTTTTGACCTGAATATTGTTTTTAGTTACAATAATTAATCCTAAAACGCGACATTAGTAACTTACTTTTCGCAGCATCAGTCGCGTGCACTCATAAGATCTCCCGGTTCTTACTTGTGAATTCAGTTTAATGGAGACTCGCTCTAAACGGATCATTTGAATCAGTGAGTTGTCGACTTCAAAACAGCTGCAATCGGATCATTCCAATTTGTGAATGAATCATTTGATGTGATTTGCAAACCGATTTTAACAGGTTCATTGAAAAGAATATTATAAGGAGTAACATATGTTTTATGAAATGTAGTGAAGTACAAAGTGCGATCTTATGGTTTGGAATGTAGTGAGGTAAAAGTAAAAGTTACTTAAAATAAAACTACTCTAGTAAAGTACAGATACTTGAAAAATGTACTTAAGTACAGTAATAAAGTAAAACTACTTTGTTACTGTCCGCCACTGGAATTATAAAGTAATTTAGCATTAAAACCTAAACATAGAAATAAGAAGGCAGCAAGGTCTGGGACTCCTCAAGCAGTCATTTATGAATCTAAAAAATAATTGTACACTCTAAAAAGTGCTGGGTTAAAAAATAACCCAACCTTAACCCAGCCGCTGGGTAACTATGGGACAGAACACGCGTTGGGTTGTTTTGACCCAAGTGCTGGGTTTAACCATTTGACCCAGAATGTTGGGTTGTTTATTTGACCCAACCAGTGGGTCAGGTTAACTGTGTTGCTGGGTTAAACATAACCTAATCATTGGGTTATTTGTTGTCTTATTGCCTTGCTACCTTTATATTTACCAATAATAATAAATAATCACAAAAGAATGTAAAATTATTATTGCTTTTCTGTAATACAGTTAGAAAAACACAAAAAAATGCAACTGTAAACATCAATTTAATGAGTTTTATTTCTTTTTAAAACAATTTTCAAATGGGTGCAGCTGTCAAACATTTTATCCAACCATTACAGACACATAAAACAACAATTTTAGTAGATCAGTTACTTTAAAACACAAAACTGTGTAAACTAGGCACTGTAGATTCCGATTCTTTGTCAACATTGCAGCAGCAGAACACTCAAAATTAATTATTACCACATGAGAATCGTTCCAAACATTGTGCTATTAAAACTAAGCCAAACAAAGTGTCCACCAGACAATACATATGACAATTTAAAACATGTTACAAGTGGCCAGAAAAAACTGTTGGCCTTAAAAAATTCACACATGAAGACTTATGTCCATCAATATAATATACTGCAAGCTGGAGAAATTCCCAGGCAACAGTCAGTGGCTTCAGTGGCACGGCCCGTAACAATGGCGAAGGTCTGGGATGTCGTTGTCTCGTCCCCAAGGCACAAATCCACCATGCTGGTCCCACCTGTTAATTATACGACACTTAGTCTTGAAGACACTTAGGCCTTAAAATATACTCATTTTAGAAGAAAATTTCAAACTGCACATTTTTAGTCTTTTACATCTGAACACTTCATACAGTGGTGGCCAAAATGATTGGAACACTAGTATTTTCACCAGCTAAACAATTTAAGTCAGTGATTTCTATTTTTTGCTGTAGTGTGTCAGTGGGAAGTATCAGTTTGCATTTCCAAAAATTCATTATATATATATATATATATATATATATATATATATATATATATAGAAAAAGTAAAACATAACTTACAGGTTTGTATGTCAATGAATGGCTTCCAGAATTCTGTGGTTGTGGTTCTGTGGACCCTTCCTCCAGAATGGGCAGGACTTTGAAAGCACTCTCCCCTTTAACATCTAGACCATAAGAATAATACAGTGCAAACTGTGAAACTTATCTCATAATCAAAACAACACAGTGAAACACTTTCATATGAAAATTTTCTATAGATTGACATATTATAGGAAATACTTTACCTGAAGTCATGTCACCCAGCTCTTAATGCACCTTTCCATCTTGCAAATGTAGCCCAGTCTACAAAAAGTCTGACTCTGGATGTAGCTTCCTGAAGTCTTGTGAAATCTAATCAAGTTTGAAAAAATAAAAAAAAACACACAAATGTGGTTAAATAAGTAACTATGTATAATACCAGTAACTATGGTTATTTTAATGAAAAGATCAAATTCTAAAACAAATCATGGGTATTGAATGTTACTGAATGATGTAACTTACCTTCAAAGGTTTTAACCAGGGTATCAAGCTGCCTTTCCTTCAACTTCTCTATTACAAAGCTGTCCATCTGCACCAGCAAGAATCTCACATATCTAGAATGAAATTTCAGATTTAGAAAATTAGAATTTCACAAAACTGTTTTTACAATGACTTATTTTATAAAGAAAGCAGGTTAATGCGTTTACATGCAGCACAATCGTTTAAACACAGATCAGGTGATCACGTGATTCTCCGCAGTTTCTGATTAAATCGGTCGGGTTTTCTCTGTATCAGAGCCTCCCCTGACATGCCCTCGCGTGTGAACAGGCAGCATCTGGGTGGAGGAGTGGACGGAGCGGGCGCGGACGCGTTTAGGCGCAATCATCAAATATATTTAAAAGGAAGCCCGCGCCACTGTTCTGACCGCATCACTGTCGTTACCGGGTGTTTTAGGGAATATTTGCATTTACTCACACGCGATTAAATTAGCTATTCATGTGGTGGACTGTCACGATTTTGGCTAATGCAGGACACCACTCGATGCGCAACAGAGGGGATTTAGAAGTGGGTACACGCAAAGCCAACTGGTAAAGAAGTGGACATAGGCCGTATATCTGCATATACCCTGCACTACACCACTGCTTATACACCACGAGAGTTAAAGTAAGGTGCATAGCGGAGCTAATGCAGTTACCTGAGGAAAAAAAGAGCGAGAAAATGCACAACATAAAAATGACGGATCTGTCGTTGGATTCGGCACGTCACAGACATTGACTTGAAAAAATATGCCCTTAAAAGATCAATTTTAGTACGAAGTGACATAATTCTGACAAAACATTACAAAGCCATACAGTATGCAGACAGTAACTGAACTTACCCCGTATTTGTAACCTATGCCTGTTTTCATGAAGCGTTAAAAAAGGGACATGTGTACTGTATATGAATAAAACTTTGCACGTGCACACACACAACTTTTATTTAACGATAAAGCGATTGTTGAGGCAAAAAAGTACCTCACTATAGGCTGCTACTTACCGTTCGTTAATCATTCACAGAATAAAACGCTAACCCCGCACACAGCGACATATCAAATATTTCATTAAACAGTGAAATCATGTGCTTTAAAACACAACTTGTTAAAAAATAAAGGTAAATAATCATATAATCATATTAACTTACCGTATAATCCTGCTTGCTGCGAATTTCGTGACCGCCTGATGAGGAGAGGAGTGAAGAATCCAGAAAGTTCGATGAAGTGTAAAAATAAACAAACCCGCGTGTTCAGTGGTGAAAGTTTATTTGACCCAGCATGATCAACCCAACTGTGTGTTTACAGTACCTCAAACAACCCAGAATTTTGACCCAGCACAATTAACTCAGCAATGTGTTTACAAAAATAACCCAGCACTTTTTAGAGTGTACTTTTTTTTCCTTTCTACTATTTTTTCATTACGTTAAATTCGGGTGTAAAACACAAATTTGATACATGTACTATTGGCAGCTTCTGATTTATAAACAGTTTGCAACTTTGAAGATGTGAGGTTCAAAGAATATTGAGAATTTACAAATTAAATGTCATTTACATGATTAATGCATTGACATAACTTGACTGCAAACTGCAAACACTTGTAATAAGCTGCCTGTGATGTTTCTCATTTGTAAGTCACTTTGCTTCTGCTAAATGGATAGATGCACATGTAATTTCACAAGCCATTTTAAAGTGATTATACTTGAATGGAACTACTGTTTTGCTGAAGTATGTTTGTCATGCAAATGATAACCAGGACATTTAAAAGAATCAGCTGTGTCATCTTCTACTAGATGGGTCATGTAACTGCCAGTTATTCTAAATCGCCTAGTGAAAGTCAACTATTTTTAACTTGTAGCCTCCTCCTTTGCATTTCAAAGGCAAATAACAAAGAACAAAGATTGCTAATTGAGGCTTGTGGCAGGTCAACAAAGTTTGCCTGCAACAATAAACATCAAGTGAAAACGGTTTAAAGAAAGGTAAGAAATGATAATGAGCTTGCATCGCTTTAGGGCACTGCTTGAAAATGTGTAGCTTCACCTTAGCTATTTTGATGAAAATCACACAATGCTGTATTATAAGGTTAAATCAACCATCTGCTGATAATTTGACTCATGCTCATTACTTGAAGAATAGAAATTTGTTCCTGCTTGTGTTATTAGTTCATTCAGCAATTTGGAGCTTTAAAAACAGGCTAAACAATAAGGTAATTGGCTGGAACAACTGTAATTTGGTTTAGAAGATGTTCTGATTAGACCCATGCAGAAGACTGGAAATTACTGTTTCACAGCCTATTGTGTAGTGTTTATTAAACACTGCAGCACCCATACATTATACATTATACATTTTTGATTTTGTAGCATAGTGAACATGATTTTCAAATTTACTTTACCTTTCTGTTTCTTTTAGTTAGTTGTTGTTAGTTTCTTTCAATAAAAGCATGTGTATTTAAAAACTTCAGTTGCAGGAAACAGCACATCAGCTCTTGTGTGCAACAGAAAACAAGACAGATGGTGATTTTTGACTATCATGACAATGGTGAGGTTTATGGCACTACAAAGAACCAAAGCTACATCAAAATCAAACACATAAGCTAAGAGGAATCAATTTTACGGTACGTTCAAAAATGTCTGAAATATGAATCCAACTAAGGATCAAATCATTGGCATTTGAAAAACAAAACCTTCATTCATTAAAATCTTGTGTAGAAACAAGCCGTTTGTTCCTGATATAAAATGACCATCATGTTAACATTTCCTTCCTGTAATATCTCAGTTACGACAAGCATGAAAACACCACCTTTCATTTTGGCTCAATTTCCGAAACGAATTGCTCATGATGAAGTCTTTGAATTTGAACCAAGCATAAACAAACATTACGCATTTCTTTACATGGGAGATCTCCATGGAAATGCACTGTAGACGATGTAATTTGATGTGGCACTTCTTCACACTTGGCCAACAGACTCATACAAACCCCCAAACGTAATCCATGGTAATTTCGAACGCGCCAGGTCTGTTAGACAAATACTGTTAATTTCATTATCTAAATATGCAGTAGAATGAAAGAAAAGGTCAAATGTGCCTTCGGTTGCGGGCATGTCAGGGATTTCTTCATCTCATGGGGAACATCTGAAATAGTGTAACCTGGTATTTCCTTCAGCTGCTCAGCAATCTATTTAAAATAGTGATTTCTAAATAAAACCAACAACATAGTGTCATTTCACAACATTCCTGTGAGTCAGACTCACAAGTGCGTTATGTCCTGACAGCTCGTGATCAAGCCCAAATATAGAGGTGTGAGTTAAAGGCCTTCAATTCAAGTATTCATAAGTGCAGTTGCCTACAGGGCAGAAGAATGACTTTATTACACGACTTCCCGGCCAGTGTCTGTATAGCAAATAAAGGACTATGAGGACAATTCAGAAGGCCTTGAGGGAAAAAAAAATAAATAAATAAATAAAAATCGAGCACACCGACAACACAAAACACAAAATTGAAAAGATAATTGCGTTTGATTGCAGAGGAAGGAGTAATTGTGTGCTTCCCAGCTGCGAGGCTCTCAGGCTCGATTCAGTTCCTTTCACTGTGGGTCGCAGCACTGCATTGGAACGCTGTTTGTTGTCTCATCAAATAAGGAACAAAGTCCTTATCATGGGCTATATACAAATAACCATCATCCCCCTCATTTAGGCCAATAACAGCAGGTAAAAATGAAAAGAAATAAGTACCTCTATAGCAGATTTATGGGAGATTGCATGTTTGTCTTCAAATCAATAGCTATGTTTAGATGCATCCTCACAATATCCAGTACTATGCAATACTATGTTATGACCTCAAAACACCTTTTCCATAGTGCATGATTAATACATTCTGACATTTACATCATTTTTTACTAGCTCTATATGTATGACTTTTCTGACCTGTGAATCACAGCACTCGATAAAAGAGCTCAAAGACTCAAAGAAACAACATAAATTGGTTGCTACATGGTTGCTTCAGAAAATGTGCTTTTATCTCATGTTTGCTTTTGTTAACACTGTTGGTTAGGTTAGTGTAGGTGGTAGGTTATTTTCGAACACAAAGCATTAACCTTTTAGCTCCATGCATAAAACTTTTTGCAGACTTTGCAGACTTTGCAGAAATCTTTGTCCGCTGCTTTTGACACAGTTAACCACAAGATCCCCCTGTCAACCCTATTGGCAAAATGCATCTCAGGAACCGCACTCCAGTGGTTTGAATCTTACTTCTCAGACAGGTCCTTCAAGGTATCTTGGAGAGGTGAGGCATCCAAATCGCAACATCTAGCTACTGGGGTACGCAGAACCTGATTTTACCAAGTACGACATGTTCCTGGATCAACATCTTTGTTGACCCTGGAACAACATTGTGATTAACCAATCAGATTTGAAAAAAAAAAAAACTGTTTATAGTTTTTGTTAAGTTTAGGCTTACAATCAGTGTTTGGTGCTTGTACATCAGTGTCATTCATCTATCATTTCCTTTGATTTTAGGAATTTACTCATGGGTAAGGTTAGGTTTAGGTGTAAGGATGTGGTCAAGATTAAATTTTTGGATTAAAATGTTGTTCCAGGGTCAACAAAATATGTTGACCCAGGAACACATCTAACTCAGCAAAATCAGGACATGCACTGGGGTACCTCAGGGCTCAGTTCTTGGACCACTTCTCTTCTCTGTCTACATGGCATCACTAGGTTCTGTCATTCAGAAACATGGCTTTTCATATCACTGCTATGCTGATGACACTCAACTCTACCACTCATTCCATTCTAATGATCCGACGATAGCTGCTTGGATCTCAGCCTGTCTAACAGACATTTCTTGTTGGATGAAGGACCATCACCTTCAAGTCAACCTTGCCTAGATAGAACTGCTTGTGGTTCCATCAAAACCATCGTTTCATCACAATTTCACCATGTGGCGCATCAACCACAGCTCCTGCAAAAACAGCCAGAAACCTTGGAGTTGTGATTGATGATCAGCTGACTTTCTCAGACCACATTGCTAAAACTGCCCGGTTCTGCAGTTTAGCATTATTCCACATCAGAAAGATCAGTCCCTTTCTTTCGGAACATGCTTCACAACTCCTTGTTCAAGCTCTTGTTCTGTCCAGGCTGGAGTATTGCAATGCTCTTCTGGCAGGTCTTCCAGCCAATTCTATCAAACCTTTACAATTAATCCAGAATGTGGCTGCAAGATTAATTTTTAATGAGCTGAAAAGAAGGCACGTCACACCTCTCTTCATCAACTTGTACTGGCTACCAACAGCTGCTTGCAAGTTCAAGGCATTAATGTTTGCCTACAAAACCACCACTGGCTCTGCACCCCTTTACCTAAATCCATTACTTCAGACTTATGTGTCCTCTAGAAGCTTGCATTCTGCAAGTGAACAGCGTATTATTGTGCCAACCCAAAGAGGCACAAAATCACTTTTACAGACTTTCACATTTAATGACCTGCCCAACTCAATCCGAATATCTGAGTCCTTAGCCATCTTCAAGAATCGGCTAAAATCACATCTCTTCCATCTTAATTTGACCCTCTAACTCTAGCACTCTCTATTCTAATTCTATTCCTTTACTTACTGCTTGTTTTTTTTTTAATAAATAAATAAACACTAGCTTCTCTGTTATGTTTACTGTGTTGGGCTAACTGAGACTTGTCATAGCGCTTGCATGTTATTGCTCTTTTGTTGATTTTAATTGCTTCCATTGTCCTCTTTTGTAAGTCGCTTTAGATAAAAGTGTCTTCTAAATGTAAATGTCACAACAAGCATGGTTTTCGAATTAGGATGGGTTGAGAAGAATATCTGATTGAGTATGATACAAATGCAGATGGCATGAATCTTAATCTGTCAAATATAAAAATAATTGGCATATAAATCTTTAAATTCAGGCTCATTCAACAGATTGTATCTACCTTTACTATAAACAAAGTTCAGCCAACTAAAAGTGACTTTTTTATAGGTCATTCTGAATTTAATTACTGATGGAAAAACATCTAATTCTAAAAACTCTAAATTCTAATTTAACTAATTTCTAGTAATCCAGAAATTAAATTGAAAGAAATAAAGATGTCATGAAAACACAACATCCTAATGTACATTCTACACAAAAATCTACACAAGACTTAATGTTTGTATTACTTCTTTAGTAAACTTAGAAAGATGAATAAGAATATGTGCACCTTTGTATCATATCTACCTCTAAAGGGGATATATTACTACATTAAAGTGCTGATATGTACCCTTAAAGCATCCCTTGGGGGTAGATAAGGCTCAAAAGTGCCCTAGTGACAAGTTAAAGGTAGCCTAAATTCTTGATCTATCTATCGGAATGCATAATCCATATGCAAAGAGATATTTCCACTGTACTGCAATGAAAACGCTTTTTCATATATTTTTCACATATTTATTTGCATTTGAATATAATTCATTTCCGATCAGCATCTGTGCAGGTAAACCAAGTCACTGATAAAACAAACAAACATCAAAAATGCTAGACTAGATTAAACCAGCTAACAATCTTAGACTGGACTGCTTCAGCAGGGTAATTAATGATTGTTCTGTGCTATTTGTGTAAATAAATAATAAATCAATTTAAAGTTTATGAACATATTCCAGCAATATTATGACTGATTCACACAGCCTATCCTCACATTTTCCTCTCATTAGAATTTAGAAGTGGCTATTGCTTTTGTTTAGTGAAAGACTCAATTCACAGTCAGGGTAAATGAAAAGCAGTTAGCGCTAATGAGATAAAAATGCCTTAAACGATAACAAAGGGACATTCCCAGTTAATAGTTCCCCTGTTTTCAAAAGTAAAGCTTTAGTCTATAGGCTTTACTAATGTGTTGTTTTCTGAGAAGATCCACAGTAACATGAAGGTGTGTGTGTTACAGAAATAAGCGTATTGCTGTATTTTTGCAGTACTTATGAAATGTTCATCTTCTAACACTCCCAGGCAGTACAGTTTTAATATCTGCCAGTGAATGTTGTTTTTGCTGTTTTTGCAAAGCAATTAAAAAAAAAAAAAATAAAAATAAAGGTCCCTTGTGGCACCTTTCAAATTTATGAAGGACAATTTTAACATATTACATTATTTGTTATTACAATTCAGTGGTCATAGCTATATAGTTTAATATCATCTTTACTTATTATCTAGTTCCACAGTGGACCAAAATTCACCATTTGATCCCTGGCACCATGCCAAGATATTCAGTAATTTCTTTTCTCTGACCTCTATTTGTGGCACAATAAAGGCCAAGGACGACGCATCCCAAATGGGCTTTAGTGGATGTTTGATTGAGCACATTAGCTGTAAAAGTAATTGTGTACATGTCTTCATGCCCCTTTCTTCTCTCAGGTCAAAGAACATGAATTAAGAAATACAGCGGATGTCTCCCTGGGCCGAAGGAGGCAAAAACCGGCAGAGGTTTATCCAGGGACTGTTGAATAATATTAGTGTCTGTCAGAGCAGCACTGTCTAATGGAAGTGTAGAGTTTAAAATTCACTGTATGTCTCATTAAAGATGCATGCTGGAGTGATTGTTATTAATTGTTTACTGCAAATGCCAGATAAGATTTGGAAAGGACGCCTCGTGCATATATAATTTATCATTATTTCCAAGTTCAAAATCACAAGTATTCATGGTAACCCAGAAATGCAACAGAAAAACCTTGGCCATAGTGTTTCACTTCGTTCTGACAAAATGCAAAGCCTGGGGAATATGGGAATAAACAGACTGGGCACCTGGACATTAGGGGTGTAACAATAAATGTATTCATACCGAACCGTCACAGTACGGACATCTCGGTTCGGTGCATGAGGCCTTACAATGAATATAGGCAATTCACCCTCAATCTAGAAGGGGGCGCCCGTAGTAATGCAACGCTGTTTGATAACCGCCAGCAGAAGAACAGTGAATGCCAGGAGTCGCGCACTTGAAAACATAGCCCACTAGACATGTGACCATGTGCTGATTCTGAACGCGTCTCTCACTGACAGAGTATAATGTTACTTTAAAGGCTTGCGCATTCAACTGTTTGCGAAATGGAGTTTTGTGCTCTTGTATTCTACCTCTCTCATTCTGCACAAATCCAAATATTCCATAATATTTCCATATTTGGGATGTATCTAAATGCTAAACTGTTATTTATTATGTAAATTATAGGCTTTGTACTTCAGTCGCGTTCCAACGGTGACAGAATGAGGCGGGCGCACTGATGTTTGGTTCACTGTATTTTATTTTGATAAACAACTGCGCTGTCAAGTTAGCAATGCTGGAAGCCTGAAACTATGTTTTGTGTGTGCGCTGGCGCAATTACTTCAACTGTTTCCTTATACCAGGAAATCTTAAAACACTGACATTTATTGTCTTATTAATAATGCATCACTGTAAAAGGTCTTTTGTAAAATAAAGAAAACAAATAGGATGTCGCTTTCTGCCGTTATTTCACATCTAGGTGGAAAAAAAAATTTAATTTGTAGTACAGTCTGTCCAAAATAAATGAAAAGAAGCTTAGCATATTAGATTTGTTTTTTGTTTTTTCCTGTTGTACCAAAATCGTATCGAACTGTGACCCCCGAACCGAGGTACATACCGAACTGTGACATCTGTGCATCGTTACACCCCTACTGGACATGGAAACACTTGGCCTTTAACCTTGATCAAAGTATACACTTTAACTCAACCTTAACTTAGAAAGGAACTCAAGAATATGATAAGATATAAAATAATACTAGTATTGGAAATTGCATATTTACATTTAACCCTCATGCTGTTGTGTTTTTTTTTTTTTTTTTTTTCTTTTTCCAAAAAAACCTACTGACTTTATTAACACAGGGTATAACTACTTCAAATTGGATATTTTTGTGTATATATACACAAACTCACGTGACTTTGCCTTACATCAATTGATTGTATAACTGAACTACTAACACACCATCTCAACTGTTAATTGAAATGCCTGAGCCAAAGTCTGTCATCAAAATGATTCGGTATAATCACCTCCCAGAACTCTCTGTGTTCCCAAACATCAGGCATCTGAAAGCAAGATAACAAGACAGTGTTTTTTAATGCGTTTTATCTGACGCAAGTCATTTATTATGTAGGAAACAAGAGCTACAGTCTTCCCTAGATATAGTAATTTTCATTTTTATTATTGATACTTTGCGTCATTTTAAACACACAGGATGGAAATGGTGCAAGTGTTTTATGCATCCTTCCAATTTTAAAGTTAAATTTGCAACTTTGGAAGGAATCTGATCTAAGCTTATGTACCTCAGTTAATAGAGTAAGTATTGCCAAAATTATCCAAAAATAATGTTTCTATTGTTGTTTGTTTTTCATTAAAAAAAAACTAATAAAAAAAAATAAATAAATAAAAATAAAAAAAAAAACTGAGGAGCTTAGGTTAATGAAGCCCATAATCAGTTATACACAAACAAATAAATTAACTGTGCTAATTGAATGAGAACAACTGAATAAACAATTTGGTGATTTTATATTAGCATAAGAGATTTGCAAGCAATTTTTATAGGACCGGTCATTTTTGGCCAGGATCACCAAAATAGGTAAAGGATTTTCAGCACAGCACAAGACTAAGAGGTTCCAGTGTGCGTCTCTAATGCCTAACTTTCACGAGAAACTGCTTAAAAATCCATAATAGCATGTATAAAAAATCTGTAAGGAAATCAAAATAGGAGCAAACAATTTGAAAGGTACAAAAATAAAATTGGCATAGCAATCAAAAATTGTAAACAAACACATCAGTCCCCAGCCAAACACCATTAATTTTAAAACAAGACAAAAACTGTCTTAGGAGGAAAGTTCAACGATTTAATGGGTTGCATCTGAAAGGCTCTGAAGTATTAAAGGCCCAAATCATGTGAATCCATCTGGTAACATTCAAATTCTAAAGCAATCTAAATTATTTAAACAGTAATTCAATATATTAGCACACAAAGTGACACTGTGAAGGAAATGTCAACCTTTTAGATGCTTATAGATATCCTTGGAAATTAAAGGTTGTTTCAGTGGAAATGCATAAGTTAATTTAGGTCTCTACTGGATTTTAGTTTGCAGTGGCTTGCCACTGAACATTATATAGGGAAGCTGTGAAGTTTAATGTTCCCAGTGAGCTTGACCTCATAAAAAATGCACAATGACCCTTATTCATCAGCATTGTTATGCCAATCCGCTCTGTATGCATATTATATGTCTGCAGCTTTTAAAGATTCTACACTTGTTTTTTTCACCTTATATATCACAAGAAAACAGGCCCTGGTCATCCCGTTGTTTCTTTTGTTCTCCCTCCTGATTAGTCTTCATTATTGACACATGTCGTCATTATTCCACCTCACTTGAATACATGACCATGCAATCACTATTTCCCAGAGAAAGAAAGGTCCTCAGCATCACAAAGCAAACAGGCAGAACACAACTAATATATAAAACTACAGCTGCACTTAGTAATTAGACTTACACAGTATGATTTAATGAATTTTTATAGGCATATGTATTTTTGCATTATCCCTCCTGTGGTTTTATGAAATGAATGTTGATGCGTGAGGAAAAGACAGAACTTGTATGTTTTCAGAAAGTGTCGTCAAAGTGACATTTAATTTCACAGCAAAATATTTTTAGTTTTTTTTTTTTTTTTTTTGCTCTTTTTGGCACCCATCAACTGTAATAAACACCTTTGCACTGGATGCTCAGTTGTGGTCGACCATCTGCTTCATTAATAAATTAATTGGAGAAAATTAGCTTCCTGTAACAGCTCTCAAAGAAAGAAAAATGTGATGCAATAAATGTCCAATGTATGGGAAATTAGTGCTTATATTTTACCTGCAATATATGCATAGACCATTTATATAAACCCCTTTCACATAGTAATACCAGTAAATTGCTGTAAAAATACCGAAACGAATCACATTGGTAATGGCGTTGAAGTACAAGTCTCTGCAGGAAAGTAATCAGTGGGTGAGGCCAAAACAGAGGGGCTTTTTTGACCATGTTACCTGATTAGCTCACATGACATTGACGGTTATGTTCAAGGGTGGGGTCAGGTAACAGGCATCATTTTCATTGCATGATTTATAAACACCCACCAGTTTAAAAACACCCACAAAGTTAGAATGTCTGCTTTTGTTCTGCAGAGACCTAATTCTCATGATGTTCCATGTTTTTACTGGTAAAGTACCATTTACACATCAGTTTCAAAATACCGGTAGATTCCATAACATCAATACCAGAAATAACCTTATAAACCATATATATAAACATAACATTTCTCAAGAGCAATTTTTGAAGGGGACACAAAGATGTTTTGCCTTAACTGAGGCCATATTACTTTAATATGGGGACTTTTGTACTTACTTGGCGTTTTGGTCTTTATTTTTTATTTTTATTTTTTTATTTTTTTTTTTCCTTTGTCATTTTATCTGGCCAATAACACAAAGTTAAAGTTGTTTAAATATAAGTTAGATTCATAGGTTCAACATGTTGTCATATTATAATTATTAAATTATCTTCCATCCTCCACATAGTATTTTGGTTTTATTACTCTGGGACAGAGGATGTCTCTTACTGAGATATTCAACTGCAGAAAGCCCCCATGATCTTATCATATTGAGCAAAACCCAACAGAACGGTAGATCTACGATATTAGCTTAAGATCAGTTCACACATAAGCTTATCACTGTGCTAGTTGTAGTGAATAACTTACTATCCAACAAGCTATGGTATTAAACAAGCTATCAAACAAGCTAACGTTAAAAATGCTAACAGTGGAATCATGAAAAAATGTTCTTTTTTTTCCATTTTTCCATGACTAATTTTATTAATGATTCAGAATCATCTGTATTAACCAGAAAAGAAGCACTTCATCTGATGTTTAAAGTGAATAAAAATGGCCTTGACAGCCTACTTACTGGAGTTGCACAGCTACTGAAGAACTTTGTTCTCTTTCACCAGACTCGTGTGTGAAGGTGAGGTTAAAGGGGTAAAGCAGGCAATGGACCAAAACACTGTGAGGCAAGGGATGGGAGACTCAAAACGACTCAAAACTTAAAACACATTTTTCATCCTGTTTGCACTGGTATTGTTTCACTACTTTTATATAGATATACACAGAGGGTGATCTATTGTAAAATTGTATCTGTAATTCCCATCTGTAATGGGTGCTCTCTGTAATTCCCATCCCTGTCCAGTTGGTGGCGATCCAGAACAAAAACGGATCTGTCACAAATGTTTTCCTATGTGTTTGATTGCACACAGGTGAAAGCTACAACGATCTATCATGCCATATTAAAGAGTGCCAAACGGTATTTATTGCTTGAATTTCCAAATTAAATGGACAGATTTTGAAATGTGATACTTTGTTTTGTATCAAAAGTAACACAAAGCCTAGCCTATTGTTATTTTTTTTTTTGGAAGGAAGACGCACTATGTACTGTTTATTCATCAACTGAAAACAGCATAGACCAAAAGATTGTAGCGATTTTAGCTCAAAGGGAAATGTGTATAAATAATTACAATTAATTATGATTAATTACAATTATTTATATCAACTGCCAGTAGTAACTGTAGCAGAATTAATTTTTCCATCAACTAATCTGTTCGCCCAGCGAACATTCAGCATAATTTTTATATCAACTCTAAGAAAGGATATTTTCTTGGCCACAGAAAATAATTTTCTTAAAGTACCGTTGCATTAGAGTATGTAGCTTGAATCGGAATCGTAAAGGGACATTAATTTGCAAGGCAGAATCAGAATCAAAACTCATGTCATTTGTGTACAATAGTTTATTAACGAAGGACTAACACATAACTACTCTAAACAAACAAACATGAAATCACTCATACATGGGGGAATGGTCGGTGAGAAGCAGTTAGAGAGAGACAAGGAAATGAAGCTATGAAAAGAGTCAGTTAGCCACCTGAGTGAAACCATCAGTGCTGTCTGCAGCTTATACTAAACCTCTGTTTTGTTTAGTTAAATGTACAATACTTGCATTGCCTTGGTCGTTGAACAAGTGTCCGAATGCAGTCTCGGGTGAAAGTCTTGATGGTTGGAGCAGTGGTGGTTTTGGAATCGTGATCACATTCTTCTGGGTCCGAAGAGTGATGAACTCCAAAGATGTTCTGACTCAATGGTGACTGGGAGTTTCTTCCCATGTGAAAAGTGAAGAAGAACCAAGAGCTGAGAGGGACCCAGCTGAAGTCCTGTGATCTTTGGGGAATGGAAAGACAAGGCCGCAAGGCCTGGCGCATGCTTAGGGAAGTCCTGAAGAGTTCTAGCTCATCTTCTTAGGTTCTAAAAGAACCACTGACTGACTGAGGCGAGTCATGAAGATGAATTCTAGGTTTGAGTGGAAATGTCTGGCTCTTTGTGGTCGAGAGCCACAGCTCTGAATGTTGGGGCCTGTTGGGCCTGCCGGGCACGCCCTGTGCTGGCTCAGGCTCCCCGTGGGTTTCTCCACACGGGCAGCAATCGGAAGAAGAGAGCGAAGTGAAGAGAGAGGGAGAGAGAGGCGATCAATCGTTTGATGCCTTTAAGCTCTCTGGAGGCTGTGCCTCCAGGAGGTCCGCGAACCAATGGTAACTTTCACCTTTGGAGGGAAAGTTTACGACTCTTTGTCTGTGAGCATGGTATTTTGCATATGTAATTCGATTGGGTGTTGATGCAAAAACTACTAAGGTTTCTTAAAACACTAATATGTTGCATAGGTATCAACATCTAATTTACACCATCTTTTAGATCATCAAAATACGAATTCAAAGAGACCAAACATGGCATAGGTGGGTTATACGACTAGTCATCTATCATAACATGCATAAAACAGTAGAAAGACAAATACAAATACAACAGACAAAATTAAAATGCAGTAATACTGTACACAATGACCTGGGCTATGTGTGATAGGAAGGTCAAAGAAAGGTTTGTCTGTGAATGAATAGGAAAGAGTCTATTTCTATAGGCAATGTGTCTTTCCTATGGGCAAATGTAGCATGGGCAAATGTGCATTCCTCTGGGCAATAAAACCTCTTACCAGATCGTCGTCCTGGCAACTAAGCCCTTTTGGGGTGTTAGTTGCTTTGGGGCGTTGTCTCCAGAGCTCCAGCATATAGCTGGCTTGTTGTGTTTAAAGATTATTTGTTAAATGTAACAATTAATGCATGTCTGATTGGTCCAGATGCTACAAGATTGTGTCAAAATGACGGACAAAGTCTAGCACAACCTCTGCTATATATATATATATATAGAGAGAGAAAGAGAGAGAGAGAGAGAGAGAGAGAGAGGGAGATTCATCATTATCATATAAGGGTAGTTCAGTGCCATTTTAAAAAAAGTAAAAAAAAAAAAAAACAAATAAATAAAAAATGCAAATAAATAAACTTAGAGCAAAGATTTAACTTCTTTTTCAAGAGATGTTGGTGTGATGATGCTATAGTATGGCTTTGTGTTTGTACCGCTATTTTAAAATGGTGTTTTTAATTTATTTATTTATATAGTTATTATTTATGTATGCGTGGAATGTGTGTGTGTGTATGTGTGTATTTATTTATTTATTTATTTAAGATGAATATTTATTTATGTTACCATCAAATGCTGATGATGCAAAAATTCAGCCAAATGTCCTAATTTCCTGTTCCCTGATTAAAAACAGCCACAGCACTCATGCTGGTACATAATAACTACAAAATGTACTTGTAAATTAAGCATTTAATTTTAGCTCGCATGAAGCAAATAATGAACATTCTCCTCAACCAAAGCACAAACCAAACTACTTTTTTTTAAGAAAGCCCAATGTAGCGCCTTACAAACTGCTTCTTAAAAAAAAAAAACTGATGAATTACAAAAGTAATACTCTTCTCAGCATGATTTGATGTATCATTTGTTTCTTTAGCACAAAGATTGCAGGATGAGGAACAAGACAAGATGTTAGCCTTATAGTTATTGATTTGTGGATTAAATATGACTAAAGTGTATGAGCAATAGCTACTGTGATGCTTGCTGATCAAACACCACTAATTAACAAAATTGTTGAGATCAGTAATTATAATGATGATAATGACAGCCAGTGTAAGGAGCAACTACACTTCAGACTTTAAAAATGCTGTGAAGAGGCACCAGTGCTCTATTATGATATATAGCTGAAAGGTCAGACAGGTAATGCAACTCCATAACTGTTGGCTTTTGGTATTTCTGCTCCATTAAGCTCTAAGATAGGCCTTGATTGAACTGTTAAATAAGGCGTGCACATTTCTCCAGCAGAAGCTGCAGAGGAAGGTCTGGGTAATGGTCTTTTCCAGCACAATGGCTGTAAACATTGGCCTCATCACAGGAGCCTCATCTTCTCCTCTTCCATATCCTGTCCATCTAAATTTCCCTTTGACATTCGCGTGGGTGCTCGGACGTCTCCCGTTCTCAGACATTGTTTGAATCGCTAGACCTGTGCAATTTGGACATGCTTTTGAACACTATTTGAGTTTGTATTGAATGCACAATATAGGGCTTTTCCATGTAACACCTGAGATACACTTCAGTTTGGATATGAAAACTTGCCTGCTTTAGTGTGAGACAACACTAATGTTGTACACTGTAAAATTATAATAATAATAATAATAATAATTTCAGTAATAAAAACTGTAAAACTTGCTGATTTATTAACAGTAAGTTCCCTTACAGCGATAGATTTAATATTTCCTGTAATTTTACAATAAAATATTGTTGTGTACAATTTTTGTTAGTGAAAAATAACTCCTCTTATAATCTGCAGTCAAATAATATAATATAATATAATATAATATAATATAAAATTTTCTTTTACATAGCTACACATTACCAATAGAGTATTTAACCAGTTTTGAGAGTATTATTACCGTTCCTACCGATCAGTCACTGCATTTGATATTGTAACACTCCTACAATGGTAAAACTACTAAGGCTGCTGTCTGTCAATCTGATTCTACACTCATATCTTTGTCCTCCAAGGCATCTGCTTTGTATCGATTCACAAACTATTGAGCGCTCTCACAGATACCAAGACCTTGTACAGTATGTGTGCGCATTTCTCCAGGGCTTTATATCAGTACGGTGCACGGTACGCGAACTGTGCACCATTACGACACCCATTCAAGTGTGCCTTTGATGTCACCCACATGAAAGCAACATATTCATATTCTTTACGAGAGAAAGCCACATATTAAGTGAGTGTGAATTGTTTTCCAGAGTCATTTCATTATTTGCTCCATTACTCATTAGAATTTAGCAACTGCAATTTCATTTGGACTTTTGTCACCAGATTAAGGAAGATTAAACTTTCCCATGCGCTCAACAGTGAACGCTAAATAATCTTGTTAGGTGTGGTACATGCAAAGATGAGCACAGGAATATAAACAAAACTCTATTGTAGAAAGATCCAGACATCATCCTCAGGCTATCCAAGATGTAGATGAGTTTGTTTCTTCATGGGAACAGATTTGGAGAAATGTAGCATTGCATCACTTTCTCACCAATCCTCTGCAGTGAATGGGTGCTCTCAGAATAAGAGTCCAAACAGCTTATAAAAACATCACAATAATCCACAACCAATCAATCAAAATCCACCAACATATTTGTTTAGAGCTGTTTTGGATTGTTTTGGCTTGTAAATGGTGTTTTATTTCTTTCCTGATTCAGACTAATGACTTTTTTTTTTTTAGTAAAGAAGTGTTATGGATTATGGACCCAATTTTTGAAGTTAAAAACATCTTAATCATGGATTTGTTTCTTACAAACACAGAGCTTTTGGCTTCACAAGATGTTTATAGATGGACTTTTAGTCATGTGGATAACTTGTGGATTTTTTGTGATGTTTTTATCAGTTGTTTGGACTCTCATTCTGATGGCACCATCCACTGCAAAGGATTCATTGGTGAGCAAGTGATGCTCTGATGAAGAAACAAACTCTTCTACATCTTTCTTTTTTTTCTTGTTGGTGTACTTTTCCATTAAAGGGGTTACAAAAATGATGATTCTATGCACATCTACTAATAGAAAAGTCAAGAAGGCCTTTATTTCACTTTGGCTTTCTACAAATGGACATAAAAGAGAGAGTTTTAAAATCTGGTCACTGCACACTAATGCAGTTCAGAAGTTAAGCTTCCCTCAGAGTGTGTCATTAAAAAGGTTCTCTTGAAAACTGAGGCTTAGCAAAACAATCAGCTTAGCTAAGCGAAAAAAAGTTTCACTGATGCAGAAATATTTTGAACCAGACCAAGTTTAATGTTCTGTTTTTAGTCTCAAGGCTGTTTAAAATATGGCCATTTAAGCATCTGGCTGATGATGGTTTCTGATCTTATGGGAACTATTTTGATTTAAGAACATTGATTTTCTATATTTTGACCCTAGATAAATTACTGTGTACTGTACATTAAATGAATTTTCACATGCAAAGACTTTCTTACATGTGCACAGTTGAGTATAGCAATGAAATCCTTTCAGTAATTTAATTTGATTTGCTTTATTGTATTTTTCTTTAGTTTTGATAGTCAATTGATCCCAAACAAACAATGTGAAGAAAAAAGGGAACAGCAAAAACAAAATCATCCAAAATATGTTGCAACAGCCAAGCATTTGTGCACAAAAGACCATAGAAAGGATTGGAAATGTTTAAAAACTAGTGATCCTCAATAAATTCTTCTAAAAAGGAAAACAACACTGATTATTTCACAGACAGAAAACACAGTTGTGCTCATGAATATCTAATCTGCCTGCTCCTAAATATCATAAACAAAAAATATTTGGAATAATATCTGGCTAATCCAGTAATTAATTCTTCCTCTGCATTCATCATATATCAACCTGGTACTCATTCAACACAATTTTTGTGGGTGGACTGAACAGAAATGATAATCCTTTGGGATTTTAATATTAGAAAGGCAAAGACCCAGCAGGCTGAAGCTTGTTGTCATGAGCCCTATATGAATCTCGTGATTCGACAAATTTAACAATAGGAAAATAATATCCTATTTATGGCAAAATAACATCCTATTTCCTCAAAATGGGGAAATTAGCAGAAATAATTTAACACATTTACATGAGGTAAACATCTTACTTAATGTTTTATATTAATACTTTTGCAAGCACTAATTTATATATGATATATATTTTAAAATTTAATTGCATAACACAATAACCCATTTTAAAAGTTTAGAGCTCCAACTTGCAGTAGTAAAGCATTGGCTTAAATGAGATCTCCACTTCCAGAACAACAAATAATTTACTCACCCCCTTGTCATCATGTTTTTTAAGGAAAGCATTTCAAGATTTTTATCCATGTAATGGACTTCATTGGTGCCCCGATTTTGAACTTCCAAATTGTAGCTAGCAAAACAATCCGTCATTTTTTTCGGAAAATAAAAATTTGTATACTTTTTAAGCACAAAAGCTCGTGTAGCACAGGCTCTGGGATGCACGTTCACATACTACTGAATCACGTCAAAAGGTCATGCAGAACGTAGGTGGAACCACAGACCCAGTGTTTACAAAGCGAACGCACAAAGACTAAGTGTAAAGGTAAGTCAAAGTAACTGGTCAAAGCTAAGTGCAAGTAAGTCAAATGCTGTTTACAAACAAACAGGTACAACGATGTCGGACGATTCTGAAGTTGTAGGAGAAAATAACATGGAGTTTTTCGACATACTCTACCTTTTTGTTGGACGATTCTGAAGTTGAAAATAACATTTTTCAGTTTTTCAAGTCATTTTGTTCATTTTAGCAAAATCGGCATCACGTGACAGCCCCATAAGATGAATGAATGACTCGAAAAACCTGAAGACTCGAAACAGGTGAACTAATTCCAGTACAGAACCTAATAGGATGTTGCCCATGCACAACTAAACGAATCACTCCCAGAGACTACTTGTTTTTCCCAAGTCACATTAAAGATTCGTTCAAAATGAGTGAATCAAGAACACGCATCCCAGAGCCTGTGCTACACAAACTTTTGTGCTTAAAGTATACAAATTTACATTTTTTGAAAACAATGACCGATCGTTTTGCTAGATAAGACCCTTTTTCCTCGGCTGGGATCATTTAGAGCCCTTTGAAGCTGCATTTAAACTGCATTTTGGAAGTTCAAATTCAGGGCACCAATTAAGTCCATTATATGCAGAAAAAAACTGAAATGCCTTCTTCAATAATCATAATTTCTTTACGACTGAAAACAGAAAGACATGAACATCTTGGATGATAAGGAGGTGAGTAAATTATTTGTAAGTTGTTGTTCTGGAAGTGGACTTCTCCTTTAATATTATTGTATTATTGACAACGTTTTCAAGTCTCCACATATAGATTGCATGCATATTATACTTACCCACAACTGTTACTGTATGGTGCTTGGTGGTGGTTAAAAAGCTTTTACAAAATGACTTTTAGACTGCAAATTCAGAGATGTTGATTCAGACGTCAGTCACCAAAAACAGTAATAAACAAAAAAAAGTAGGTAATTCAGATGAGAACTTTTACAGTAGGAGTAAAACACATTTTGACTAGCCTTCGTAAATGTTAAAAATACCTTATGTCCCCATGAGAAACAATTAGCGTGCAAATAGGGCTATACAAAAGATTCACCTTGATGAGTAAATCAAGTACAAATATGTATATAAAGTGCTGGCATCCCTGTTCCTGAACAGAATAGCTAATGCAGAATACTTAAATTTCAATATTATGCATGAGTCTCTTTACTTCTGACCTCTCCTCTGTTCCTCTCGGCTTTATAAAAACTGAATCAGGTGCATTTGCCTGCTGCTGGGGTGAAGGTGAGCCTTTAGGCTCGAGGCTCAAACAAATGCTTTTTACACCTCCAACTGCTGCCTCACATATTGGCCCAATGCAAAAGGTCAATGGAAATAATTATATACAGGGCAAAACTTCATTTTTCAAAAAAGCCATGTTTCACTTGCATAGATCTACTCATTTACTATACCCTTATGCCACTCATCGTTCGTATAAGAATTTCATTTGAAAACCAATGCAATATCAATGAATGGTTTAAAGGGACAGAAAACAGCATTACATTTTTATAAGATGATTTATGTGTGGAAAAAAGCCAAAATATAAAGGGGTCACTGGATGCAAAGTTCGCTTTTACATGTTGTTTGAACATTAATGTGTGTTGGCAGTGTATGTACACATTTACCCTATAATGATAAAAATCCATGCAGTGGTTTTTAATTAATCTGTGAAAATAATATCCTTTTTTTTAAATTGAGCAATTCTCAGATGCCACTCCCACGATAGTAGCGTCTTACCTCAGACCCACCTTAAATCAGCTGTAACAGTCAGACCTCCATTGTTTCGATGCCAGAGCAGGGATGTAAGTTAGACAAGAATATCTCAGATTGAGCGATTGAGGTGTTGTGTTGCTGAACCTTTCCTAATAACGTGCTAGTTAGCAAGTTTCGCGGCTAAACACGCTACATGTGGCTAAAGTAAACAGGCACGTCACTCCACAGAGAAAATAGAGGGGCGGGGCGAGCAGAGCTCATTTGTATTTAAAGGAACAGTCCCCTCAGAATGGGTTGATTTTTGCAGAGCTCATTTTGACACAGTAAAAAGGGTTTTGTTTTACACTACCTTTGAGTATATTATAGAATTTTCAGAATCATATCAACTTGTGGAAAATGGGCATCTGATGACCTCTTTGGTGAATTACTTGATTAACAAAACTGGTTTAAATGATTAATTCTTGAGCTAGAGATGATCCAGCAGTGATCCAGCTGATCGAATAGGGTGCATCACTACTTCTTTATAAGCAATCAGTCAAGTAGATATGTCTATGTAAACACACTGCTATAAGAAAATGTGAGATTTATAATGTTTACAGGTGTTTGTTGTTTTGTGCTGTTACAGCACTGAAATGCCTGCAGGAAACAGAACTGATGCAGTCCCACGTTTACTTATGTATAGGTAATAGTGGCTCGAGTTGCTGTTGGCTTTGAGACCTGGCCATGTTTGACTGAGTTCTTTCTCAGTTCTTTTGAGATTTTTTAATAATGCATTCAGAAGCATTTTCACTTCCCAGTAAGGAGTAAAACTGGTCAAAACTGATAATTAAGTAATATGCTACAAAGCAAAAAAATAAATAAATAAAAATACACTACAGGTTTGGATGAAGTAAAATAATGCAAATAAAGAAGGATTTATTTTGGTTTAATTCACCAAAAACTGGTGGACAGAATTTGTGTTTTTGACAAGGAAGCTGCTTCTGCTTCACTAAGGGATTGTGACAAAAAACAGAGAGAAAGGACAAATGATAGTGTAGGAGAAAAAAAAAAACAAAAAAAAAAAAAACAAAGAGAAAGAGTAGTTGAGTGTCTGTGCTGAAAGTCTGATAGGATTCTTTGTAGTGACTGTGACATGTTTATTTTTCACTGTGAAGCTGCACTCGAGGCACTGCTGTATGATGAATGGTGCCAGAAAAAGGCTGCAGAATATCTGGTCAGCTCCACTGTACACTGTCAGAAAATCACCAAAAACTCCATCCACCTGACCTATATTACATATGACACTTCAATTACAGTCCTATCAGTGACGTGTTCATTTTAATAGCTGTACAAAAGTCCATCTTTAACTCATGCTTAATAATGTTTCAAGTTGAACACTTACTGGACTGAAGCAGTTTTGCTTTACTTAATTATCCAGATATCATTTACTAGAAAAATCAGTAAGGTTCAAATATGATCACCAGATTTTTGAGAAACGTTTGTTTCCAGAATATTGACTTTCACTGTTCCTCAGTAGAGAAAAGATATTTTCAAGCCCTGAAAACATCTCAAATCTTACATTTTAAGAAACGTTTATTAGATCATCTCTCGATCATCATTGCATTATGTTTTAATCATTGAACTACACCCTTAAAAATAAAGGTGCTTTAAAAGGTTCTTCACAGCGATGCCATAGAAGAACTATTTTTGGTTCCACAAAGAACCATTCAGTCAAAGGTTCTTTAAAGAACCATCTCTTTCTTACCTTTTTATAATCTGAAGAACCTTCTTTCACCACAAAATGGTTTCAGGTTCTTCAGATGTTAAAGGTTCTTTATATAGAACCATTTAGACCAAAAAGTCCATGGCATCATGAAGCACCTTTATTTTTAAGAGTGTAAGCATGACATATATGAGATATTAGACATTTTATTGGAAATATAGAGTGATGACTGATATTTATATAATTTAATCTAAGAGTCTGTTATACTGATATAAAGATCTCATTGAATTTCATCTTTCATCTTCATCGTAAGAATTTCATCTTACTTTTGGCATAAAAATGTCAGCATCTGTACCACATTGCATATTTTTGCTCAGTTTGAGTTTCTGGGAAAAAAAAAAAAAATCCTCCATATAAATCACCATATCATAATATATGAGCCACATAACCTTTTTTTTTTTCCCTCCAAGTATTTAAAGTTTTAATAAACTGTTCAAGAAGCTTCTGACTGCTTTTTTTCCCCATATGTGCAGACTTTACTGAATTTGTAAACTGCAATTCAGTTCAAACTTTAAAAACTTCGAACTGTGATATCATAACTGATAATAACAGTTTCTCTGTATTGAGTCTGTTGCTGTGGCTTTTCTTACAATGTTGTTTACTATTATTATATTCAAACAATGTCACCGTTCTGTAAATGAACAACAGTTTAATTCCTAACATTTATCCACATCTCATACTTGAAAAGTCAGAGAGAGAGAGAGAAAAAAAGATTTTTAGAGGATTTACATATACGGTCACAACATGCTGTTCTTCTCAGATTTGTTCTGATTTGCATTCCTAAGGCTAGCCAGCGTTTGAAGCTAATCTTCACAGCTAGGAAGAAATTGCTGTGTTTTATTTCCTAAAACCCCCCCTACTTACAGCATGCATGAGCCCACAATGCTTTACACAAGGAGAGCGGAGCTCAGTCTGGCCCTTTCCCAGAACAAATGCAACGCATTCATTCAGTACCTTGGCTAGGCAGTTCACTGACCGCCGTTCATAAATTAAACTTCTCTGAATTATATTTAAATTCATGCCTTTGAAAATAGAATAATGGGAAATTAATTTGTAGCATTATGTGGGAGCTCAGTGTGCGGCTTTGAAAGGCCTGCTGAAGACCACACACTCCAGAGCAGGATATTTAGAAAGCTAATCCAGATGGAGCTCTATGAACTTTTAAGTATTATCCTGCATGATTTCCCGTACAACGCTGCAGCCAAATAATCACAGCTCTAATCCAAACCCCACATCTGTGATGGATGTTGTTCCAGGAACAACAAAGGATGATCATCCTGAAACAAGTGTTAGGATACACAACAATAGATATTACTGTACACAGAAAAGTTAATGTACACTGAATTTATTCTTATACATCAAGTTAAATAAACAAAGCTAAAAAAGATGTCTGTGAAACTTTTATTAATAAAGGCAAGAGCTTGCAAATTTTTAACCCATCTCTCTTTTTTATTGGTTGTTTTTTAAATGTACATAGTTTTATTGAATTTTTCAGTTCTAGTTTGAGTTATTTTACATCAAGTTAAATTAAATGAAAATGAGGTAGGTTTCCTTGGAAACTAGCTATAAAATTATTTTTGTATAATTTCAGTTAATGTTTATTTTCATGGGCGTAAATCCCGGGGGGGACGGAGGGGACATGTCCCCCCCCCCATCCGAGGGTTGTCCCCCCAAAAAAAATTATAAAAAAAAAAAAAATCGCACTCTCTATTGTGAAAAATATATGTATGTATACCTAAAATAATTGTGTAAGTAGAAAAACCCCCCGCAAAAAATGCATTTAGAAACAGTTGAGTTCCCCTTCCCTTCCTCACAGTGGTTTGGGCCACTGCCTGCTTTCCCAATTCAAGTCAGGTGTGTGGCTGCGGCTCAATTAATGGTGAAGTCCAGTAAGTAGGGTATTTTATTCACTTTAAATAAAGCGATTCTATTTAATGTAGTTGATGCAGACTCATTCTTAAATTAGTTGCGGCAAAATGCTGATTACCGATGTAATTTTCCATGAATCTGCTATATTAGCGATTAAATTATTACTTATCTAGTTAACGTTAGCTTGTTTACAATAGCTTGTTGCATAGTGCACTGCAACTAACACGACAAAGCCGTTTCCCATGCATTGTTTTATTTGTGATGACTTGGCATAATGTTAACTTAACATTAACGGCCACAATTAGCATATTGTTTAGCTGTGCATTTACTAAATGAGCACTGTGCTACGTCCGAACTGTCCCCACTGTATTTTTATTTTGTATAATCAATATCTATTCTGTTCTAAGTGTCTTAATTAATTTTAAAACAATTTTAAACCTGTTTTTAATTCCTTGATTTTATTGTTGTGATTATTTTTTATGATAGTTTTACTTTCTTTATGTAAAGCAATTTGAATTACCATTGTGTATGAAATGTGCTACAGTATAAATAAACTTGCCTTGCCTTGCCTTGCAGTGTCATAGATAAAATGACAGAGAAAAGAAAAATGGACATAAGATCATTTTTCAGTGCACCTAAACGCCAAGTAAGTACAACGTTCACATATTAAGGCAATTTGGCTTTAAGAATGGGTGCTTATGAAAATACTAATGTCACAATATCAATCACAGGCAAAGGAGACAGAAATTATTGAGGGACAGGTAGACCAGGGTCAATCAGATGTACAGTGTCAGGTAAGTGTGGTGCTTTTATTGAAGGGATAATGACAGATTTTTTTTTTTTCTTGGGTGAACAATTTATTTAATGTTAAAGATAATTAACATATCTTTATAAGTACAATCTGACTGTATTATTTGTGTCCCCTTCAAAACCGGGTGATTGCCCACCGCAATAATTAGTTTCTCCTCCATTTTAAAATTTATCCTCAGTTTGCTGCTCTTGAACAGGATGAACGTGATTGGCTGCCGCCTGGCTACTGTATTTGCATAGAGCGATCCTGATTGGCTGACGCTTCCGTCGGCGGCGCTTCACTGGCGTTGCTCGCGGCAGAAGTTGAAAAATTCTCAACTTCTGCCGCGAGCAACGCCAGTGAAGCGCCGCCGACGGATCCACAATTCTTTTCGGCAACGCTTGACGTCACCCATTCAAAGTCAATGGGAAGCGTTGACACTGACGCCCCGTGTGAACACACCGTCAGTGTCGTGCGCTCCTATTCTTCAGCGTACGGTAATGAAAGACACGTCAATCTGAACAAATGATCCAATCCAACGCGCTCCAGCTGTTAAACAGCGTATGATTGGTCTCCACGTATAAACCCCACTCACGGCATCGTAGATCGAGCTCCCTCTGGTCGGATTACTGTTGTTTTTCAAATTGTTTAATTTTGAATCTTCATCGTGGCCTAATCGGATCCCAGAAGTCTCAGCTTTAGTCAAATAGCACGTCACCCACTCTACAAACATTGCTTAAATTCTATACATGGCTTTATATTGTGAATAGGCTTGTTTGATTTGGGATGAACCACTTTAAAATTGTGATTATTATACCTTATATTTTGTGTTTTGTGAAGTTATAATCTAAATCTATAATTTATAATGTAATGTTTTGTGAAGTTATAATCTAAAACATTGCACAAAGAATACTGGGTTTACTGTTTACATTTATGTACATGGCATTTTTGTAAACTCTCTTTGATCTAAATCAAATTTACTGGGTGCATTTCACTAATTGAGATTTTAATATTGTTTATCCTGACTATCCATTATCATGCCTTTTTAGATCCCTATCAACTAAAGAGGCAACTCCTATTTTCATCCCATGAAAATGAAGCCCTTCATTATGTTAGCAATGTTTAAAGCCATTGCTAAGAATGACCGGGCACTCCCTGTCCACGACTTTGCCCGGCTATTTTACCTTGCTTCACCCAAAACACACCCATGTTCGCTCGTCTCCATTTTCTTCCTCCTCAGATGTCTCCGAGGTGGCCCCTAGCGTTAGACTGCCTCCACAACAAGGAATCACTCTGGCTGGTTCTTGGTATATCTCTCTCTCTTTTCTTCCTAGAACCTTTCTTCCACAGGTGCCCTAGCGTGAGGCTGCCTCCGCAACAGGAACTGCTCTGCCTTCTCCTTGGTATATATCTCTCTTTTCTTCCCAGAACCTTTCTTCCACAGGTGCACTAGCGTGAGGTTGCCTCTACGAAAAGAACCGCTCTGGCTGCTGCTTTGCATACCTGTTTCTTTTCTTTTTACAACCTTTCTTCCTCAGGTGCCCTAGCGTGAGGCTGCCTCCGCAACAAGGAACCGCTCCAGCTTCTCCTTGGTATATATCTCGCGTCTCTTCCCAGAACCTTTCTTCCAGAAGTGGCCTAGCGTGAGGCTGCCTCCGCAAAAAAAGAACCGCTCTGGCTGCTGCTTTGCATACCTATTTCCTTTCTTTCTACAACCTTTCTTTCACAGGTGTCCTAGCGTGAGGCTACCTCCGCAAAGATCTTCATAGCCTCTCACATAGCAGCCCCAACCCATACTGCTCCTGTGGAACCTCTGCCTGTCTGGGTGTTTCACAGTTCCACTGGATTTGGCCCATATGTCAACACTAAAAATATTGCAGAACTTCGTAAACCAAGCCCATCTTGAAGGTGGTCTGAGTATGATTCCGTTTTAGCCATCAATATGGTTCTTTAACCTGTGCATTGTGAACACAAATGGCTTCAAGCTTACTTCATGTACGCAAAATCTAATTTAGTAGGTCATTAGATGCTTCTGTTTCAAAGTGATTATTCCTCATGGCTGCCTTTTCTGGCAGATCTCTTCAAACTAAGTTAAGAACTTGCATTTTCGTGTCAAACCCACAGCAAGATATTTAACATTTTTCTAAACCACTGTATGAATATTTGCATATGAATGTCTCAATTGCTTTCATCCCTTAGTAAATAAGCAAGTAGAATCAGCACTACCACAGTTCTGTCATGTGTTTAAACCATCTTCTTTTGCATGTTTCTGAAGATGGTCCGCTCAGTTCAGGCTAACTAAAGTCAGCCATGTGCCGTGATGCTACATACTTTGGCTTATGAAGTAGGATACTTTAAATGGCGTGTATCATCATTACTTGATGTCTCACCCGTTTCATTAGCACATTACATTTCTTTATTACTCCGTTTTACAGCAGCTTCATGATTACATTTTGTTACTTATCTGCCTTAGCAGAGATTTCTCCCTGGGCTTCTCATGTCCACTACCCTGTGGTCAAAGAATGGCCTCCTAAGCATTTCCTTCAATGCTTAATTCAGTGGAGTGCACTGTAATCTATTGGCCCAACAAATGCAGATCAAGTTCTGCTGAACTAATACAGTTAAACTAAACTTTGGTCAGCAGTGCCCTGCTATTAATTAATTAACCCATACACCGTCCTCCTTTTAATACATCCAAAAATTTCTACCCAATCATCTGGATTCTCATTTGCCATTTCTCAGCAACCGCAAGATTCCCATTGGGCTGTTGCAGTCATCGCAATACCACGTTATTGACGAACCAACCGCAGAGGATTGCAAAAACCGCAGCAACCGCTATATTCACATGTTTTTTTTCCTTTTTCTGTAAGTTCTTGTTCTACGCCTATACATAAGTTAATGATAATGTGTACCATGCTGGGGTGTTTTGGGTCGAACTCTGCGCTCAAGCCGAGCCTCGGGTTCAAGCCTCCATTAAGGACAGCAAGCCAAGTTTGTTTACCATTGCCCATTAGGACTGGATGGGCAGGCGAACTCGTGAAACTGTAATAATCCTGCATTTTTCTCAGTGAGTTGAACAACTTTCAATTAATCTCTCTGTTATATAAATTCTATATAAATTCTTTTTAATACTATATAAATTCATAAAAGAAATACTGTAATACTGACAATAGTTTTCTGATTTACCGAAATCAGACAGACAGATCCACACTTTTAACTTTTTTTCTTTTTTTTTTTCATTATACAATATAGTGCATACAAAACAGATGTTTTCAGCTTATAATGTTCTGCATTGTTGAAAGAAAGAAAGAAAAAGAAAGACTGGATCTTTTGGTTTTTTAAAAATCCTTCTGGTTTCTTAATTTACTGAAATAAGAAATGTATTGTCTGAACAAAATGCACAACTATTTTAAGCAAAGTAAATAAATAATTGTTAATTCCTTCATGGTTTAACAAAAAAAAGTGTTTGTGGAACTTTTAGTAAGTGAAGTCAACAGCTTGGATGAACTTGAGTTGAATTTGTAACAGTTATTCTTTTAAGTGTAATCTTAGTGCCGTGACTTAAAATCTGTTTTTTAAAAACTAGGAACAAACCTGTATCACAAGAAATTAAGTTACAAATGACAACAAAATCAGCAACAACAAGATAAACACTTGGCAAATGGTCAAACAATGCAACCACATGTGGCACTCGGCACTGGAGTAGAACTGGTTTAAGAGCCTTATTAGCCAACCATTAATCAGTATGGAGTAGATGGGTTGGGAATAAGTGTGTACCAAACCTGCAGAAATCATATCACACCAGGATGAAACCGTTACAGTGAGGTAAATAAGTCACTGTCAAGAATTGTGTGTAGACATAAACTATATACTACATTAATTTGACAAAGAACTGCATGTCCTGCAAATTAGTTGTCTGGTCATCATGACTGATCTCATGTAAAAATACACCAACTGAGTGCATAACCAGTACAAACATGCAAAATTAACATTAGCATCCCCAGTTTGCTTAAATAAATATATAAATAAATAAAAACAAAAAATCCCATTGTGAATAGGAAAATAGATTCCCTGACTAATAAGCAATGAACCCTAGCAGCAGTGCAGCATTACTCAAATACAGCAGACATTTCATATAATTATAAACCACCACCCATCAACAGTAGTTTGGAGTGCTGAAAGCATGTGGAGCACAATCAAACAACATCAGTACGGAAATAAAGAAATAAAGCAACATAATATGTGTGTAATCAAACACACCAGACATCTAGTTCATTAATATAAGAATGCCAAACACGTCTATTAAACATTATACCACTATATAAGTGGCAAAGCATTCTTAATCCTTGGCATAAAAAGTTAATTAAACACACCTTAAATATGTGCCTACTTAGAAACCACTAGCCAAACTTCTAACAGGTGCTACTACTGCATACTGCCTGTTCCCTAGTGCAAAGATCAGGTTTGTTTTTCAGCATTATTATTTTATTTCTGCCTTAAGGTTAAGTCACTTATGTTGCCGCATTCCTCATTTGTGAATCACTTTGGAGTGCCTGCTAAATGAATGAATTAATGTAAATGTAAATGGAAGCATCTATCAAACCTCAAAAGACATTAACATAAGCTGAAGTACATGCTGCTAGTTCTTCATTTGCTAATCATGCGTAATAGTGCTGAGTCTGGATGTCCTCGATAATGAAGTGACCAGATAATGTCAGCTTTCCCTGTATTTCCGTGTGATGAATTAGGCCTGTCGTTGTGCTACAATATAACAAGGCCTTGAAACGAAACCTCTCCATCTTTACATTTTCGTAATTATGAGTCCAACATTTGGTGGTCGTGTTCCTGCCTCTTAAGAACTTTAAAATACTGATGAATGAAGGCTGGAGCAAATTGCAACTAATAATTGCAACCTCTGAACCAGTAAACAAAAGTTCCTAATTATCGGTACATAATTGGCTACACTGATGGTCTCTTGTGGACATCCGACAGTCTGAATTTGACTTCTAACTGCTGGGAAATGAGAGTGGTCATCTGTTCAGTGTTATTTTAGAATAACTGAGTTTAATTAGTTTTTTTATTGTTATTGTATTGTTTTTATTGTATTGTTTTATTTGGGGGGACTGGGGGTTGTAGAAATAACAAAATGTTCACTCAGTAATCTCTAGTAAATTTAACAAAGAACTGCAAAGAAATGACAAGTAACATATTGAATTAAGCATTCAATACACGACCAGTCAAAAGTTTTTTTAACAAAATAATTTGTGAATGTTCTTTTTAAAGAAGTGTCTTCTGCTCACCAAGCCGCCTGCATTTATTTGATCCAAAGTATGACAAAACAGTAACATTTTGAAATATTTTTACTATTTAAAATAACAGTTTTCTATTATTATTTTTATTATTATTATTATTATTATTATTATTATTATGCTAAAAACAGCCGAGTAGAATTTTTTCAGGTTTAATTGATGAATAGAAAGTTCAGAAGACCAGAAGTTCAGAACGGGCCCCTAGACTTGGTCACAAACACTGAGCAAAGTACTCAGGACAAAGGGTGACCTAAATACAAAAACAAGGCACAGGTGACAACTATTAGACATATTGACACAGACTGAAAACCAACAAAAAAGGCAGTGGGGAACTCTAGTGGCCATAAATGAAGTCCACAACCCTGAAACCGCGATCACATCAAGGATCAGACAAATTTGCATGTGCATCTTGAAAACCGAATGTTTTAGAAAGTGCTACGTCACGTTTTTGTGCCAGTGGTTTAAAGGAAAATAATATCAAAGCCCCATTGTACCCTACTTTCTAATTCAAAAAAGCTTCTCTCTCTCTCTCTCTCTCTCTCTCTGTCCATGTAATTGTGTTGTGTTTTTGTCATTTCTATTTGTTTTGTGTTTTTTTTTTTTTATGTATAATGTTTATACATAAAGTTACACTAAAATAAGAAATGTTACTTTACTATCTAAAATAAAATAAGTTTTGTTTATGTTTTATTCTATTTAAGTTAGCATTAAAATGGGTTCATGTATAATTTTTAGTTAGTTATAACCGTGAAACTGTTACATCAACATGACTCTTATACCATGTAATGTTTATTTTCCCACTGGGTTAAATACACTGACGAAAATTTTTTTAAATGCAACACTTTTGTGTTTCCCCCCATTTTTCATGAGCTGAACTCAACGATATAAGACTTTTTCTATGTGCACAAAAGGCCTGTTTCTCTCAAATATTGTTCACAAATCTTTCTAAATCTGTGTTAGTGAGCACTTGTTCTTTGCCAAGATAATCCATCCACCTCACATGTGTTTCATATCAAGATGCTGATTAGACAGCTTAATTATTGCACAGGTGTGCCTTAGGCTGGCCACAATAAAAGGCCACTCCAAAAGCTGTCTCCAAAGGCATTTCAGAGAATTTGGCAGTACATTCAACCGGACTCACAACTGCAGACCATGTGTAACCACACCAGCCCAGGAACCATCTCAGGGAAGCTCATCTGCATGCTCGTCGTCCTCATCGGGGTCTGCAGTTCGTCGCTGTAACCGACTTGAGTGGGCAAATGCTCACATTCAAAGGTGCCTTGCACTTTGGAGAGGTGTTCTCTTCACGGATGAATCCCGGTTTTCACTGTACAGGGCAGATGGCAGACAGCGTGTATGGCGTTGTGTGGGTGAGCGGTTTGCTGATGTCAACGTTGTCGATCGAGTGGCCCATGGTGGCAGTGGGGTTATGGTATGGGCAGGCGTATGTTATGGACAACAAACACAGGTGCATTTTATTGATGCCATTTTGAATACACAGAGCATGTTGCAGCATGATAATCCATGGCCCCATGTTGCAAGGATCTGTACACAATTCCTGGAAGCTGAAAACACCCCAGTTCTTGCATGGCCAGCATACTCACCGGACGTCACCCATTGAGCATGTTTGGGAAGCTCTGGATCGGCATATACGACAGTGTGTTCCAGTTGCTGACAGTATCCAGCAATTTCGCACAGCCATTGAAGAGGAGTGGATCAACAGGCCACAATCACCAACCTGATGAACTCTATGTGAAGGAGATGTGTTGCACTGCGTGAAGCAAATGATGGTCACACCAGATACTGACTGGTTTTCGAAAACCCCCCCGAAAAGACCACCCAATACAGTAAAACTGCACATTTTAGAGTGGCCTTTTATTTTTGGCCAGCCTAAGGTACACCTGTGCAATAATCATGCTGTCTAATAAGCATCTTGATATGCTACACCTGTGAGGTGGATGGAATATCTCGGCAAAGGAGAAGTGCTCACTAACACAGGTTTAGACAGATTTGTGCAGTTCAGTTTATGAAAAAATGTATAATTTTGGTCAGTGTATAATGTTTGCATTGATGTTGCATCTAAAAACACAGTCATACAGTTGGCCTCAGATGGAAATGCATGGCTCAGCCATCTACACATATTCATTTTCACAGACACTATGGTACTTAATAAAACACACCTCTCAGAGTCCCACATGAGACTTGATTATCTTAGACAGTACTGAAGGATTTATGAAGGTGACCTGAATGCAGACAGACACAAAGCATGGGGCTCTCAGAGTTTGTGGGCCGGTCGCACCACAGCATATTTGTAGGATTAAGTTGTAAATCCACAGAGAGCGATAAATAACCGCTTGTGCATTTGAATTGGGGATCTGAAATTGACAGTGGACATGTATTCAGAGAGGGCTGCTTTACATAGAGCAATTGTTGAGCATTTTTATTCATGATTATTTGTGCAAACTGGTGTAGAATCTGTCAGTCTCCAAGTTTGTCCAAATACCGTCAGTTAGCTTGAAATAGAGCAGCTATAAAAGTAGCTTTCACTATATTGGTGACTCACCTTAGATCATTATATGATCCTGAATCCAGCAGTCAGTTAGCTGGATAACTGCACCCAATTTTCTTTTTTTGTTGGTCAAGCCAATAAAGTAATGAGATGAAGTAAAATGTGATGTCTTATGCAATATATTGAAATATATCAATGTAGGCAAAGCATCATTGCAACCAGACTGAGCTAGTGATGTGCCCAAAATTACATACGGCATCCTATTGCCTACAGCTTACATAAATAAGTGGTTATAAAGCAATGCTAACATCAGAAGACGTTTGTGAAATGATTTCGGCTGAATCAATTTTGGGATCCACCGAAAAACATCAAACTCTATATTTCTGTATCTTCCTCTAGTGTTCAGATGATGAAACTGGTTTGTATTTCTTTTTGAATTGGTTTAGATTTTTTTTTTTTTTTTTTTGAGTGGAAAAGAAAAAATATCATACTGAAGATTCCTATTTGCCATTGCAATCAGTATGAAATCATGCAAGCCAACAGAAAACAGAGTGTCAGTTACTATTAAATGCTAGAATACATATTGATTTAATGAAGTTTGTATACTCTCTTTTGTAAGTCGATTGAGAAATCCTGGGTCTTCGATGGGGAACGCCACTAGCGTTCTGTGTTGTCGCATGTGGGATTAATTTTGTATAGCATTGATTGTTTCTTCTTTGAATTTCTAATAACATTGGAGACACTTCAAAAGGCATAGCAGCAAACAATGGAATTAAAAACCAAAGCATGCACAGATCAGCATTAGACTGAATAATAAACCAATAGCGTTTCTAATTAAAATACTTGCTAACACAAACATGAGCGTTCACATGTGTGCTGCTGCTGATGATGTTTAAAATGGCAACGCACCTGGAGGAATATCGAAGAGCGTGTAAGGGGCAAAAAATTTCATAAAGTTTCTAATAAGCCTAATCATTATTCTGTACAATTGATCTATCCTAGACAAAAGCTGGTTTGTTAAATATTAATGGGAGTTAAGAGCACAGACAGGAAGGAGCCACAGAAGGTGGCTCTCATTAACAAAATACCCAAATCTCCTGAAAAAGACTATATTATTAGGCAAGGGATGGTCAGAAATGTAAAAATATGGAATGATTATCATGGTTATTTTCTTATTCTTTGATATGAATAATATATCAAGCCTTATTTTGACCTGGCAGCAAAGGCAGACCACTTCAACTTTTTATTTTATTTTATTTTATTTTAACATAAAAAAATAATAATATTTTGACATAAATATTGGCCATTTTTATCACTGACATATTCCAAAAACGTTGGTGTTTGGTTTTCAAAGGGGTGCTATTATATGCTCTTTTACAAAGTCTTGATTTTGTTTTGGGGGTGCTCGAAACCAGCTCCAGCATAAGGCTAAAAGCAGCCTAATGTTTTTAATATGACTTAATTTGTAATTAACATGACAACAATTTAATAAAAACATTGTAATTTACTAATTATAATGCTTACATTTCCTTAGTTATTAAAAAAGCAGCTACAGAAAACAAGCAAAGAACATTAACATTATCAAAGAACATCATTACTGATTAGCCTAGTCTAGTGCAAGTTCATGCATTTTTAAAAAAACACACGCGTTTTAAGTGAAGTTTTCTACACTGATGAATAAACCTCTTACCACACCCTGCACACGTCTGCACTGGAGCTAATCGCCCCTCTAGTCAATTCTTGTGTTTATACCAGCCACGCCTGTGTTTAGATTCCTTATACTGAACACATCTGCGGTTCGTTATGGCTCCAACACGGCCACCGGAGCTGATCGCGGCCACTCTAGTCATTGCTTGTGTTTATACCAGCCATGCCGTGGCTCGTTAAAGCATCCCATAAGTGGCTCACTGCACTGCATCACTAAAGTTAGGCTAATCTAACACCTCAGCCCTACCCAGCCCCCAACCATTCGAATGTCCGTAGGCGAGATTTTTATTATATTTTTTTTTTTTATGTTATTGGGACGCATTGTGACATCATGGCGCCCGGAAAACAACAAATGAGCCATTCGTTGTAGTTCTTGAAAAGGGATTTTTATTTAAAACGAAATATCTCCCTTTCGAGTGCCCTTACGATTTGTAACTTTGTAGATCTTTTTTATGCCCAAACATATACACCACACACTGACTAAAATTAAAAAAAGCGTAATAGGACCCCTTTGAAAAGTTACACTTTATTAATTCAATAGTTCATTTTAGACACTGTCCTAACTATAAGTAGCTTTGCAACTACATGTAAATTAAGTGCATTAATTAGCCACTAAATGTCAACTGTCATTAAAGTATTACACAATGAAATGTTGTTTTGTTTTATATGTTGAAAACTTAAAAAGTAATCTGTTATTACTCATACATAAAATGGCATGGTACATGCATAATTGTTGAGCTGACAACAATTTGACATAAACAGTTAACAAATGTGTCACTTAACAACTTAAGAAGTGCATGCTGGATGATTTTTTTCTTTTATGACTAGTCTCATGTTCTGGAATGTTCTAAACCACACTAGAATAGTACAGAATGTTATAGAAATTTCTAGAATGTGCCCATCCTTGCAACAGCGAAATAAAATAAATAAATAAATAAATAACCATCTGTACTAAACAAAAGTTTCATAATTAGTAGACATTCTAGGTTCTAGAATTTACCTGACCTAAATATTTACCAGAATAAGTTGACATGTACTTAAAGTTACTTATAGTCAGTAGAATGTGTGTTGAAGACCATCAAAATAAACTGTTAGCAGACATTAATTGGTAAACTCGGAAGTAAACACCCCCTGCTATGATTGGCTAACGATGTGTTTGACAGTGTACATACCCTCATAGACGGACGCTGCTGTGATTTATGTAAACGTATAAATAACTCAATACATATCAAACGATCTGTAAGAAGTGTCTCCTCTTACAGATCGTTTGATATGTATTGAGTAATAGTGACCACATAATGAAAACAGTTACTGACACTTGTGTTGCGACATTACTGATGGATACAATATAGTCGGCACAGCATTGTCTTTTAGTTTCAATCTTTATGAAAATCCTGCATCAAATTGGAGCTTTTTGTAAATGAATCCGACCAAGTTCTTACTGACGCAGACTGGATCTTTATTAAAAATAAAGTTCATCCACTCTTTGCAATGCAAAGACTCTGTTTTTCCACAACTTTATCATAGCATCTTTGTTAATTATCTTGGTTTCTGCGTAGATCTGTGCGTTCCCTCTCTGAATGCAACACTGCATTCGTGAATGGACCCTTTTCACAAGACTGTGATGATGCAATGGTCATCAGCATCATAAATCATTGAAAGTTTTTTATATTTTGATTTTTTAAATTATTTTTTTAATGTACATTTATAACACTGTACTTTGTATTATATCACCTTCTCATCAAGTTACAAAAAAACTAGTTAACGCTAATGTGAGGGTGTTTCTAATGCAGTGTCTATGGGAGGGATGGTAAATTTAACATCATTCTCTCTTCTGACTGCCACTATCAGTCTCTTGCAATTTTTTACCTTTGATTGAAAGTTGTGAAAACAATAACGTGGGGTTTTTCTTTTACTATTTGAGCAAATGGGAATGCAAACAATATATTTGTGGTACTCTCCCTTTCCATGCTCTAGGATTTTACCCAACTATGACAGCTTCCGCTGCTGAGAAACCCAGAAATGTGAGAAAGGTCCATTGGTGGGTGGGGTTAAACAGGCAGTGGTGTCAATCTTCTTCTGCGGAGGCGGTGCTTACCCGTACTATTACATAATAGAGCAGAACATTCCAAAAGCTGTAGTTTTGGCAGACTGCCTTCAATCTAAGCTGTTTTTAGAGTAACAACAAAAGTTTTGAGTTCTGAAACTAGTACAACAACCTCTTATATGTCAAAAGATCAAGGGAATTTTGGTTTCTCAGTTCATGACCCCTTTAAAAGCTGGAAGATAGTAAACATTTGTACAAATTAGTGCCAAGAATATGTATATAATAATTTATTAGACTGTGCAAGATGAACCTCAGTAAATTGTGTGCTGAAAAAGTCACTCTTTAATTTGCACACCTAGTAGAACGAAAAATTCCACCTCATTTGCCATTCACTTTACCTTTAAATCCTTGCGAGATGAACTCTTGTTAAGCGAAGCCCTTCTTTGGTCATCAGCAGCCAAAGGTCTGTCCATGCTTTTGAGTTTTCTTTTATTCAAGTCTTGTTTGAACATAAGAGAGGGATGTCTGATCTTGGTGCAGAGCGACATGATGGATTTACTTGTCATAACCTCACAAGGACCATGTATAAAGCTGAGACATAGTGAATTGCTCCAGTTGTTCTCTTTGGGCTGTGACTTTCTCAGAGTCGCTATGCAATTCTTTTAGAGTAGCCAAGACAGCAACTTGATCTGTAGCACTTTAATTATTCTGTCTTCTCCTCCTCTGGGGAGATGTGGCTGGTTACCTCCTGTCACTATGCATATAGAGCATTAGCTTTGGTGTGGGATGTAAGTGTAAAGGTTACAAAGACTGTCCTTGGGGTGAAGGGAAGCATTTGTTGCACTGAACTTCTGATGGATCAGATCTAATGGACCAATGACTATGAGCAGACTGCCCTATCTAATGATGATTGGATGTTATCTGCCATTACATGTAATGGACCTCCTTCACACGTGACCTTTCTTGTCCCTCTGGACTGAACTAGAACATCTCAAGACAACTAAACAAAGCTTTAAACCATCAAAACCTGTAGGCAAATACAGATGTTAAAAGCTCCACCATTGTTTTTTCCATCTGTAAATATAGATATAAATCTTTTAAACAACTTGAATACAAGTTCACACTGTCAGCGTGAGAAATTGTTGGCATTTGGAGTGAGTTTGATTCATGCATGCTTTCACAATCTTTCATCTTGATGATGAAACAATACATTTATTCATGATAGGATGAATTATGCACTGCTGTGATTCATACACACACATTTGTGTGTGTATGAATCAAAAAATAAGAGGTTAATATTAAGAAACTTATATTTTAGACACAATATTGCCACTTACTGTCTCTTTTTGTACTAGAAAAAAGAAAAAAGGAGGATCTTGTGTTTGCTTTTATCCACGTATAACACAATTTCAAGTTATCAGTAAGTTCTACCATAGAGCAAAAAACTCAATCCTTGTTTTTTACTTCCAAGAACAGCACAGATAAACAGTACTGTAGTGTTGTTTCATTCCTGGATGATTCAGTGTTTTTGAACAAACTGAGTTGAGTAAATGATTCAATGCCTCATTTACAAAGGCAGCCTAAAAAAAATCAGCATTTTAGAAGAAATCAGTTAATTAAATTAACTAAAGACTCAATTATAAAGAGACACTTTTTACAATCCACTGGTGTAGCGATGTAACCTGCAGTAAGACCTTAACTACAATAGACAACATGTGTGATTAGATTTTGTGAAGCTAAGGCCAGTTACCAACCCAACAATAACCAATAAGTACCAATAAAAGGTATCCAGAGGCAGGAAAGCCTATTGATGACAGCTCCAGAAATAAAATCAATGTCAAATGTCAAGGTGAGAAGAGTTTTCTGGAAAAAAATCATCTCTGAAAGCCGCGTCTGGGGAAAAGTTGGGCTAAAATAAAATAAAATAAAATAAAATATTTTATTTTGCCTTCCATGAACCAAACGATAAAATATAGAAGAATCTTTAAAAAGCGATTTCTAGATGATTTAAATGTGTATTTTCTAACACACTTGCTTGTGTCCTGAACAGAGATACCCTAAAGCTTTGATCCGGAGTAGGCTCATTCCAAACGTCATTGGCAAAATTCACCTCATAAATCAAATGCTTAAGAGAAGAATAGATTTTTCTCAAGGGCAACTCACACGCAGCGACACTGTCAGAATCAATCTTTGCTAATGACACAGATGTCCGAAACACTGGTTTCAATAATCACTGATACCAGCTTTAACCATACACGAAAAGAAATTCATCCCACCGAAGTTTATTGTATTTTGCCGTGAGGTTTTCTGGCAGAACTGTAACCTCACTTCTGCAGGTGATGAGTCATGTGTGACACGCTTCACACCACGCTTTTGCTGGCTGTCAGTTGAATGTGTCGGACTATGACTCATATGGTGAAATGCCATGTCTGAAGATAAAGTAATTAATTTTGCATCTCATAATATACTGTAAAAACCTAAGGAAAGTTAAAGGAATACTTCACCTAAAATTGAAAACGGGCTGAAATTGTCCTCACTCTCAAGCCATCCAAAATGTAAATGAGTCTGTTTCTTCATCAGATTTGGGGAAATGTAGCATTACATCACTTGCTCACCAATGGATCCTCTGCATTGAATGGGTGCCGTCGGAATGAGAGTTCAGAAAGCTGATAAAAAAATCACAGTAATCCACAAGTAATCTACACGATTCCAGTCCATCACTTAACATCATGAGAAGCCAAAAGCTCCATGTTTGTAAGAAACATATCCATCAAGGTGATTTTTAACTGCAAATCGTTGCTTCCAACTAAAATATGAGTCCATAATCTATAATAACGCTTTCTCCAGTGAAAGAGTTATCTGATCTAAATGAGGAGAGAAATCTGCACAGATCAAGCATCGTTTAAAAGATAAAACAGTCCAAAACAGTTGAAAACAAATATGTGTGTGGATTTTGATATGAGAGACAACAGCCGATTTTTTTTGGAGTAAGCGTTATTATGGATTATGGACTCGTATTTTAGCTGGAAGCAACAGTTGGAAGTTAAAACGTCTTAATTGTGGATTTGTTTTTTACAAACACGCAACTTTTGTTCTTCACAATACATTTATTGATGGACGTAAGTGGTGTGGATTAGTTGTGGATTATTGTGATGCTTTTATCAGCTGTTTGGACTCTCATTCTGACGGCACCCATTCACTGCAGAGGATCCACTGGTGAGCGAGAGATGCAATGCTATTTAACCAAATCTGTTCCCATAAAGAAACAAAACTATCTACATCTTCGGTGGCCTGAGGGTGATTACATTTTCAGCATGTTTTTATTTTGGGGTGAACTATTCCTATAATTCAAACAGTATATGAAAAATCTTGTTACAGCACAAAAGAGTCTCATTTCCTCAGTTTAATTTGCAATACATCCTAAAAGTCAGTCGCGAATGCATAAACTACTACAAGTGTAATTGTAAGCTGAAATATCTTTCAGCCTCATATTTAATATTCCTAGACTAATGAACCTAAGCCAAGGTTACAGCTTTGGCTGTTTTTCCTTGAGTGACTCCAGCTTGATCAACCTTGAGAAACCCAGAAGCCACCTTGATTAATGGTTTTGATTTCATTGTAAGCACATATGGCAGACTCAGGTCTAACAGTCTGGCAGAAAATGGATAGGGTCAGCACTGCACGTTTCTCAGCTTTGAAACATTTAGGAACAAATTTGAGCCCTAAACGAATGGAATACGTCCTTGTAAATCTCAGGTGAGCCAGAATGTTTGGAAGTAGCATTATTGACAGAATCTCGCAACCTAGGCTCATTGGACATACGTGCCTCTATATACATTTCTGCAAACCTGAAAAAACGTACCTATATGTACGAATCACTGCAGTTTCCGGTTAAAATGAACGCTAGAGGCAGTAACTTTGATTCCTTTTCACACATAGTATGATTTACAAGCAGAGTTTTGATTAATAAAGCCTAATTTTCAGACGATTACTACTGTTGAATATTATATTATGGTTTTAAAACAACTTTAACATCCTGCGCGATATGAAAATTCATACTTTAGAACGTTGTCGGCACATATACAGCTTCATATACATGAGTTTTCTAATACAGTCAGTTTGCTCGGTAGCTCACGCGATACGGCGTTGCACTTAGGTGATGAAGAGCTCCGGTTCGAACCCATAAAACTACAATTCGACAAAACAGCTCAAATCTGAATGAGAAAGTTAAAATAGTAGGGCTACATCACAAAGTAAATTTTTTAATCAGTTTTTAATTTGTTAACACTATCGGTTAGATTTAGGGTTGGGTTTGGTGTAGGGGATATCTCCAATAAGACAGAGCATTAACCTTTAGCGAAACGCCCTGGATGTTTGAATTCTGAACAGCTGGAATACGTACCTCAAGCAGCATAATAAAAATACAGCAATACGTGCCTGTACCAACGTAATAAAAACGTGCCAAGGTCACATATTGAACGTGTGTTTTAGCGCCACTCTCTGGACATTTCATTTGAAACTGCCACGAAACGTGCAGTAAGGTACGTAATTACGGTGTTGCAGAAATGTATGTAGAGGCACGTGTTTGTAATGAGCCTGGGTTGGAATCTCGAGTGAGAGATAGATGAATATAAAATTTTATGGAGAAAACTACATTAAGGGCAGCAGACAGCAACAGCATTTGATCCAATCTATGCATATAGACATCAGATGGAGACCTAAGATCCAGCTGCTCTCCTAAATTATCAAGCCAAAACACGACACGTACCAGTTTTCTGCTTTAAAGAAGATTCGATTTACCCCATAGCAAGTCAAATACACACACTTGGCTTTTCCTGTTTCAGCACTGAACAACAGAAGGGTAGGTGAGACCGCTGGTTGTCATATTTGTTTATTTAATGTATGTATCACTTGGTAATTAGAGGATGCTAATGATCTGCTTTCCTGGCATTTCTCATTTAAATACAGGCCAGGCCGTAGAAGAAGAGAGAGAGAGAAAAAAAGAGGTAATTATGCAGCTTGGGAATAAGTTTTGGCAGATGACATTATTTGAATGTTTTACTGTGGCTATGTCTCTTCCTTTCTGACTCTTTATCCTGCCTGCTGGGCAGATTTAAAGGTTTTGATTTACAGCAGCATGAAAAGCAGAGATGCAATTGTGGATGCCTGTTCATATGAAACCCCATCAATGCCATCTGGGGAATTCATCCTGGCATTGTTCAGTGCTCTATCTTATTATTAGTAATCCATTATAAGCAGAGAGAGAGAGAGAGGGGTTCATAAACCTGATGCACATTATCGCATGTGTTCGATAATCTGATCCCTGCTTAGTTGTTTTACTACGAGGATTGGAAATTTGCTGAAATTCACTCTGCATAATAGCCTGCCATCATGTGCAGCACTATTGTTGTGATTAATTGTTAACAGCTAGGCTTCTATGTATAAGATTATTCAGTGGAGTGTGCTATTTGTGATCGTTCGACCGATGAAGCGCCCTTTGAGTGTGTCCGTGACCGCTGCGAACAGCCTCGCTGATTATCTCTGAGCCGGGCTTCCACTCCACTGACCTCTATTAGGACGGGGGTTCACTCTCACTCCTCTGGGAGACGGCCGAGGTGATTGATTTGGGCCTGATGGATGGCAGGACTGCCTTGCATGTCGCCAGCTGTGATGTTATACTTGCACAAGCGCTGTTATTCGCTCGTGTAGTCGGAGAGCAAAGCAAACAATGTTAGATCAGCATTTCTGTGCAGCAGGTGAAGATGCTTACAGACTCGTGGGTGGCTTTGTAGCTTACAGTGACTTTGCTGGAGGATGAGCAGGCTATCTGGGTAAATATATTGTGCTGAGTGTGTATATCACTGCTTTGTGTGCAGAGACTCTGTGGATCAGGACTCTTGATCTGCAATAAACAGATTTAGACTACTGGATCCACTCATCAGAATAAAGGTTGCAACAGATTTCGTAGGTTTTAATTGTCGGATCCCCCAAAGAACCATTCAGTAATCAGTTCTTAAAAATAAACTTTTTCCCCCTTACTGTGAAGAACATTTTAATCATCTAAAAAAATGAAGAATAAATAATGGTGTGAAGAAAATGTTACATAAATGCAAATGTCAGAATCTCACGATTTGATTGTTTGCTGCCTGCCCTGACCATTGCCTGTTTACCCCTTTGTCTTCCCTTGGATACTGTTGTTTGTGGGTGATAGACCTTGCCTGTTCTGATTACACTCATTAATAAAGCCTGCTTTGGATCCCCACTTTGTGGCACCACTCTTCCGTAACAGTTAAAGGTTTTACATGGAATCATAGAAGCCAACAAAGAACCTTAGTTTTTAGCAGAAAATGTACTTATTATGTTAGAAATGCATTGCATATTGGAGCCATATTGGTAAACAGCTGATATTACAGAATTTTTTTGTTTGTCAGTATCTGTCACACACACACACACCCACACACACATATATATATTTATATATATATGCTCATTTAGTCTGTTTTTACATGTACAAAGCGCATTACTTTTTTAAAGGGGTCATTGGATGCAAAACTCACTTTTACATGTTGTTTAAACATAAATGTATGTTGGGAGTGTGTGTACATAACCACCCTATAATGATAAAAATCCATATAGTGGTATTTTTTGAAATCTCTAAAAATAATATCCCCTTTTTAAAATCAAGCCATTCTCAGCTTCTTGGCTTGGTGATGTCACACAGACCAAGGCCATTCCCACAATAGTTGACTGACACGGCCGTCTTACCTTAGACCCACACTAAGTAAGCTGTAACAGTCTGACCACCATTGTTTCACAGCAGGAGCAGTGACATAAGAATTGGCTTCTAAGCGATTGAGGTGTTTTATTGTTGGATGTAATAATGATCATAATAATCGTCATTTACTCCCAACATCTGAGCTGCTGAAGACGCAGTTGATTAACATTACTTTCGTTTTTGAGGGGACTGCGCCCTCCGGTCTACTTAAATGTGTCTATGTTCGTGCAAATCATTCGTGATCCAGCTTCACTTATACAGAAGAAATTAGTATAAGCATTTTTTTTTTTTTTTATATATATAAATCTTTGCAAATCACCTTTCCTAGCAATGTGTTAGTTAGCAAGTTTCACGGCTAAAGTAAGCAGGATGGCTCCTCACCCCACAGAAGAGAGGGGCGGGGTGAGCAGAGCTCATTATCATTTAAAGGTACATGCAACAAAACGGGTTGCTGTGATAAGAGCTAATTTTGACAAGGTAAAATGGGTGTTGTTTTACACTACCATAGAGAAATTTCAACAGAAGTATGTTATAGACTTTTCATTAAGACCCTAAAGATTCATATCAACTTGTGGAAAATGGGCTTCCGATGACCCCTTGAAGGTAATCTTTCATATATAACAGATTACCTTATCTGTATATCGGTAATCTTTATAGCATATCTGCTAACACTTTACAATACAGTGTCATTTGTTAAACATTAGTTCAGGATTTGACACAAATTTTGCCTGCTTCATAAAGGTTTCTGCTCTAGTATAAACCAGTTGTCCTAGAGGTGGTATATTATCACAATTTAGTCAAGATATGTAAAAAACTTAGCAGTAAGCTTATTTAATGGTAAAAAAGTATCTTATCTATATAATATATAGCTATTAAAAAATGGGTTTTGCACATCAGTTATATACTATAAATCAGACTGCATTATGGATATGTAAAAAAGTAAACTAAATAGAAAAAGAAATTATCTCAAAATTCGGACAACAGCACTGTACTGCATTTTATAGAAGCAAATATTTAATGTTTTTGACACAGCATGAGTTTGTAATCATGTGCATGTACTGGTGTTCAGCTTTTATACATAAGAAATTAGTTTTCAAGCAATATCAAAAATAAATACTGGTTTAACTATATGGACATTTAATATTATTTTCATGCACATTTTTGAGGTCTTAAAGGGGTCATCGGATGCCCATTTTCCACAAGTTAATATGATTCTTTAGGGTCTTAATGAAAAGTCTATAATATACTTTGGTTAAAAATTCTTAATGGTTGTGTAAAACAACACCCTTTTTACCTTGCCAAAATCAACTCTACAAAAATCATCTCATTCTGGTCGAGGCTGCTTTAAATGCAAATGAGCCCTGCTCACCCCGCCACTCTCTTCTCTCTGTGGATAGACGCGCCTGTTTACATTAGCCGCATTTAGCCAAGTTTAGCCGCTAAACTTGCTAACTAGCACATTATTAGGAAAGGCGATCGCAAAGATTCATAAAAAAAACCCTTATACTCACTTCTGCTGTAAGTGAAGCTGGATCATGAAAGATTCGCGCGAACATAGACGGATATATGTAGATCGGGAGGCGCATTCCCTTCACAAACAAACGTAATCTACTGCATCTTCAGGGCTCAGATGTAGGGAGTAAATGATGACCACTATGTTCATTATTACATCCAGCAACACAACACCTCAGTTGCTCAATCGGATACATTGTTGTCTAACTTACATCCCTGCTCTGGCATCGAAACAAAGAGGGCGGACTGTTACAGCTGATCTGAGGTAAAACGCTCATGTCAATCAACTATCGTGGGAGCAGCCTCTGTCGGTGTGACGCCACAACTACAGGCATTTGAGAATGGCTCGATTTGAAAAAGGGGATATTACTTTTACAGATTAATTAAAAACCACTGCATGGATTTTTATCATTATAGGGTAGATTTGTACATGCACTGCCAACACACATTAATGTTCAAACAACATGTAAAAGTGAACTTAGCAACCGATGACCCCTTTAACATCTGAAAGATCTGTCTGTTCCTTTTTTCAGTAAAGTCAGAACAAGCTACATATAGCGAGCAGTAAACCTATTTCTAATATGCATGTATGTGTATATATAGGACACATTTGTAATAAGATTTTCTCCACATCGTCTGTTGGAGTTTCTCATTGTCTGAGTCGTGAGATAACGGTTTAATTAAAGCCTGTTCCCTGGATCTGAATCCACCCCCACCAGCAACCCAGAACCAGCAGGTGTTTCCTCCTCCTTCAGAGCATGTCGAGCTCTCCAGAATCAAGAAATGGCCATCGCCACCATCTGCAGCTCTGATCTACAATAGCAGAAGATTGCCAGCAAGATGAGCTCCTTTATGCAAACCTGCACACAGATCTATATGACAACAGTAATCAAACCAACTCATCATTTTAATCGATATATATAAAGCCATTTGTTTGTGCATGGATTGGTTGAACTACTGATCACACATGTATTATATCCTGCCAAAAACAACGGTTATAATGAACTCCAAGTGTCGTAATGTCACGATTGATTGCTGTTGATGCCTCATGCCCTACAGGATAAATGACAGAAACATCACAGTATTATGATAAGGGCTTGGAAGAAGGGTTTTACAGTCCCACAGCACAGATTAAAAGAAGGAACAGCGAACAGAATGAACTCTTGGTTCAGTTTTATGCCCTTGTAGGCAACGCTAAACAACACTGTGAAAAATGAGCTGATTGTAGAAGTTAAAAAATGAAGGCAGCTGTCTGCATTTGGATTCATTTACATAATTACTTTAAAAACTAGAAAATTGGCAAACAAAGTAAAGTTATTAATTATTTGAATATGATTAGAAGTGTTAATTATTCATATCTAAGTGCATGCTGGGAAAAGGGGGAATGGGGCTGAAACAAAGTCGTTCTTTTTATGCTGTGCTTGCTGGTTTATTTAAAACTCATATTATAATGAAGAAGAAGAATGTAATGTAATAAGACTGCTGTTTTGGGATGCTTTGCTCAAGTTCATGAAAATAGTATCAGGCTTATTATAGTAACTAAAACTATAATTAAAACAATAAACCCAAAACAAATAAAATAAAACACTTTTTTTTTTTCCAGCTGGTTTCTAAAGTAACTATAAGTGTGTTCTCCCTCTCTCTCTTGCTCTCTCTCTCTCTCTCTCTCTCTCTCTCTATTCCAAAATAAAAACAACAGGGAAAATATTAAAATAAAAATGAATTATTAGAATTATCTCAATTATACTTGTAAGTCGGAAATAAATCAAAACTACATTAGAGTCTATTTTTTAGACATTTAATTCATTAGAACGGGTCTTGTCTAGGTTTTGTCTTTGTTTTCCTATTGACAGTCTCTCTATATCCTCATACACTGAGGTGTATATGCATTGTCTTGATTTGTTCTCTGTTGACCCCACCTTCTCGCACAAAACGATTAATTGATTGTGTACAATACCTGCATACTATTGGTCAAACTACTTTTCAGTCATTCCTTCAGCATATATGAAAAAATAAATAAAAATAAAATAAATAAATAAATAAATAAATAAACAGACATTTTAGGTATTCTGTAAATCCTGACCAGGACATGTCTATGGAGAGAATTTTGGGCCAATATTCATCAAACTAATCCAGCGTGTTGCAAATAAACACAATCTGCTTTGCAAAGCAAAACTCAACTTTCAAACAAACACAAAGCGATTTGCACATACAAAACTCTATCTAAGAGAAAATGCAGAGATATGGACAAATATATGTATTGTGTTACAACTGTGAGACTCTGTTTTATGAGGAAACATGGCATGATTTTCTCATAAATGCATGCAGGCAGATTTTCTCACAAATGCAATTGACCAACTTTCTTTCCCAAAAACAGCAGATGGTCAATTTACACTAGTCTCCTGTATTCAGGGAATACAGTGGACCAACGTGAGTGGGGAATAGGTGAGTTTCTGTCTTACTATATCTAAAATAAACCACTGAGAGGTTTTCACAAAGCGTCCCTATTCTACAATGTCAGTGAAATTCACAACAAGTGCTGTAAAGTTGTTAACATGATTATTTCAAAAATTAGTAGTGACATGGCTAAACATTTAACTATGCAGTCTTTCCCTATAAAAACTGATCCATTCGCAGTACTTCTTATCCTCTGTTGGATCGTGGGATATATACACATGTTGATACAATTCTTCAAAATTCAAAACAATGCAGGAGTATAATAACAATATATCATGTCACAATATATTGTAATACTAAAATGCCAATGTATTGTGGATAGCGACAACTGTGTACCAACAATAAAATAATTTTGAATTTTGTTTTTACATTAGGTCATGTAAGATTTATTGTCATTCCGCTGTATATGTTGAGACATAGCCTACAGCTGAGAGAAATATAGTATAAAGTATAAGTATAAAACTACACATTGACAACCTAGTAGGCTAATCTAATTATACAAATAGGCAACTATAATTAAACTAGATTAAGTTCAGGTGAGTTTTATTGTGATTTGGCTATGTAAATATACAGAAATATAATCTAAACATTAATATTCCTTATAAAAGTTAACCATGGTTTTACTAAAAACTATAGTAAAACCAACTTTAATTTCCAGATGCAATATCATAGTTTATTATTATATTTATGTTTACATATAGCATAGTTTATATACATGCCTTGTACAACATTTAAAACTAAAAGTGGCCTGTAAGGAGATATTTCATATTTCAACCAATATTTTACGTCTGATTTTAGTCTGACAAAAAAAAAAAAAAATTCATCTAAAAAATATGTAGCTTTTAGATATATATATCCAAACAACATTTTAACTCATGAAGTTAAGAATCAAAGGCTACTGTCCGGAATTATATTAGTGGCTCTTCAACATGCAAACATTCGTCATCTGAGTCACTCCAAGAAGAGTCCTTGTTGTCCAGAGTGTGTCTTCACCCATGTAGGCATTTAGTATTACAATATATTGTGACATGATATATTGTTATTATACCCCTGCGTTGTTTTGAATGTAGAACAATTGTTTCAATATATGTATATATTCTATTCCGTGATCCAACAGAGGATATGAAGAATGGATCAGTTTTTATAGGGAAAGAAGAATTTCACTGACATTGTAGTATAGGGTCACTTTGTGAAAACATCTAAATGGTTAATTGTAGATATAGTAAGACAGAAACTCACCTGTTCCCCGCTCATGTTGGTGTGCTGTTTTGGGTCTCAGGAGACTAGTGTAAATGGACCGACAGCACCATCTGCTGTTATTTGGAAAAGGAAGTTGCTCAATTGCATTTGTGAGAAAATCTGCCTGCACACATTTGTGAGAAAATCAAGGCAAGTTTCCCCATAAAAAGGCAACTGTGTCACAGTTGTAACACAGAACACATATATTTGTCCATACCACTGCATTTTCTGTCAAATAGAGGTTTGTATTTGCGAATCACTTTGCGTTTATTTGAAAGTCGCATCTTTTCTTTGCAAAGCAGATTGCAGTTTATTTGCAAAACGCTGGATTAGTTTGATGAATATTGGCACAAAATTCACTCCATATATGTCCAGAAAAATAAAACATTACATAAAGCGTATGCTTCTAATAATCCATAGTGTGACTTCTTTGCAATTACATTGTTTTTAATTGAAAAGATTTGTTTACTTGATCTAAGAATATTCTTACAGAGCATGTGCAGTCTAAATGGTCGATAGTGACAGTCTCCTGAAATAATCTCCTGATTTTCTCATTTAAGGCCTGTGTTGTTGAAAAAATGGTGAATGTGTGAGGTACATGCCTTACAATAGCTGGTAATTGGATTCACCCAGTGTTACACAGACGACATGTAAAATAAGCATGGACATGAACAGTTTTAATTGGAAATCAGTCAGTGGGTGAGCCGGTTTTCTTAACATGGATCATCCTTCACAGTTTGTTCAGGTTCAAGGTATGAAGTGAAAATCATATGTATTACCTTAATTTTCAATTTAGCGCTGGGAGATGATTGAAAACGTGCATGCATGAACACACTCACACTCATATGCAAAACCAGACCAACATTTAATCTCATCTGAGAAAGAGAGTAAATGAACACACAGTCAGAATACAGCATCCTCTCAAAGTCCTGGCAGATGTGCATGTTTTCACTGGTAGCCAAATTCAGCTAAGGACATGTTTAGGCTGCACTCCAAATGCCTTCGTACCAAACAGGAGATAATCCATTTTTCCAAATGTCAAAATGACTATAAGATGACTTCCTGCCTCCCAGCAGTCACCTGCCTCACATCATATCCACGGAACAAAATAATCATATTTATTTATGAAAAAAAAAAAAAAGTTGTTTTAACTGTATATCAAGACATGCAGTTTTCAATGGGGCTGTATTTTCAGATTATGGATGCCTATTTCCACCAGTGAATTCCAAATTTATATCCCATAATTTTGAGTTTATCTTAAATTTTGACCTTTTTTCTCTGAATTATTATTTTTTTCTTAATTTGTATTTGATTGGTTGATTGATTGATTGTAATTATTGTAACTGTAGCTTTTTATCTCACAATTCAGATTTTCACTCTCAAAATTGTTGTATCTTGCTAGTTTATACATTAACTATGTAAAGATCGCACAATTCTGACTTTTTTTCAGAATTCCAAGAAAAAAAAAAAAGACTTATGAGATCATTCTTTAGGTTATAAAGTAAACAAACATCCAAACATCTGATGCACACAAGCTCTGTCGAAACCATGTCCGGCTCATTTGAAGGGCAGGATTTTTCATGCTCCTTATTATATTGAGAACGAGAATTTTGCATTTTTCTGTACTGTTCAAATCTGAAGACCGTGATCACTATGACCTAATAGTGTAGTGCAGCACACAAACAGATGGCAGTGGATGCAATCACTTACCAAGGGATCACTCCATTGGCCTTCTGGGTAGCGTCCCACTTCTCTGATCCCTAGCCCACCCTTCAACTCAAGCTCTTTCCTATTAATGAATATTTCCTGTTTGATTTTCACCCATCTTCAGATTGCTTGATGGAAATGTAACGTGCCACTCGACACTATTTAATTGTTGCTTTTCCATATTATCATGGGGGGCAACACTAACCCGTCACCTTTCAATACTAGTAGTGTCTTCAACACTCTCATGTCCATAAGTGACACTAGCAAGAAAGGTTGGAACTAAAAGGTGTTTTACATCATACCAAAGCAGGATGTATTTCGGCGAAATGGATTTGAGAGCAGTTGCATTGGAGTTCATCTGCTGGGTACATTTTCAACTCCTTCCACGAAAGTGATTCAGTAATGTGATTCTCCAGACTGAAATAGACTTATATTTGAAATCTTCTCTCTTTTCATTCATGGGATTATCCAGTCCTGCTGTTGCGCTGACTCCAGGTGAATTTACTGCTGAAGTTCACGCTGTTCCTGCCTCTCTCTTGGCCGCTGCAGATGTAAGCTCTATCTCAGAGAGCATTTAAAGCTCGCCGCTGTCCCTCCACTCACACTCCACTGTGGCTTTATTATCTCTGAGGGTCATTCAGGCTTTGAGGACCATCCACTTTTTAAATGATTTTTTTCTGTGCTTTCTAACAAGAGGTCAAGTTAAGATTCACTGTTCAAAGTTACTTTTGGTATATAAAGTTTATGGGATCTTCAGAAGTTTCTTACATGCTCAGCTCCTTTACGCTGCATCTATCCTTCCAGCTTTTAAAGTGGTTTATAGGGGCTTTCCTGTAAGCTATAGAAGAGCTATACTTATCTAACCCTCAAGCTTGTGCTGTTTTTAAAAAAGAAGGGAGAAGTGACTGGCTGTTAAAGTGTCAGTCTGATACCCCCCACAGCCTCTGAAGATAAGGAACACTCTGTCTTCCAGCCTGCTGATGCTTTTAGCCGTGCTTTTTGCAAGCGTGTGTGAGGGCACATCCAAGACTGAAAGTGGGGAAAAAAAAGTAGAAATGTTCTTTTTTTTTTCAGTCCAGTGACATCGGTGGTGTTAATGTTCTGTGTCTTTTATTTTCAGAGATGACACTCTGATTTGCAAGAGATAATTCAGTAAAGCCCTTCACAAGTATCTTCCCCAAAGATATTTGTCTTCAATTTGTCTACATGGCACACTAATTTTATTTCATTTAAATTTTCCTTAATTAACAGGAAGACTTCTTCAAGCGTCTTGGACACATTGCCACTGTTCTTCTGGATTTAGTCTGTCAATTTTTTACTGGTTCTTCAAATCATTCCAAACAGACTGGATGATGGTGAGATCAGATCTTTGTGTGGAGCACCAGCTGATGCCAGACTTCTTGTGCAAACGAAAATCTCACTAAATTATTACAATTAATGGCAAAAGGAATGCTTGGAAATGTAAACTGATATTTCCTACTGACACCCTATAGCAAAAGATAGAAATAACTGGATTAAAACCATTTTTGTTGGTGATGGTGGTGAAAATACTACAATACTACTGGCCTAACAGTAGTATGTATATGTACACAACAGTTCTTTCTGGTTCTCGAATCTGAGTGGAGTGTGATATTAGAACTCCAACCGTTTTACCGTTTGTAACACTCCGCTTGCAGTATGTCTCACAGTGAGTGTCATGGCAGACATCAAAATCCACTACAATTTTATAAATATGTTTTTGTGTCACAAACTGCAGTTTTAAGAGTTTTTATAGGTTTAAGATGTTTTAGGTGAAAATGCACTTGTTTGGACTTCAATTATGTGGTTTGTTAATAAAGATAACCTCTATTTGAAATTTTGCTTTGATTTTTTTGAGATGTGAGCTCCAGGGCGTCAGTGGCCATTCAGCGCTCATTAACCCGCCAAGAGAAGCTTCACCTCAGCCAGTTCTTCTGGAATTTGCTGCTGGCTCTGATGTCTCTAGTTGTCATGAATCCAGTCCGTGGCTTTCTGTCCACTCGCCACCAGATGTCGCAATGTCATTACATTGACTCTCACACTACACAAACTGTTGTATGTCAGCCCAGACTGCATTTCCCATCATCCATTGCACTGATTACACACACAGCTGTAGCCAATCACACACACACTATTTAACACCCACCCAGATCCTTCTCAGAGTATTGTTTAGCGTTTATCACTGTGATAGTTGATAGCTACTTTACGGAGCCTGTCCTAGTTTTCCTAGCCTTAGTCTAGTTTTGCCTTGCTTGTTCTCTAGTCCTGTTATTCCTGCCTGTGTGTATTGGATTACCAATTTGCCTGACCCTGTTTTAGATACTGTTTGCCCCAGCCTGGACTTCTGCTTGTGTTTACGGATTACACCTTTTGTCTAGCCCTCTGGATTTTGTTCGCCGATCGATGATCCATGCCCGGCCTAGCAATAGTCTTTGTTTTGCCTCATTCATGTCTGTTTGCTGTGTACTGACCCATGCTTGTTTCCGACCATGCTTATTAATAAAGCTCTGCAGATGGATCTGAATGCTTCCTCTGTTCACTCCATAACACTAGTGGTTAAACATAAGATATAATTTGTTTTGCGTAAATCTAACGGGCAGCCTTTGGTCTCATAAATGTTTTATTTGTTCAAGAACAAATAGTTTTGGCTGAGGGCAAAATCTCATCACGTTATATTTTATGTAAATTTTACATTATTCTGCTATTAGATGGCAGCAAGGCACTGTTTTTATAAGTGAGTCTACAGTAAAGACTTGTATATTGAAAGAGTCCAATACAGTGTTGAAAAAAATGTAGTTAATTTTTCTTTTAAACAACACATCTGTAATGAAGCATCTCTCGAATTGGGATCCATAAGCAGGCTTTATTAAAGTTCTTGTCAAACAAGCGTAGATCCACCACCAGCAAACACGGTAACAAAGGACAAACAGAATCATGGTCGATAAACAGGCAGAAAGTCGGGGCAGGCGGTTAGCAATCACAAAACTGAGACTGAGAATCCAAAAAGGCAGGGAGCAGGTAATTAGAAACAGGGTACAGACAGGGTCACATCAGGCAGGAAAAACAGGGGAAAAAAACACTCAGAAGTGTTAACAGTAGTATAACAAGACTCCACGACACGTCAGGAAGGCCAGTGGATAGGAAGTAGCTGGCCCAGGTGATCAGTACCAGGTACGGGGTTGATGGGAGATGTAGTAAGAAAGGGTGTGTGTGTGTGGAAGTCAATATTTGGGTGATAGAGCCCTCTGATGGTCGGAAGGGGGAATCACGGAGTTCGTCTCTGTGACAGAGCCCCTTCCCTGCGAGCGACTCCTGGCACGAGGAGGCAGACGACGCCGGGTTCTCCCTCGCGGTCGAGGGGCCGGTCTATCCGGATTGGTTCAGTGGAACTCTTCCACAAGGTTGGCATCGAGAATGTTGTCAGCATTCACCCAAGACCGCTCCTCCGGACCGTATCCCTCCCAGTCGAAATACTGGAGAATTCTTCCCTGGCGTCTGGAGTCAATTAGGTCTCGGACCTGGTACACCTCCTCACCATCCACCATGATGGGTTGGGGCCCCTGGTCATCGGACACCTCCTCCCCCTCCTCACTGGGAGCAGCAGCGGGCCTGAGCAGGGATACATGGAATGTGGGAGAGATACAATAATGATTAGGAAAGGCCAGGCGGAAAGAAAAGGGTGTGATTTGTCTAATAATTTGGAAAGGACCCACGTACCTGGGACTGAGTTTCTTGCAGGGCAAATGAAGACATAAGTCTCTTGTGGATAACCATACCCACTGGCCAGGACTGTAATCAGGACCGGGGCGGCGATGACGATCAGCCTGTTCTCTCTGACGACGAATGCCATGTTGGAGGTGAATGTGAGCCTGATTCCAGGTCTCCTCACTTCTGCTTAACCAGTCACTGACTGCCGGGACGTTGGTAGGCTCACCAGACCAGGGGAATAGGGGTGGTTGAAATCCAAGAATGCATTGAAACGGAGTCAGACCAGTAGAGGGTTTTTGAATGGAATTTTGGGCATACTCTGCCCACATCAGGCAGCGATTCCAGTCGCTCTGGTGTTCACTGCAGTAGGATAGAAGGAAACGGGTTTAATCTTTCAGTCTGACCATTTGACTGTGGGTGAAAACAAGATGTTAGACTAACATTAACATCAAGCATTTTAAAGAATGCTGACCTTGTGACGTAAACTGGGGACCTCAGTTTCATGTCAGAAACTATATCTTCTGGTAGTCCATAGAATCGAAAAACCAGGTTGCAAAGGTGTTCGGCTGTTTGCAGAGCAGTGGGAAGTTTGGGTAGTGGTATAAGTTGACAGGCTTTCGAGAATCGGTCGATGACAGTGAGGATGGTTGTATTACCGTTGGCGGCTGGTAGTTCTGTGATGAAGTCAACTGCAATGTGTGACCAGGGACGCTGCGGAGTAGGAAGGGGTTGGAGTAGTCCGGCAGGTAATTGTCATGAAAGTATTACAGATTAGACACTGGCGAACAAACACGGGAGCATCTTTGGACAGTGATGGCCACCAGAAACGATTTTGCAGCAGTTGGATGGTGGCATTGATACCGGGATGGCCAAAGCTTGGCATCGAATATACGTATACTAGGACTCGACTTCGGAGGGTTTCAGGGACGAAGACCTTATCTGGAGGACATGCAACTGGGATTTCGGACAGAGTGTTAGCTTGTTTAATCTCCGTCATAAAGTCCCACAGGACGGGGGCCACAATGAGATCAGGGGAGATTGTGGAGATGGATCAGGCGATCTCTGGTGGGGAAACGTGGAAATTCTGAAGTGCTTTTACTAGTTCCTCCGTGAGAGACGTGAAGCAGAAGGTCGGGGCAGGCGGCTAGCAATCACAAAACTGAGACAAGTCCAAAAATCCAAAAAGGCGAGCAGCAGAGAATCAGAAATGGGGTACAGACAGGGTCACAACAGGCAGACAAAACAGGAAAAAAACGCTCAGAAATGTTAACAGTAGTATAACAAGACATTGCGATACAACAGGAAGAACAGACTGTTTATATAGGCCAGTGGATAGAAAGTAGCTGACCCCGGTGATCAGTACCAGGTACAGGGTTGATGGGAGATGTAGTGAGAAATGGTGTGCATGTGTGTGGAAGTCAATATTCGGGTGATGGAGCCCTCTGATGGTCGGAAGGGGGAATCACGGAGTTCCTCTCTGTGATAGCACTGTATGAGGCAGTCATCAAAAATCACCATTAACAGATAAAAGTATGACAAAGAGCCTATGGCTTTCCTCAGAGGATATGCAAAATAATGTATATATTCAAAATAATTATTGTGAATATAAGATTGAGCTGAAGAATAAATGCTGTATTGGATGCAGGTAATCACGCTTGCTCAGTCCAGCTTGCATAATACTCTACATAATACAGTGAGGTTTTAATACAGTCTGTGGTGGAAGGAAGTACACAGTGGTTCATTTAAGGCTAGAAGGGATACAGCTCTAGCTACTGGGCATGCGCACATCAGTCTAACGTTATTTTTGTCACACTGTACAACAATGAAACTGTTTTTGTATTATAGTAAGGGCTAAGTTTAGGGTTGGAGTAGGTGTGGACATTAAAAAAAACACAATATAATAGGTAGAACAATTCATTTCATTGTTCGTTTCCGGTCGGAGCTGTATCCCTTCTAGCCACAACCAGGGAATAGGGGCTTACCAATAGGTCAATTGGAGGCTGAGTACCTCTACAGTCTCAGGTTATGTTTCTGAATTACAGTAACTCTGCTTTAAGTGATAACTTTGACTTACTGAAACACAAAAGAAGAACTGTTAAATCATATTCTGGCTCCTATGAACGGGAACTGAAGCTTTGAGTCCAAAAATGACAAAAACACCATCAAATTAATAATTTAATCTTTTGGATCTTTTCAGAAAAATAATCTGAAATATTTGTTCGGTATAATCTTAAATCAGATTATTTAAGTAAACCTGTTTTCAAGTTCATCTCCTCAGGTTGCAGTATTTAGGAGAGGAATATTATTCATGAATACTGATTAAACTTAAATTAAGCATTTTATGGACTACCTTTATGACACTTTTATGATGCGTTTGTGTCTTTAAAAGCTTCTCATTTATTGCAGTTCCGTGGAAAACAGTGACTACTGTAATAGCTGCAATATCATTTAAAATCCTTTTGTGTTCCACATAAGAAATATTCATACAGGTCTAGAATGACATGACAAAGAGTAAATGGTGACAGAATAAAGGCATCCTTTCAGATTCTTCTGACCAATTAACAATTTCAAGGATTTTAACGAACCTGAAAAATTGATGATTGAACAGAAAGTATTACTGTACAATGAGCACTGAGAACATCAAATAAAAATCTTCAAAAGACGGCTCAAAGACTTCAAAAGATTTCAAACGTTAAATTGAGAGCGGTTAAAGCACAGAGGACTCATTCGAGAGGGATTCAAATAATTTAAAGATTTCTCAAAATCAAATATACGTCTAATCTTTGGATAGGAGATTAACTATGAATGTGGGTCAGGTGATTTCTTTTTTATTGATATACTGCAGTCTGATTGTCATACCAATCCATTAAATTAAATAATTATTAACAAGCATAAGGCTGATTATAAAAGCTATCTGACTGGAGAAGGAAGCAAAAAACAGTCAGTGTTATTTTAGTGTCATTACAATATTATATATATATTATATAAGGCCTGTTGTGTAAAATTAAGCAGATGTTTTTATTTATTTATTTATTCATTTATTTGTTTGTTTGTTTGTTTTGTTGATATTTTAGCACTTCAAGTTATACTAAAGGAAAAAGAAAATTTAGAAATATTGCTATGGAAACTAGCTATAAATTAGTTGTGTATATTATTATTATTATTAGGGCCAGAGCACCGATGGAGCATAAACATGCTCGAAAACTCATGAAACTTTTCACACGTCAAAAGTGGTGAAAATTTACATCTGATGTGGGTTTCAGAAGTGGGTATGTCAAAATGGCCCAACAGTGCTACCTATAAAATTTAAACAAAGTGCCCCTCGAGCTATGTTTCACATGCATGTACGAAAATCGGTAGACACATTTAACACACCAATACCCAAAAAACATGTCTCCAGGTACGAAGTCCAAAACCCAGCACAAAGTCTGTTATTGTCACGGTGTGGTGTGTGGGGAATGAGGAGGAGGAGCGAGGAGATCCAGGACATGCACATTTATTAAATAATCCACAGTATAAACAGGAACGAACAGGAACAGCAAGGAATCCACACGCACTGAATGACACTATAAGAACCAACAACAATGTCTGATCTGAACCAAAATCCACATGTTTGATAAGAGTCCTGTCCTAATCACATGCCTATGCCCATATTCAGTTATAGACATAGCACCATTTGCTGGCAACAGGAAGTGGCATGTTTTACACTCTAACAAACTCCTTACAGAGATTTAATGACATCAACATTACATTTAGTCAGGTCCCAAACTTCACACGTTCGATGGGTTCTGGTCTAAAGACATCTAAAAGCCTATATTCCGTTATAATCATAGCACCACCTGCTGGCAACAGGATACATCATGCATTGCACTAACTCAAACATGTTCAATCTGCACCAGACTTCATATGCTTTATAAAAGTGCTGGCCTAAAGACATACATGGCAATATCCAATTATAGTCATAGCGCCACCACTTGGCAGCAGGAAGTTTGGCACATATAAATGACTTTGACATATTAATCTATATTTACCACTTTAAATGCATATTGCCCACCGTTCTCTGTTTTCTTAAAGCCATCGGGTGGCGGTCAGCCCGGGTGTGAGGGCCCTTTCAACGCTGCTTGCAGCTTTAATCATTATTATAATTGTTTTTGTGGTTATTATTATTATTTCAAGTATGTATTATGGGCTTAGTTTTAGCTAACTATAATAACCCTGAAAAAGGAACATCTCTGTGATAAACCTGTATGTTTCTTTATTCCAGGCCTCTATGTGAATTCACAGGTTCAAGAAAACCTGAGGTTATACATTGAAGCAAAGTGAAAGAGAGAGCTTTATTTACTTTCAAAGCAATTTTATCACTTTCAGTTAGCTGTTTACACATTTACTACTGTTACCAGCAATCATTTGATACATATTTGAACACATTTAAAGGTAAGAGAGTGAGAACTGTAGAAAATGAAAGAGAGAGAGGGCTGTTCTGCAGCAGTGAGACGAGGACGTGCTGATATTGGCAGGGAGGTGAGGGCACTGATTGCTGCAGAGATCCAGATTCATTAACACTCTTAAATTTAGCCTGCAGTTTGACTGGGGGAAACTCATCTGTTCAACACCCACTCCCCGCTTTGACAAAAAACAGCAGCAGAACCCAGAGAAAGGAAGCATTTTGTTTCTGCTCTGAGCGCAATTCCATTTGCAGCGCTTTGTCAAACATCTTAAGCAAATATGATTTGGGTGTGCATGATTTAGGCCGCTGCTGGGGAAATGGCACTCTTATCCCCAGTCTCAGATGCCATAATCTCATTATTGTCAGTTTGCCTTTCTAAATGGAGAGGGTTTTGTCTTAGTCAACCTCAGAGAACCTGGTTCTATAATTGTTGGTGGTGTTCACTGCAGATTTGAGAGCCGAGGAAGGGAAGAGCTGAAAGAGAATAGATAGAGATAATACTCTCCCCAAAGGCTCATAAGAAAGGCTGTCAAGCGGTATAACACATAGTGTGAACACACATAATAGGACAAACAACAAATTGTGGCATGCTTTCACACTGGGTAATGGTCACTCCCACAGTCAGGACAGCTGCGACGCTCTCCAATTTGAGCAAAGAATGCTTTTTAAATTAAACATGGAGAATTCGGCTTTAGCTTGTGTGTGAGCAGATTCAGCACTGAGACGAATAATATGCTGCCTTCCTGTTAAAAATATCCCAACATCCTAAAAGAAGATAAATTACTTGAGAAGCAAGTCTGTAAAAGCTCATTAAAACAGTACTGATGCTTAAAACAAGAAAATAGAATTTGCCAGCAAAGCAACAACAACTCAAAAATCTCATATTAAAAATTAGAATAAATGTTAAACAATGAAATAAATTAATTTAAAAACAATTCATTAAACATATATAACTTGTACAACTTTTTTAAATATGAGAAGACAAGCAAGTCTAAGTCTGTAAATATCTTTGGTTAAGATGTTTTACATAAAGCCCTGAAGCACAACTGAGAAACATCATGATGCTAGCAATTCAAATAAATATACATGTTGTGTATAATTCAGAAATTGGAAAGGCTGATGAGTCCTGTCTGAGGTAAATTGTGATTCATGCCATATATTCTCAGCATCCGACTGGCCCGCCTACATTAGTTTCTATGCAAATATATAAACTCAAACATTAAAGAATGTCAGTAGTTCAGATCATTACATCCAGTGCTGCAAGTAAAGTGAAGAAAGACATTGAATTTTGATTGGTCTGAACGGCGTGGGGGTCACAGCAGCCCTAGATATGGAAATAAAATCCTCTTGAATCGCAGGATATGTTGTGCTGAAGTTAATAAGCGGTGTCAGGCGGCTCACATTTCAGGCTCTGTCAGGCTAATGAACCATCTGGCCCTGCATCAGACCCTCAACTCCAAAGATAAAACAAGCGAAACTTTGTCTCGCGCGATTCCCTCGGCCGAGTGTGCACAGAATCTCAAATGAGGATGTTTCCGGCGCCAGTGAGCTCAATGGATGCAGGTGGCTGGCCTAAAATGTGCTTCGAGCCCAAATCTGAGGCTGTGAATTCAGACACAATTCTTGTTTGCTTCACAAATGATGTTAGAGAGCATAAACGCCAGCTCTGTTCCAGACCCTTTTGTCGCATTTTGTGTATAATTGGCATTTGCCGCCTCCGAAATGCTACGCTTTTGAAATATTTAGAGCAATATCTGAAAGACTTTGGACACAAACACAGAAAGTACAAATGCATTTTGGCCTCCGGTCATCCTCCCGAGAGGACAGTCGCAGATAGAATGAGACGGATAAAGATCTCATGATTTGTTAATGCGTTTTGGGGTCAAGGGAGGAGAAAAAGGCTCGAGCGAATGAGAGAGAGAGAGATTGCTATCATTTCTCATTTAATCACTCTCCATGGTGGTATGTGAAGAGGACACGGCACAGGTGGCCAAACTCTTGTTGAAATTTCCTATTCCCCACAGACAGAAAGAAAAGGGGCTGAAACGAGACTACCTGTGCTGAGAGTGATAAGCAAGTCCTTGAAGTGAGCATCCAACTCCTGCCTTCCATCATCCGTTTAACATTGTAATGCTGGAATCACACGTGTGCTGATTGTCTTCTCAATGGTCTCTGCGAAGTAATACAATGGTAAGGATTTAATGGAGCGTGTGTAACTCCAGATCTTGGGAATTGTGGTAAGATGGTAAAAACAAGCGCTGGCCTTTGTTCAGGTTATTCATCACTCACAAAGAATGCTGCTTCAATTCAGGCTGTAGTTTCAGATGGGAATAGCTCATATAGTACATGATTTGGATATGCACTCTTGAGCTCTTTCATTGAGGAGCCATTATCATGCTTTTGACTGTTTAGCATATTCTATTAAACTGTTCTGCTAATGTCTTTCTTTAGAGAACTGTTTCTTTTTTTTTTTTTTTTAATCACAAGTGCATTTGAAATATTACATTTTACAATATGGTTAGATTCATAAAGATTAGTTAATGCTTTAGGTGACACAGGCGACATGCCTGCTGAGATTTTTGAGCCAAAAATTGGGAATATTTCAGATTGTTATATGTTTTCTGCTCATCAAGGCTGCATTTATTTGACCAAAAATACAGTAAAAAGTTGGGAAATATTACAATATAAAATTGCAATATTCTAATGTAATTTAATCCTGTGATCAAAGCTGAATTCTCATCATTGCTACTGCAGTCTTCAGTGTTACACGATTCTTCGGAAATCATTCCAATTTGCTAATTTGTTGCTCAGGAAACATTTCTGAATATTATTAATGTTAAAAACAGTTGTGCTGTTGCATAGTAATATAATAAACTTAATAGACTGAAATAGAATTACAACTGATTTATTTAATGTGTCTGTGCTGAATTAAAGTAGAAGTTAATTGGCACAAAAAAAAAAAATCAAAACGTACCTACTCCAAACTTTATAATGGCTGAAAATTCAGCTTTGCTATGATTAATTAATTAATTAAAATAATAATAATGATGAAAAAGCATTTTAAAATGTACTAATAAAAAAATTGCAAAGTAAAAATTGCATTAATATTTCACAATATTGATGTTTTTACTGCATTTATGAGTAAAAAGGTTTTCAGTTGTTTTTTGTTTGTTTGTTTTTGTTTTGTTAAAGTTTTTGGTGAATTTCATCATTTTGAAAACATGCAAAAATATGTAATTTAGCTTTACAATTTAGCCTTAGAGTGTCCAGTGCTGATGGTTTAAAATAATTTAGTAAATCATTTATTTTGTAAGCTACAGTATATATGGAAAACTAAATTTTCAGTCATTATTAACTCCCTTCATGCCAAACCAAACCTGTACTGTGGTGTTTCTGGGAAATACTAAAGGAGAAATGAAAAGAATCTTCATATAACACTTCCTGGAATCCATGTCTGTCAAGCACCAGATCTTGTTTATGCACTTGCTCTATTTCTTCTAAATTCATTCTTGAGAAAGTTCGTTTCTATTCTGTTATTTGTGGTAATGCTTGTAGTGGAACAGAAATGACACACTTTAACTCTTAAGTCTTAAGGCCTGTTTAGATTTAAATTAATGCAAGATTCAGTCTGGGACTCTCTAAATCACAGTCAGATGGTAACCTGCACTTTCTCAAACCTAGACAAACCTCAAGCATCATGTCAACCGCACTGCAAATGAAGAACCCCTGAGGTTCTGTTAGATCTCATGCTTCGTCTGGTGGCCGTGACAAGGACAGCCTCACGTCCTCCCCTGAAGGCTGGCGTGTTTTTTTTTTTTTTTCTGGGGACTTAACTAGTTCTGTAGCCACAAACATGAGATGGGCACAGGTGTAAAGCCTCAGCACATCTGAGGTGACTTCACCTGTAAGCTAGTGCTGTTGACGTTCTAGGGACCCTCACCTGTCCTGAGGGCTCTGTCCAGTCTGGTATGTGTGAGCTTTGAGAGAAAAGATAATTGGAGAGATGGACTACTCAGTATTCAGGAATGTGTGGAAGACTGAAGCTGATGGAAAGAGACAATACTTTGGAGTGACTTTCCTCAGTACTGAATACCAAACTAGCACCTGGGACATTCTCAAAAAAAAAGTGATGTTTTGAATTTAGGTCAGTTTATTTTATTTTATTTTATTAAGAAAAGGTTGTAGAAATTCACATGACATTGACATTACTCTTCATTATAAAGGTGAACTTGACTTTTGTTTTTTATTTATTTATTTATTTTTTTTTTTTTTATTAGTTTACTTTAGGAAAGTGTTGTAGAAATATATATGACATTGGGCCTCATTCATGAAACGCAAACAGCAAATTTTTGTGTATATCGTTCGTAAAGCCATTCTGACATACATTTTTGAATTCATTAATTATATTGTATTTTCAAAATGTTAGTTGGTACAAAAGAAATGTACACTTGTAAACGGTGCGTAAAACATTGTGTGTTCTTTTCGGCAAACTGATGACACTGAATTTTGATGCACTGCCACAATAATTACAAGTTCATTTGCCCTTGCCCTTTTTTGAATTGATAACTGTAAAACGCAGAGCTTGTCACTATTTACCTGATAAACAGTGCAGCAGCCATATCACCCTGCAGCCCAAGACTGGTTGCCCACTGAAGCTAAGCAGGGTTGAGCCTGGTCAGTACCTGGATGGGAGATCTCCTGGAAAAACTAAGTTGCTGCTGGAAGAGGTGTTAGTGAGGCCAGCAGGGGGTGCTCACCCTGTGGTCTGTGTGGGCCCTAATGCCCCAGTGTAGTGACGTGGACACTATACTGTCAAAAGAGCACCGTCATTCGGATGAGACGTTAAACCGAGGTCCTGACTCTCTGTGGTCATTAAAAATCCCAGGATGTCCTTTGCCCATTGGCCTCTGAACATCATAGCCTCCTAATCATCCCCATATTCTGATTCTGATTGGCTTCATCACTCTTTCTCCTTTCCACCAATAAGCTGGTGTGTGGTGGGCGTTGTGGAGCAATATGGCTGCCGTCGCATCATCCAAGTGGATGCTGCGCACTGGTGGTGGTTGAGGAGATTCCCCCTTCTGTGTAAAGCACTTTGAGTGCCCAGAAAAGCGCTATATAAATGTAAGGAATTATTATTATTATTATTATTATTATCATAAAAATGCTTCAAATAGAGGAGAGGCGGAACAAATACCGACCAACCATCCTACTTGTACAACGACTGCCAACAACAAGACATTTATTAGTTACTGCTTTTCATATTTAGTAAAATTCGTAAAAATGAGATACTAGTAATGCGCTGCCGTGTGGATGTTCCAAATCATAGCAACTAAAAAGTAAAAATGCTGTGCCACCAAAGCGTTCTCACCAGCTAGTCGTTTTAAGAAGAGTGCCTGACATTTTTTCAACTGGCTAAAAACTTTGGTGCACGCATGTTATTAAGTATTTATTGTTAGGCATATGGTCTATTACTTTTTTTTGCGTTTATGCAATATACTGGAGTCAAACCTGAGAAAGTAGACCAGAAAATTCAACTGTGTTCCTTGACACGCAATTTGCGTAGCTGTAATTTATAGGCGGGGATTATGCTAATTGTGAATGAACATGTACGAATGATTGGAAATGATTGGAATTGATTAACATACACGTTTAACTATCAAAGCAGATGTTTATGAAGTGTTTGTGAAGCTGGAGGAGAGTTTTCGAGAAGGTCTGTTTTACACACAAATTATTCTGAATTTACTCATATATTTACGCTAGTTTCATGAATGAGGCCCATTGACTTTCTTTATTCATCATAAAGGTGAAATCAGCGTTAGTTGTGTATTTTATTTATTTTATAACATGTTAGTTGGAATTTAGAAGTACGTTTCATTAAAGGGTGTAATGCCGAGTGGTGACAAGATCCAAATGCAGCTTTATTAAAAGAGTGTAGTCATACAGGCAGGGTAAATCACCAGCAAATAACAACTTCCAGGGTGGAAAAAAAAAGTAATGCAAAAACAGGCAAGGGTCAGGGCAGGCAGCAAATGATCCAAAGAAACAAGGTAACAGTCCAAGGATCAAAACACAAAGGCAAGGAAACTAGGGAACAAGGGAGACTGCTCAGAAATATAAGCTACAGCTAAACAAGGCTTGTAGATGAAAATCCCGAACCTATATTTGGCCTACAGCTGTAATAAGATGACTTGATGAATGCTGCTTTTAAATGCTGTAGCGAGAAGATAAACATGGTGGATTGTGTGGCTCACTCAGGGCGGGGGCTAATACAGCAGTATCAGTCAACAATCATAGGTGGTGCTGGTAAAGTGTCACACTTTACAGATTTTGTGATCAGAGAGACACTGTTTATGATTTATAGAGAGAAAAAAAAGGAGCAGGCAGATAATAGGTGTCCAATAACTTTTTGCAACCCCAGTGACAAAAAAAAAAAAAAAAAAAAAAAAGAGATAACCATTGTTTTTTTTTTCTTTTTTTTTGATATTTTGATATTTTAATTGCTAAAAATGCTGAATTATTAGATTTGCTATAATACTGAACACTGTAAACCAAAATGATTACAAAATAAACAAATAAACACACAGCAGTGATGAACAAAAGTACTAAAAAAAACTGAGCATCTTTCTTTACCCTGCTAAACTATTTTGAAGTCTAGTAGCGTTCGTGGAGAACGAGGCCCAATCATCCTGATATTTCTTTGCTGCTTGACCGTGAAGGATCCAATCAGACTCCACCACACTTCATTCCTGTTTGAGACCCTGCTTAAATTTTTTAGATGCTCTTGTTTTCTTTATTAGTGCAGATCCTGTGACAGGCTGGATGGATGAGAGCCGTTTAGACGGAGCAAAGCAGCATCTCGCCTTCACTCACACACTTCTCGAGGGGACAGAAATGAGGAAAGAGAGTCATTTTGTGTTTTCTAGATCAGGCTTTGATTTTTGGCTCTTGTGAGCCCTGGACTAGATTTGACTTGCTTAGACAACACTCCTGATAAACATTTTATGCCGTGAAAGTTCCTGCTGTAATTATTTGGATGGAGTATAATGGAGACAGAAGTGCATGCAAAGCTGGGCAAATATTCCTGACGATGTGTAAATCTGGCAAGCCTTCTGGGTTAAATTAAACACAAACACAGCCTTTATGTCATGTTTTTCCCTTCATACAAAAAAAAACTCTCGACCAATTTGAATGCCAGCAGCTGTTCGTTCTGATATTTACATCTTCCATGCAAATAAATAAATAAATAAATAAATAATCCAAGCTGTCTGGCATCAAAATGACTGAAAATTCCTTGTCCTTTCAACACAATGGTCCCAAAGCTACTGCTCATTTTCATCCCAAATGCTCATCTCCAGCACTGCTCTCTTTACTCTTTGTTGATGTGGATTTAGATAATCATGAAAGTAATATTCTCTGACTTCAAACCTGGCAGAAAAACACCATTAAATGTGTTTGGGAGGATTCAAGATGGAGAAAAAAACTTGATGTTCCCTGCAAAGCTTGACACTGATTAAACCCAGTCAAGTCTTAATTGATTTTTCTTTTAGAAGATACATTAAACCCAAAGGGTAACTGCATCTAATCTACAGTGCTGATGAATCCGTTAATTGCTATAAGAGGGTGTGTTTAGATTTCTATATTATTTATAGTATATTTCTACATGCTAACAGCCTGGATGCCAATGCATCTCTGATGCAGATTCAGTAATGATCTAATAGTAGTCTAATACACAATATCATTTATCACAGCACATTGAATCTTCTCATCAAAGGATCACTTGAAATAACCCATGTATGTCAAGACATCATACTGTGAGCTAAATGCACATTTACTTTTAACATTTTAACAACATCACATTTTGAGCTGACTGTATGTGTGTGTGTGTGTGTGTGTGTGTGTGTGTGTGTGTTTCTCAAAGCTTACAGCAAAGAGTATGGCTGCCATCAGCTGGCTAGGACAACAATCAGCATTTCCCCCTCCTTCTCACAGCTGCTGGTCATTTTATGTTTGTTTTTTGTTTATGCACTTGTATTTTGCAGATATAGCAAAATACATTGTGTGCTGGTGAACATATTCTTTTTTGCTGAAACAAAAAAAGAAAAACATAAATGCAAAAAAAAAAAAAAAACAACAAGATTTATTGCCCACAGCGATCATGTATTATGTCATATTAATCGTCTGTCTCTTGCAGGAGAGGAAAAGAGATCCAGAGAGACATTGCATTTATTTTTGAACATGTTGTGCAATTAAATAGCCTCAAGTGTGTTTGCTTTCTGACAGCATGTTCTGCCGGTCAAAATACTGCTTTTTTAGTTTGTGGGATTTAAGAGCAAAACTTTTGAAGCCTCTAGAGAGGCCTGACGATCCTGCATTAATGCATTTGAACTTCCTCAGCAAAACATCACAAGCACATCAGAGTGCGGTTAAATAATTAAGCCTGGAGTGAGACACAAGACACACCTAATGTCTGCCTTTTGCATTTACACCAGAGCGGATGCCCGGGGACCCGCACAAAAAAGAAGTCAACTATCAAAGGAGAACAGCATCAAACATCCAGTGCCCTGCAAATTCACATGCCTCTTATATTGTTTATATGCACGTGTTGATTTGCGATGGCTGGTTGCACGTGTGACCAATGTGGATTCCCCTAAAAATAGACAGACTTGTATGAGCTTACAGATTTGAAGAAGCAAAATAATATCAGACCACATATCACAAGAACAATATCACAGATTGTATTTCTGTTTCTGGCTATTTTTGTGTTTTGATTTTTTTCTTTTTAAAATTAAACTAATTGACTGTAAATTACCTGTAGATCCCCAGTGCACCACTTTTAAAGCAAAACTCTCAATATAATCTGAATCCATTTTTATCTTCTGTTAAATATGAAGACAGCGTATGGAAGGTTATGAGCAGCATCTGTTGCGTCAGTGTTGCTGGGGACGAATGATTCACATGAGCCTGCAAATGACCGCAACTGCCCTGCATCTATCAGAATGATCTGAAACGTCCAGAGGCATCTCTTCACAGACGGCTCAGGGACACGCTGAAATAAGATACAGGGAAATGTCAGAGAACGCTGCTTTATAATAAGGTTTTGTGAGGCTGGAAGAGAAATAAAGACTACGAGACGGTGGTCGTGAGACATATTCCCCTGGCTCTCACAGAAGCTCTTTGACAGCTCAGACCAGCAGGCCTGTTCCTGATGAATGTGTGACCTTTACAACCCGCTCTGACATTAGTTGTTGATTAAGGCTTTTTTGTGCTTCCGGCTTTTGTAAGATGCCACATATATCTGGTTCTTTGCATGACTCAAACATTCTGTCGGTTTGTTTTAACTTTGAGGCCGTCTCTTTGATATGGCCGTGGCATGGGATACTGCAGATACTGCAGCCAGTTGCAAAATAATGAGGCTTAGATTTCACATCGGTGTAATTTATGAGACACAACAGCCTTTGGGTGTTTTTCTTTTTTCACAAACAGAGGAAAATGATAATGTGGAAAGGTACCAAGAGGTAAAACCAAGATCAGAGAAACAACCCAATCGATCCATCAAGTTTCCAGTTTCTGAGGTGTAATTAAACAATAAGATACAAGCAGTTGTGTTGCACATTGTGCCTGCAACACTTATTGCTTTTTATGAATGCCTTATTTATTGTATAAAATAGCATAAAAATGGTCAAATATAATATTTGCTATGATAAAAATCTAATATTTATGCTGACTTTAGACTTTAAGGTTTTTTGTTTGTTTGTTTTTCTCACAAATGCTGCATTTATTATATCACAAATACAGTTGAAATCACGAGAAAAAAGTAAAATATTAATACAATTTAAAATAAGTGAAAATATTGTAAAGTATAATTTATTGCTGTGATCAAAGCTAAATTTTCACCATCATTATTCCAGTCTTCGGTGTCACATGATCCTTCAGACATAAATCTAATATGCTGATTTGCTGCTCAAGAAACTTTTTTTTTTATCAATGTTGTAAACAGTTGTGCTGCTGAATATTTTTGTGTGCATTTATTTTAAAAAAGAAATTTTGTAACATAAATGTCTGTACTGTCAGTTTTGATCAATTTATTGTGTCCATATAATTGACAGTATTCTTTTCTAAAAAAGAAAAAGAAAGAAAAAACTGAGTAAATTTGTCAATTGTGAGATCTTAAAGAATCACTTGTGAGATCTTAAAAACCATAAAGTAAATAGGTCACTTGTAAGATCTTAAAGATCTTCTTTGTTCAAATATTCATATAATCTTCTCCCAGCTTTAGCCCAGCTCTTTGTTTCTGGACTCTTCCTTCATGTCTTTTGTTCTTCTGTAATGCATTGTACAATATGCTCATAAAAGGCAGCTTGTAATTGAGTGGTTTAATCTCAAAAACTAATGGGGGGACTTAACAGTAGAGCAAAGTACATAAAGGGCTGTCAGGAACACTAAAAACTGTAAGTTGAGTGAAATATATGGCTATGCATGTGCAAAGTGGCCTTTCTGTGGAGTGTTTGTGAGGATGCAGCTAATATAGCACAGGGCTTTGTGCAATTACAATGTAACACCACATGTGAATGAAATACACCCTGATGAGCACTGTATATTTTAAAATGAAGATGAAATAAAGATGAAAAATATATCTACATGATGTAATGAATATGATGTGTATGTATAACATTGACTTTTTTTGATTTTAACAAGTTGCTAAGGCAACATTTATTGTTTTCATTTAGTTAAACGTGTACTAAAATGCAATAATCATCCATTATATTCTCCATGATAATAAAATAACACTGGGTCAGACTGATAACTAGAACTGACAAATGTAAACAACATGAACACAAAAGGGCTCTTATTTTGGACTTGAGAAAGCACAGAGCCACAGAAAACACATTTTCAGGTTCCTCTGCATCCATCACAGAGGACGTTTCATGGACCCTTTGCCCTGGTAAAATAGGCACATCAGCACCTTTATTTCCTCAGAAGGCTGCAAAAACTCCTCCTCGGTGGACTGCTGAAAATTTCTACAGATGCAAAGAAAAACTGCTGCCAGACTAGAAGCTTCCCAATCCAAGCTCCAATCTGTTTTCTTTCCCACCTTCTGATCTCACAGCAGCCCGACACTGTAAACCCCGATAAGTTAACAGAACTCAAAAAAAATTAAGGCAACCAATTGCCTTAATTTTTTTGAGTTAATATACTTAAACATAATATGTTTTTAGAAGTTAACATTTTTTATTACATACTACTTGTAGTTTTTGATTATAGTTTAGATAAAATTTTTCATTAGGTCTACTCAAATATTTTAAGTTATTATGACTTATTATTATGAGTTTTTAATAATTTGTGTCATTGTATTAAGTTAACAATACTTATAAAAATTAAGTTATATAAACTCAAAAAATATGAGTATTACTTAACTCAATACCTACTATTCCACAACACCACAAAACTTTTACAACCTCAAGATGCAAAAGCATTTAATTAACAAATATCAAATGCAGATGTACTTTAGTACATCTCGATAAATGAAATAAGTCTTTTTAACCTTTTAAAACAAAAGCTTTTTTGCCCTAAATTGCTCAGCCTCCTCACTTACAACAGTCAAGTAAATTTAACAAAATTATTTCTTTTTACATTTTTACGTTCAATAACTGCAGTTAGTGATAAGAGTGGGTGCATATATAATGCCAAAAAATTAGAGCAGACAGTAATTGTGCAGACAAGTGTCACTTATTCAGATGAGAATCCCTGATGTCAGCTGTGTTGCAGTTTGGAGCGTTTAGCCAAGCCCAGGCCCAGTTCTACAGGGGTTCAAGCAAAAGCACCCTCACCTGAAGCAGTAATAATAGCATGCTGGTGGAAGAGATCTGGCAAACTATCTCCGGAACATCTTCAAGCTCTGGTTCATCAGACTCCTCCTGAATAAATGAGTGAGAGAAACAGAAATTAATGACCAACTAACCAATATCAAGTCTAATATATCACGTTTATTTTTTACAGTGCTTTTTAACAAAACAGGTTGTGTCAAAGCAACTTTACAGTTTTAAAGAGGACAATAGTGTGTCAATAATGCAAAAGTTCCATTTTGCCGCAAAGTCAGATTGCAGAGGACTCATCTGAGCAAGTGCTGGGTTGAAAAGTTTATGTAGTACAAATGTAATTATAACACTTTGCTATGCAGAACATTTAAAGAAAAATGGCCCACTTCATATTAATCAAACAGACAAATCCCATACTGAATGCTGGTGAAAATGTTGTATATACTTGTGCTCATAAATTTACATACCCCTTGCAGAATATGCTTAATGCTGATTTTAACAAAATAAGAAGGATCATGAAAACTGTATGCTATTTTTATTTAGTACTGTCCTGAATAAACGACTTAACACTAGAGATGTTTATATACTCCACAAGACAAAATAATATCTAATTTAAATGACCCTGTTCAAAAGTTTACATACCCTTGAATCTTAACACTGTGTGTCGTTTCCTGGATGATTCACGACTGTTATCTTTTGCGATAGTTGTTCATGAGTTCCTTGTTTGTCCTGAGCAGTTCATCTGCCTGCTGTTCTTCAGAAAAATCCTCCAGCTCCTGCACATTATTTGGTTTTCCGGCATCTTCAACATATTTGAACACTTTCCAAATGTGACTCTATGATTTTGAGATCCATTTACTATAAGAACAACTGAGGGACTCAGTTACAAAAGGTGAAAACACGTACTGATACTTAAGAAGGCAACACAATGCATTTATCTTCACCTCCATCCCGAGCAGTGAATCCAGCGACCGCAGATAAAGGCTTGAATTTGGGTCTGTTCCTCACAGTCGTATAGATTCTGAAGATTTGGAGTTCAGCACCCAAATAAAATTGCTTAATTGTGTAATTATGTTGTGTTTTGGTGTACTGTATGGTTTTCCAACTGAACTAAATGATTTTTATTTCTATACAAATGCTAAATGTCAGTGAAGGTGGTGGTCAAGTAATGTAATCAGTGTATGAGCATACACTGTGTAACACCAACTACCCCAGGTGAAAAAAATGTGCAGTTCCATAATGTATAGTGCTCTATTTTCACACAATAATTTTGTACTTAATATACTAAAAATTATTCTTTAGTAAGTTAATGTTCTGAATCTGGTCGGTGACCTGCGGTCCGCTCACCACCAGATGTCGCTCTCACCCTGTCATAACACTCAGACTGTTGCACCACACCCCGGACTACATTCCCCGTCATTCAGCGCGCTGATTGGGTCAGCACCTGTGACCAATCAGCGGCGCTATAAAAGCCCCGGTCTTTCCCCTTGCATTGTTGTTGTGATTTCTATTGTTATCGTTCCTAGTTCCCTTGTTCCCTAGCTTCCTAGTTTCCCTGTGTTTAGTTCTCTCGCCTGGCCATCTCGTCTCGTCTGTCTCGCCGCCTGCCTATCGGACTCTAGCTTGTTGCTTGGATTATTCTCTCGTCTTGCCCCTTTACGGATTACGTTCGCCACGGATCGACCCACGCCTGCTTTACGGACTTCTATTGTGCATCGCCCTAATATACCTGTTTGTTATTGTTCTGACCCTGCCTGCCTGACCATGCCTTTGCCTTGTCGATTCAATAAAAGCTCGCAAACGGATCCGCTCGCCTCTGGTCTCTCACTCAACGTTACAGTTAATCTTAAGAACATCTATAGTGTTCTCAGCTGTGCTATTTTGAGATGCTATGAATAGGCCCTATACTCTAAAATGTGCTTTTAACACACTATGTATTAAAATAATGTATGTATTTACCGCTACACCCCACCCTGGGCCCACCTCGAATCTCATTTCTAGAGCCGGGCCTGTTTAACGTTATTTAAGTATATGATACGTTTCTTTTCTAGCAACTTCACCTCAAATGGCTCAAGTAAAGACCGATTGCTCATATTTGGCTTTCATACACTTATAACACGACGTTCGTATGACTATATGGTATTTAATTTTATTCGTTAGCACATTAATAGATGTACAACCGTTGCCATGTATGTTTAATTCATATTTCTCCGTTAAAACGGCAAACAATTTCATACAGGTATTCCTAATAATAAGTTTTATTAACTCAGAAACTAAGAAAAGTCACAGGAACTCAAAATATCTAAGTTAGTAGTACTTTTTTAAAAAAATGAAGTTTACTGTCCTTAATCTATTTAAGTATTTTGAAAGTTTGGGTTTACACAGCTTCTCAGATATATTTCTATACTATTTATAGATATTTAAATTTAATGCAATAACATATCATTGTACAAGCAAATTGGAAATGTTAAATGTATCATTTATTCATTCATTCATTCATTCTGCATTCATCTATTTATTAAAATTTAATGCAATAATGTTACTGGTAGCCTTGGGATTATTTTTGTATTTTTTTTTATTTATTTATTTATTTTTATTTTTTTTCTAAAATTATATACTTATATATATTTTTTTCTATAAATATATATTTAAATTTAAGGTAAATACCACTGTCAAGACCCAGAAAAGTATGAAAGACATGGTCAAAATAGTCTGCCATCAGTAGTTCAATCTGAATTTTATGAAGCGGAGATAATATTTTTTTTACACAAAGAAAAAAAAATGAACGATTTTATTCAACAATTCGTCTCCTCCGCATCAGCGTAGCACCATTTTGGAGAGTATCCGCTGGACGCACACTGTGTACGCCGTTCTGTGTCAGCCACACTACACAGATACATTTCTTCGTATATTTACGATTTGGAACGGGGTAAGTGATTAATGACAAAAGTTTCATTTTGGGGTGGAGTAACCCTTTAAGATGTGTTTATTTATTGAAGCACTATTTATTTTCTCATTTATGCACTTTTCCCCCCACATTTCATTTATTTTTTATTTATTTATTTATTACAGTTAATGCACAATATTAGCATTGCATTTTTGTATAAATATATATATATATATATATATATATATTTTTTGTCTTCTGCATGTGTTATATCGCAATTCCAGTACATCTCGCAGTAGTGTGACTGTGGGGTTCTGGAGATATCACAAAACCCAGTGGCTCCCATTTCACTTCATCTTGTTTTTGTTTCTTAATGTCTTATTTTTTCTTTTCCTCCACAGCTTGAGTCTGTAAGGCTTGTAGGGTTCCTTTGACAAGCTGTAAGAGTTTGTATCATCTGCTGAGCTTTCTGGAAAACTTAAAAGCGAGTGACAGAAGGGAAAAAGCGAGAGATAGTAAGACACAATGGGTAATAGCAGCAGAAGAAGTGATGGAGATGAAAAAAAGAGATAGAGAGCGAGGGAATTAGAGAGAGGAAAGTGACAGCAATAAAAATGATAGAGGTGATGAAAAGAGAGATACGTGACAGGCAAAAATGGAAGGAATGGGAGGGCTGAGGTGGAGATAGAAATGAGAGAGAAGCTGCTCTCTGTGTGAGATTGTGGGAAGGCCACAGGGATTCTGTTCATTAGGATTGGAACTGATGACTTGATTACAGATGATCAGATGAGTTTGTTTGGAGCTCATTTCTCGTCTGCCTGGAGGAGGTTCAGTTAAAGCAGCGTGCTACATAGACCGTGGGAGTCCCTTTCATTCTGTGCCTTATCTCTCTTGACATATGCTAATAGGGTCTGACCTTAATTGGCCAGAAAATGATCTCTGCTACAGATAATTTACCAGCGCTGTCTGATGCAGTGGAGGTAAATAGCCACCAGATGGCAGGAGTCCACTAGTGTTATATTGACCTTAGAAGCTCTGTCATCTGCTAACAGGGAAAAAAAAATGAATTAAATAACCTGTCTATAAAAAAACAAAAACAAAAATAAACTCTGGACCAGCAGAATTTGGAAAATGGCAGATTCTCCTGTTCAGTATGAGTGTTTTTGTTTGTTCGTTTGTTTGTTTTTTCTTACAATTACGTCAAGCATAAATGTCAAGCAGTGTTCTTCATAAACTAGTGTGAACAACATTTTCGTTTCAGCTTTTTGAATCATGCATAACTGTTATGCATTACATTCATTCATTCATTGGACCTCATGTTAAACTGAACAAATAAACAAATAAATACATTTTTAAAAAGTTGAGTAAAAGAAATAGTGAACAGTAATAGCACCTGAAATTATTTATTTATTTATTTATAATAACAGTGACATCATCTGAAATGTGCACATTAGCTTAAACATGTACAGTATGGTGCAGAAGTCTAAAAACAGATGTATTTGTTTATTTATTTATTTACTTATTTATTTATTTATTGAAATACTAAACAAAACTTTTTGGATTTAAGAAAAAAAACATAAACAAATAGGAAAGATGAATTCAAAATTAATCAGGTTTGGTATTCACAATTTTATTTTATTTTATTTTAATTTATTTTTATTTTTGTATTTTTTTAAATATGTATTAAACTTTACAGTTTATGTGAAATTTTGATTTAATTGGGGGAAATTATTTATAAGGTGCAACTGAATATCAAAAAAATCTTTGAAAAAGAAAAGTGAAATATGCACATTAGCTTAAACATGTACATTATGGTGCAGTCTAAAAACACATTTATTTATTTATTTAAATAAAGTTAAATGAATGCAAAATGAATGGTTTTTGCACTGGTGGAGTTCATGCAGCAAATACATGTATAAACAGTTAACCTAATACCAGAAAAGATGTGATGTCAAGTCAAATCTTCATTATTTTTATAACACTTTGTAAAATAAAGATTTTTTAAGTCAGCTACACATGAGAGTTACAGAATCAATGATGCAAACTTCAAACATAAGGCAAGTCCAAATTCTGCTGTAAAGCAGTTTTAGCATAACAATGCAATATGAACAGTTTGGACTTGCCAGTCACTACAAATAAAAGGCAATGACGCATTTAGTCAGAGTTCGGCCCATATTCAAGCCTTTAACATCATTGTCTTGTTTAGTGGTCATGTTGTTCACAGTTTCCTGGAGCCTCACAGAAGAGCTCAGGCACCAAAAAACTGGGCCACCGTGTCACTTCCTCAAAACCACAGCCGTTCTTTCCTCTATGTGCAACCAAACTGTACATCTGAACTCACTTCTTCCACTTATCCTGCTGAAGAAAGTGTGTCCATGTACTCTTCTGTCATCTTTGGCCCATTTATCCACCGTTTTGCTTCATTATAACCTCCTTATCCATGGCTGGCACACACTTCTGAGGAGCACGTAACTACAGGCACGATGCCAAGTGGAGCAAACCCATATTAATGCTGAATGCTTGGCTCTAATGTACTGCTAATGAGTTTGCTCAATGATTCACACTTTGTCTGCACTAAAAGAATTTCCTCATTTATTAATTTTACCTTAGGAAGTTTGATTTGCGTTCTTTTAGGGTTTTCCTAAAGTCTGTGGATGTTGCTGCAATGCAGTATAAGCATTTTTGTTTGCACTTCTGGGTCTAATGACTTACTTCTTTTTTCTCTGCACATTAAACTGGGATAGAAAGTATTATAAAGGAGAACTCCACTTTCAGAACAACAATTTACAAAAAAAATGTACTCACCCCAACATCCAAGATGTTCATGTCTTTCTGTCTTCAGTCATGAAGAAATTATGGTTTTTGAGGAAAGCATTTCAGGATTTTTCTCCATATAATGGACTTCATTGGTGCCCTGATTTTGAATTTCCCCAAAATGTAGTTTAAATGCAGCTTCAAAGGGCTCTAAACGATCCCAGCTGAGGAAGAAGGGTCTTATCTAGCGAAACGATTGGTCATTTTTTTTGGAACATAAAAATTTGTTTACTTTTTAAGCACAAAAGCTTGTGTAGCACAGGCTCTGGGATGCACGTCCATGACACTACGTGCTATTGAATCACGCTGAAAGGTCACGCGGAATGTAGGTGGAACTACAGACCCAGTGTTTACAAAGCAAACATGCAATGACTAAGGAAGTGCAAGTAAGTCAAACGCTGTTTGCAAACCAAACGTTTGTCGGACGATTCTGAAGTTGTAGGAGAAAATGTGATGGAGTTTTTCGCCATACTCTACCTTTTTGAGCCGGAGTACACAGACAATGAGCTTAGACGTGATTCATAGTGTCGTGGACACGCATCCCAGAGCCTTTGCTACACAAGCTTTTGTGCTTGAAAAGTATGCAAATTTTTATTTTTCGAAAAAAATGACAGATCGTTTCACTAGATAAGACCCTTTTTAGAGCCCTTTGAAGCTGCATTTAAACTACATTTTGAAAGTTCAAAATCGAGACACCAATGAAGTCCATTATATGGAGAAAAATCCTGAAATGCTTTCCTCAAAAACCATAATTTCTTCACGACTGAAGACAGAAAGACATGAACATCTTGGATGACAAGGGGGTGAGTAAATTATTTGTAAATTGTTGTTCTGGAAGTGGAGTTCTCCTTTAACACTGAAAAAAAAAATGACTTCACCTTCAAGAAAGTTATATTTTCTCCTATTATTTCCCATGTGAAAAGAACAATAATTCTGCTGCCTTATAAAATCAAATACTCCTGGCGTGATCTCTGTGGATTCATGGCCAAAGTGAGCAACTGCTGCTCTGTCTGTCTGTCTGAGAAGTGGAACATGCTGTGCTGCGCATCCCGCTGAGATACACCCGTATGATCAGTCCACTTCATGTCTGCCAGTGCTTGATATGAAAGTCAAATGTATGTATAGTAATTTTTCTGTATGTGTGAGAGAGAAGGATTCCTGACTTCATTGAACTGTTGAGTATAAACTTAACATCAGAGTTTACATGTCTTTGAGGATAAAATAATGAAACATTCTCCTAACATTTGCATATGGTATCTGTTTGGCTGTTATTTGGAAATCCAAAAAAGTTTTATTTCCCTGTAATATTTTTTTTTTTCTCTCTAGATTATTTTTGTAACAAAAATTGTTGTCAAGTCGTATTACAGGATTGCAAATATGACACTTCTAGGAGGTTATGAGTTCTCAGAAATGTTTAATTGTTTTGATTTGTCTGTGATTTAATTTCTAAATTGCGTATGAGAAAATGGACACAAATGAGACAGTTGCTGACATAAAAAAATAATAGACTGATAAAATTAATGTGAAGTTTTGATTGCAGACACTGTGACATTGTTAAGATGTTTTCTGAAACTCTAAAGAGGATATGTTAAAGGGGTCATCAGATGCTAAGTTCACTTTTACATTACATTAATGTGTGTTGGCAGTGTATGTACAATTCTACCCTGTAATGATAAAAATCCATGCAATGGTTTTTAATTGATCTGTAAAAATAACATTCCCTTTTTCAAATCGAGTCATTCTCAGATGCCTGTCGTTGTGCCATCACAACGACAGAGGGCGCTCCCACGATAGTTGATTGACATGAGCGTTTTACCTCAGATCAGCTGTAACAGTCCGACCTCCATTGTTTCGATGCTGGAGCAGGGATGTAAGTTAGGCAAGAATATCTCTGATTGAGCGACTGAGGTGTTGTGTTGTTGGATGTAATAATGAACATAGTGGTCGTCATTTACTCCCGACATCTGAGCTGCTGAAGATGCAGTAGATTACGTTTGTTTGTGAAGGGAATGCACCTCCCGATCTACATATATCCGTCTATGTTCGCGCGAATCATTCATGATTGAGCTTCACTTACAGCAGAAGTGAGTATAAGGGTTTTTTTATGAATCTTTGCGATCGCCTTTCCTAATAATGTGCTAGTTAGCAAGTTTAGTGGCTAAACGCGGCTAAATGTGGCTAAAGTAAACAGACTTGTCTCTCCACAGAGAGAAGAGATGGGCGGGGCGAGCAGGGCTCATTTGCATTTAAAGCAGCCTGGACCAGAATGAGATGATTTTTGTAGAGCTTATTTTGGCAAGGTAAAAAGGGTGTTGTTTTGCACAACCATTGAGAATTTTTAACCAAAGTATATTATAGACTTTTCATTAAGACCCTGAAGAATCATATCAACTTGTGGAAAATGGGCATCCGATGACCCCTTTAAAACGTTTAAACAATTCGTCACCTTGTAATGATTGTCACGTCATCGTATGCGGGGAATGAGGAGTAGGGACGAGGAGATCCGGTACATACACTTTATTTAAATAAACCACACAAAGAGCAGGAACGGACAGGAACAGCATGGAATCCAACGCAAAACGACACAAAAAGACTTTATAGACATAGAGTGACTACAATGACTACTGAATGACAATACAAGAACCGACAACCAAACGGGGAACTCAACCAAACTTAAATACACAGACTAATCAGGGGGAGACAGGTGTGAATGATCAAACAGTGACGTAATAATTGAAGACGGAACAGGAAAGACCAAATAAGGGCATACATAGGGAAAACCACAAAAACAGTCCACAGGGGTGTGACATTGATAAAAAGTTCTTTAAAGACGTTTTTGTCAAATTTGAGTTATTCACATATTCTTATTCAGTGTTGGGGGTAACTTTTTTTTAAGTAACTAAAGTAACACATAACTTTTTAATTTACAAGAAAATATCTGAGTTACACCAGTTACTTTTTTCCCATTTAATGACTGAAAGCTCTACTGTCCATTTGTTCTCCCTGTAACATTTGTTCTTTTTAATTGCTGCAAAGTGTTGAACTTTTCTTCTTCTGCATTCTGCTGTACAGACGTGAATTACTTTTCCTTCAGCCTTAGGCTTTTGGTGTAAAAGGGCTTTTACATTTGACAAAAATAGAACTTCGTATAATAAAAACAAACAAGCAAGCCCTTGTAACGCAAAGTAACACAAAAGTAACGTAACACATTACTTTCCATTAAAAGTAACTAAGTAACGTAATTAGTTACTTTTTAGGGAGTAATGCAATATTGTAATGCATTACTTTTAAAAGTAACTTTCCCCAACACTGTTCTTTTTCTGTGACAACGTACATTATGTTATGTTTCTTTGGTGCACTGTGTACATTTTGAGCCTTTTTTTAATAAAAAAGGGGACCTACCTATAGAAGTTTATGGAACCCAAAAACGTTTAAGCTCAATATCTCAAAACTGCTCAGAATGTAGATAGAACCTTATAATTCCAAGGCGACAAATTTCATATATTAACACATATATCTATGAATATGCATGTGTAATACATTTTTGACATATATGTCATGTACATGCACTGTTAGACATTTCTGTAATTTTTAGTGTTATTAACTGTATATCACCCAGTATAATACTGCAAATTCACTTTGCAGTAAATAACTGTAATAACCATTGCATCATGGGAATTTTCTGTGATGTCAGACCCCATATACAGAGACTCACTGTATTTTTTAAAATTGCTGTATGCCAGGGGTCACCACACTCGGCCCTGGAGGGCCAGTGTCTTACAGAGTTTAGCTCCAACCTTAATCAAACACACTTGAACCAGCTAATCAAGGACTTATTAGGTATACTTGAAATTTCCAGGCAGGTGTTGAGGCAAGTTGGAGCTAAACTCTGCAGGACACCGGCTGCGCTGTGCCTCTCGTGTCCGAGGAAGAAGCTGAAGCAGCGGGGCAGCGCCGCAGGTTGTGCCCGTGGATGAACCCGGAAGAGTGGAAAAGTTCCGGAGAACATCTACGCTGTGTGCCGATGCAATTTACGAGAGAATAAGACCAGCAAGTAAGGTAAAAATATATGTACGTTTGTCTGAGTGTTGTCAGATTTTTGCACACCAGTTTAACCTAGTAACATTTACCCATAAACATGGCGGTAACAAACTTTACTATGGTAAACTGTAATGTCATTTCAAATGGCTTTTGTCAGCTTATTGAATTAAGTTAAAATTATTTTTAACGAGCAACACTTATCATATATTAAAATTAGGTTAACTAATGTGAAATTTTGTTTAGGTGTTAGTAGTTGATGTTGGCCAGTAGCCTATTGAGTAAATAAAATCGTATGTTAGCTAGGTTAAACAAGTTTTATGGCTAGCTCCCTTTCTAGTTTTACAATTGTTTATCTGTTTAGTTTAAATTATAATTTAAGATTTACTGCATTTTTTTGTATTTGTGTTTTAAAGGCAACTGCAATGAAGCATCAAGAAATATATGAGCATGCTAACCACCCAGAGACTATGTTTGTGTATTATGTGTTTTTTTTTTTTTGTTTTTTTTTGTGTGTGTGTGTGTGTGTGCCATTTCTACTTCTTATTTTTCAGAGAAGACATTTCTGTCACTAACAAAGTGGATGGTGAGTGAAGGTGGTGGCCACGTTTTGGAGCACGTTTTGCCTAAATATTCTTTGTCAAGATAAATCCAGAGGATACAACATAATGCACTGCAAAATGACAAAATGACAAAACGACAAAAAGACAGGACATAGTGAAGATGCACTGTTCCAGCATTGGAAGACTATATTTTTAAATGTTATACATGTCTGTTTTAATTGAATGCCAGTAGTACATATGTAGAGTAAAAATAAAATGAGTTCAATATAAAAATGAGATCTATATTAAAATTAATGAATTACAGTAGTATACTGATGAATTGGATTTTTAAAATAGTAATTTATAGTAAAACAGTACAGTTTGCAACTGTAAATTATATACAGTTTGCTACTGTAACTTACTGACAACAGTGTACTGTAAAAACTCTTTGAAATGTGTAACAGTGTGTATATCCATCCTAAAACCCACACACATTAAAAAAATTGCATAAGTAAATATAAAAGATAGACATGTATTTATTATATGCATATATGAGCAACATCACATGAGTAGCCATGAGATATGGCTGTATATCGGCACACTGATAACCTATAAAGATATTATTAACCTATGTATTTTACTATGGGGAATTTATATAAGTTATAAACTTCATCTATCCAGAGAATGTATGTATTGTATGTGAAAAGTATATATCACCTTTTAAATATAATATATATTCCAACATATAATATAGGATATTATATTCCAACATATAATATATGTGTCACGTATTACATTTCCGTATGGGGTTCCTTAAGATTCCTTAGCAAAACTCTACTTTTAAACTTACTGCTGTCTAGCAGAAACAACTGACTTTTTTAAAGAGACAGAGGTGATTTTTCTTTGCTACGAGATCCTGGTCCACATGGTTTTAATGTTTAATTTATCAAATGAACATCAATAAAGGTTGTAGCAGTAACTGCTGGCAATGAAATGTGTTTTGCTGGTAATGAACTCTAGTGGCACCACAAGTCCAAGATTGATTGCGTCTTTAAAACAGACACATGCTGACCAAGCTTTGTCACGTTTGCTGATTGACAGCATAGCATGTGGTATGGTGCAATAAGTTCATTTTTCTAACCAACAGCTTGCGATATACAGCATGTTGGTAGCAAGCCAGAACGAGGGTAAATGCTGCCAGATCGGCCTTCCTTTACAGGCAAGCATCCTGTGTATTTTGCAGAAAACTGGCCAGTACTAAGACAGAGTGTTATTTTAGTATCACTGATATACTTTTTTTAAATAAAATTCATTTGTACATGTATTTGTACTTTTGCTTTATTTGTAGTTCAAGTTGTGTTTTTTTTTAAATTGACAGCCCTGGTGAAAAAAAACAGCATATGCTGGTAGGTATGTTTTGATGCTGGTTTAAGCTGGTCCTTTGCTGGTTTATGCTGGTCCTTTGCTGGTTTATGCTGGTCCTTGACTAGCAACATGACCAGCTAAGGACCAGCATAAATCATGAAAACATACCTAACCCGTGTGTTGAACTGGAAAAAAAGCCATTTCTGAGTTTCACACAGACTTAAACAAGACAAGTGTTTGAGGTTAAAAAAATATATAAATTGTTAATTTGTTTCAAAAATGACTGATCGTTTTGCTAGATAAGACACTTCTTCCTCAGCTGGGATAGTTTAGAGCCATTTGAAGCTGCATTTAAACTGCATTTAAATTGCATTTTGAAAGTTCAAAGTTGGGGGCACCATTGAAGTCCATTATATGGAGATAATTCCTGATGTTTTTTTCCTCAAGAAACATAATTTCTTATCGACTGAAGGAAGAAAGACATTAATATCTTGGATGACAAGGGGGTAAGTAAATTATCTGTAATTTTTTGTTCTGGAAGTGAACTTCTCTTTTAATACAGTAATTCAATAAGCTTTCAATTAAGCAACTCAGCGTTCCTTTGTTACTAGTTCTAAAGTGATGTTTTCTAATTAGTAACAGAGGCTTGGGCTCAGCTGTTCAACTATCAAAATGAGATTTGATTTGTGTTTTGGCGGAATTAAGTAGTTCTGCAAAAAAGAGGGTTTATAAAGTCACTCTGCTGTTGTTTCCTATAGGAATTTACACACTCATGCCAGCGAACTGTTGTATAAAAGCAATATCACACTCGTAGACGTGAGATATGACTGTATATCGGCACGCTGTGACTACGGCCGAATCACAGCAGTGCCGATATTGCTTTTATACAACAGTTTGTGTGTGTATATATATATATATATATATGTGTATAATTTTATTTTACAGTAATAAAATAAAGTATGGTTATAGTTAACTAAAAAAAAACTATAAAACAATTTTTTGTTGTTCTGAAATAAAAAAAGTATATAAACATTGTTATTTCATCTAGCTGTCAAGGCAACATTTTTTTATTATCATTTAGTTTAACTTAACAATAGTTTAGTTATAAGCAGGGTTATCATAGTTAACTAAAACTGAAACTAAAAACCGCAAAACATTTTTGTTACTTAAAATAAACAAACTGAAATAGAATAAAAAATATGTATAAAAAAATTCAGCTATAGTTGTCAAGTCATTTCTCATTTTCATTTATTTATTTAATTTAGTTCAACATTTAACAAAAAAATAAATAATGACAAAAATACATAACAAAATAAACAAACAACTATATGAAAATGGAAAATATTATAATTACTTTAATTACTTAATTACTTTATTTACATAGGGTAGGCTGGGTACAGTTGGTACAGGGGTACAGTTGAAACACCTTAAATAACTTGAATGCGCAGCAAGTCTGATATTTGCTTCGCATATGCATATTAGCGTCCTCTTCGATTGTGGGAAATTTGAAGTACAGGCGCTTCTCCAGTCCGAAGATATCGGCAAATGTTTTTGTTTGTTTGTTTGTTTTCCAAGGTAAGTTTTAAGTTTCACTTCACCACGTCCCTTTCACACTGAATAGCTTCTCATCCTTACATGACTGCTGAAGTGAACAAACCATAATATGTGCTCTAAAACCTGACATATTGCATGACTTTGTGTCATCCAAGCTCATAATACAATCTAGAGTAATGTTGGAGGTGGTCAGCGGGGTACAGTTGAGACAGTTTATTTATTATGTTTATTATTGTTATTATGTTTATTAGGTTATTGTTTGTGTTTGATCTGTTTTATTATTGCTGTTTACAATTGTATTTTTTATTTTTTTTTTATTTATTTTTTTTACTGTTACTCAACATTTCAACTGTTACTATTAAAATGATGAACTGAAATATTGTATCGTGTTTGCCATTACTGTAAAATGTTTTACAAATGAACTACTTTTAACTAAACAAATAATCAAATAAAATACTCAATGGAAATGAAAACTGTTGAATTCTCAGTTTTAAAGGTAGTTTACATTTGCAATTAATAGGTTAGGCAGCTTTACAGCAGGGGTATCAGCTGTACTCTGGTATTGTTCCAGCTGTACCCAACTGTGTTTATGAGCTAATTGTGGTAAATATGACCTAGTTATGAATGTGAATAATTAAAATAATATTTTAGTAGACAAGTTAAGGAAATGTCATATGAAAAATCACTTCTTTTCAGTTCCTAGTTTTGGTGTGGTAACAGAAAAAGCAAAAAGTGTACCAACTGTACCTGGTCTACCCTATTTGTTTGTTTGTTTGTATTGTTTTAGTTAAGGATAATAATCCTGATAAGTCAGCTAAATATATCAGGTATACTTGTGCCAGGTTTGTGCATTTGATCCGTTCATTTAGATTAGGGACAACTCTGTAAAGGTGTTGAACTGTCGAGACATCGTCAGACATGTGTAAGTGAATCTCGCTTCATCTCTCTCTCCTCGTCCTGAAATAGAAGCGCATCTGTTGACATTCACGACGCACGCACGGCATCCTGTTCGCCCCCGTGTTTTAATCACGGCAGTCGCCCGGGCAACACAAACACTGTTATCATCCCGTCTCAAAATGGAATCGAGAATCGCTCGACAGCTGCAGGCAGCGCTGAAGTAACACGACATGCATGCAGCCCTGTGCTCTTCTCTCACAACGAGATAACCGGAGTTTACAGAATAGCTGCCATAAACAGTACAACAACACACAAGTGAGGAAGAAGTCAATAACGTGAGAGAGTGTTGTGGAAGAGTGAGTTAGTGTTGAAAAGAAAACCACTAGGCCTATAATAGGCTATTGTGGTCTTTTATACAGTGAACATTTTTGAACAAAGATATGAAATTTACTGCTCTGCTAATTCCCTCGTTTGTCGAATTATTTATTTATTTGCGTTCTACTGTGAACAAAAGATAAACAAGAATAGCAAAATGTTTATTTTGTCCTTTTAAGTGTTTATTTATTCATATGTGCCTTTATTTATTTATGTATTTAGCTCATGTCTCATATGGAGGTTCTGAGAGAACTTTTAGATCCACTCACCCAGGATCAGTCATTTTGTCATGTTTATGTTAGAGGGTTTTTTTTTGTTTGTTTGTTTTTTTCCCCCAATTTAAAAAAAATAAAAGACCTCAAGGATGCACATCAGCCGTAAAGTGAGTTCTTCAGCAGGAGTTCTATGCACTTGTGCATAGAAATATTTCGGTTGACAAAGCTTTCAGAAACCAATATGAGTGTATTTTTTATTTAAAGGAATAGTTCACCCAAAATTGAAAATTCTGCAGAGAATGGGTGCCGTCAGAATAAGAGTCCAAACAGCTGATAAAAACATCACAATAATTCACAAGTAATCCACACTTAAATGTCTTAATAATGGATTTATTTCTTACAAACTCGCAGCTTTTGTCTTCATAAGATGTTAATTGGGGTCATGTGGATTACTTGTGGATTATTGTGATTAGGGCTGCACAATTAATCAAATTTCTAATTGTGATTATAATTACAGATGCCACAGTTATGTAATCGTTCAAAGGTGCAATTACAATAAAATAATTAAATACATAAAATAAATCCACTTACATTATTCTGCTTTCTTAAGATGTGTGTGTGTGTGTGTGGAGTGTTTTTCCAACAGGTTATCTTAGGTTTTTTGTTGTTGTTGTTTTAATTCTTTTTTGCTTTTTTATATTTAAAGAAGAAATTATATATAAAAATGTGGCATTCCATTGCTTCAAACAATGAAAAAAATAGCTTTGCTTTATTCAAAACATCATTCAATGTAAACTGTGATAATCGTAATTAATAATCGCAGTTAAAATTTTAAGGTAATAATCAACAATTATGATTTTTATCATAATCGTGCAGCCCTAATTGTGATGTTTTTATCAGCTGTTTGGACGCTCATTCTGACAGCACCCATTCACTGCAGAGGATCCGTTGGTAAGCGAGTGATGTGATCCTAAATTTCTTCAAATCTGATGAAGAAACAAAGTCATCCATATCTTGTATGACCTGAGTGTGAGTACATTTTCAGCTAATTTTAGTAGAAAATATGGAAATCAAACAATAGATAATGCATTTGAGTAAAGTGAATTCATATTTTAGATTTAAATTAAAGTACCAAAGATGTGTGTGCATTTTTAATCTACTTTCCAACCAGAAACACATGTGGATACTAGCTAGTCCAATTCTGTGAGCAAAAAATCCCTATTTCTGCTGTGTTTTGGCTTAATCTTGTTTATAACTTTTGTTTTCCAACAAATTTACTGTAGAAAATAGGAAAAAGTTATTTCGCTGAGCTGAAGTTTCCGAGTCCACAGCACACATTTCCTCTGACTGAGATATATTGTGATTTTTTTTCTTTCATTTTTTCCATTGCGTCAGAAATCTGGAGTGCATAGTTCCTGTAAGAGGAATGCAGTCTTTATCACGGCTATTAGATACTGTTTATTTCTCTAAGTAACAGGCTGTACACACACATGCAAGCTCTCTGTGACTGGACCAGCACCTATTCGTCTTCTCTAAACATCATGAATGCTTGCAGTCCTCTGTTTCCAGTCTGTTCTGGTACACATTTCCTTCAGGACACAAATGTAAAGAGTGATGAGAGCTTTATAAACATTGTGACTTAAATAACAGCCATAAAGTTGTCATTTGTTTGAAGCATATTTATGTTTGGCTCTTGTTTGAAGTAGGGAATGCTTCTCAAAATGACCGAATAAATAAATTAGACTTTCCCTGGGACAGGCACCACAGCCATATTTACATCCCACTATGAATGATTGTGTACAGAGCTTTCCATTCAGCATGTTAATGTAGACCAATGAGTGTGAAACACATGCCTCTGTGTTTACAAGTCCCCAAATATACTCTACTCAACTATGTGAACACCAACACTGGCTGTATGTTAATCTGTAATGACGCATATCTATATATCAACCCATAAAGCTTCAGTCACACTAGAGTTTGTCATCTTGTGATGGAAATTCAAAGCTCAGACTTCACCAAATTTGAACTCTGGGCCACAGTGACATTGGTATGAGCTTGTGTTTCCAGTCTGCTGAATGAATTTGCATGCATATGAATGGAAGAAATGAAGTGTGTATTGTGAGTGATCCATAATTCATAAACCAATGCACGTACCCAGTGTTGTCACAAGGGGTGCTGTAGTGCACATTACTCACAAACTCTTCTTCTACAGTGTCTTTTAGGTCAACTACAGCAGTGGTTCCCAACCACGTCAATATAAGCCCCCCAACACTGCATGTTTTCCATGTCTCTGTAATCAAACACACCTGATTCAGATCATCAGCTAATTAGTAGAGACTTCAAGACCTGAAATGCGGGTGTCAGACAAAGGAGAGATGCAAAATGTGCAGTGTTAGGGGGCCTCCAGAAACGTGGTTGGGAACCACTGAACGACAGTCATAATGGAGCAATAGAGGGTATGCATTGACGTAATCACGGAAACTGAGTGGCAAAAGAGCTGCTGCGTGAATGGGTTTAATAGGGAAACTATAATCAGCTTAAACTAAAGGTTGCTGGACTCTATATAATGTTCCTTACAGCTTACCAAATAACCAGCGGTCCGTGGATATTGATATGCAGCCAAGAATTGTGTTTTCTGACATTTATGTATGCTTTTTTGACGCAGGAGGAAATAAATAAAGCTAAATTGCCTAACTAAATTGTAAAAAACGTCCGGTTATGCAGAATTTAAGATGGTAAATATTTAATTGGTGAGTTGTTAATACGATACATTATAATGCTATATATATGGTATAATTTTACCACAACATTCAACCTATTAACATGAAATCATAACTGCAAATCCGTGTTTCGCTGCCTGGATCTGTTTCTGTGAATTAAAGCGATTCATTTGCTTCTCTTTTCTGAAGCTTTCGGCAGTTTGTAAAAATACACCTCAGATTTCTTGTCAAATCTCTTTGTACAGTAAGTCGCGAAGCTCTTTCTAGCTTTAGATGTGTTTTGTGTATTCATTCCCAATGCTGCCACTCAGTGGGCAGAGCCGCACTCACTCAGCTGACAGTGACGTCACGTGCATACCCTCTATTGTTTGGAGAGAATACTAATGAGCAGGTTAGTTAAAATTAGTTGACATGTTTATACTAGCTACTAGGGGTGTAACAATACATGTATTTGTACCAAACCGTCACGGTATGGACATCTCGGTTCGGTGCATGAGGCCTTACAATGAATACAGGCAAATTCACCCTCAATCCAGAAGGGGGCACCTGCAGTAATGCAGTGCTGTTTGAGAACTGCCAACAGAAGAACAGTGAATGCCAGGAGTTGCACACTTGAAAACAAAGCCCACTAGACATGTGACCATGTGCTGATTCTAAATGCATCTCTCACTGACAAAGGAGTATAACGTTACTTTAAAGGCTTGGCTTTGTACTTCAGTCGCGTTCCAACGGTGACAGAACGAGGCGGACGCGCTGATGTTTGGTTCACTGTATTTAATTTTGATAAACAACTGCGCTGTCAAGTTAGCAATGCTGGAAGCTTGAAACTATGTTTTGTGTGTGCGCTGGCGCAATTACTTCAACTGTTTCCTTATACCAGGAAATCTTAAAACACTGACATTTATTGTCTTATTAATAATGCATCACTGTAAAAGGTCTTTTGTAAAATAAAGAAAACAAATAGGATGTCGCTTTTTTGTCACAAAAATGAAATGAAATGAAGCATATATAGCTATGTTACCATGTCACACTATTTTCTCCTATGAAAAGAAACTTAGCATAGTACATTTGTAGATTTGTAAATCGTAAATCGTATTTGTAAATCGTATCGAACTGTGACCCACGAACCGAGGTACGTACCGAACCGTGACATCTGTGTACCCTTACACCGCTACTAGCTACCTATGGAATGTGGTGTAATGTCTAAAATACTTGAAAGTAACTCTTAATATCTTGAGAGATTAGGTTTTTAACAGTAACTCAAGAATGTATGTTGATTGTAAAATGCATATTTTGTTGTTGTTTGTTTGTTTGAGCTTCTCAACCAGCCCATTGCATATATTTACTGTATGCAAAAACTAAAGAGAGCAAATAGGCAAGTTAGTTAGTCAGGTGTTTCCAGAAGAAAATTTTAATGGATTCCACTGTTCAGCTGTAAGAGACATTGGACATGTTGTTTGGATTGTGTAATTAGATTCCAAAAATTACATAATTGTAATTAGATTGTATTACATTTTAAAACAATCAGATTGCAGTTACTTTGTATGGATTGCACGATAACATATTATTCACACAATGGAAGTAAATTGTTCATAATTTGCTGATTCTCCCATATTGTTCTTTTTTCTCTACCCCAGTCTGGTAAACCATGACGCAATTTGATGTTTAATGCACTCTATGTTGCTGATAGGCCTAACAAATAACGGAATATGTTTTCTTTCTCTATGACTGATTGATTGATTGATTGATTGATATCAATATGGTACACAACAATCCCATTCCAACCTATAAGACTGATAAGTTAGGTCAGTCTAAATAATCAATGTCAGTGTTCAGTCTGTAAGTTCCCTTTCGATACTACACTCGTACTGCGTCGCTTAGACGCTATGGGAAAAAGTCCTTTTTTCTCCTTGACTGAAGCCATTTTTAATAACGCAGTGAAACTGCACGGACATTGGATCGTGCAGAGAAACGAAACGAACCAATGCCTCGGCAGTGGTGCTGCACGAGCCTATGGCAACGAAGCCCGCCGAAGCCCGCCAGAAAGGGCGGCTGTTTCGCCATAGGATCCTCAGATTTCTTCTCCTTCAGCGACGACTTTCTTCGCTTTTCCGAGACAGAAGCCCTCGCCGTAGAAAAGCCTCGCAGCGGATTGGGATTCTCTGCTCGGCTGACTCGTCGCCTTCTCCTGGTTGACGCCAGCTGCAGCGCGATCTCTCTCCCCTGCCGCCATCCGGCGATCTAAAAGAGCTTTTAGAAAAGAGCAAATTTTGACGGCGTTGTTGCAAATGCCGCGCCGTTTCTGTCACTCGTGCAAGGCTCCCTTGCATGCCGCTGACGGTCACGGCGAGTGCGTTTCCTGCTTGGGGAAATCCCACGCGGAAGCCGCACTCAACGAGACGGAATGTCCTCATTGCGAGGATATGAGTCTCGCCTCTCTGTGCTCGCGGATAGCGTTCTTTTCAGAACGTGACTCCGCCCCTCGCGCCCTCCCGTTTCCTTCTTCACAGGAGCCTGCGAAGAAGAAACAGCGGGGCAGAGGATCTAAGCGCTCGGAGTTGAGTGAGCTCACGTCGTCCCAGCCCCCGCGTGCCTCACCTTCTCCACAAAGAGGGGGTTCTCCTGTTCTCTTTGCCCGCCCAGACCTGTGTCCCTCTGCAGCTGCGAGTGATCTGGTCTCCTTCGGCGGGAGTGAGGATGACATGCTGGACAGCATCACTCGGCGCGCCTGCGTACTTCGTCTTCCTCCGCTCTCACGACTGTCGACGGCGCCGAAGACAAAGGTTACGAAAGGTTGCCTCCCTTGGATGAGTCAGTGGCCGCCCATCTTTGCCCGCCCACTGCCATTGGCTGGAAGGCTAAAGCCTCACACCCATCCAAGCCGTGCAGGACGACTTCGGCCCTCGCCGGACGTGCCTATACGTTGGCTGGACAGGCTGCCTCAGCACTGCACTCCATGGCAATCCTACAAGTGTTCCAGGCCAAACTTCTTGCTGAAGCAGACAAGTCTGCCCTGGACCCTACCACTCTGGCGGAGTTGCGAAGCGCAACGGACCTGGCACTACGCGCTACTAAGGCCACAGCCCAGGCAATTGGTAGGTCCATGGCCAGTTTGGTCGTGCTCGAACGCCACCTATGGCTCACGTTGACGGAAATCAAGGATGCGGATAAGGTCCCCTTCCTTGATGCCCAGGTTTCTCCCACGGGCCTGTTCGGACCTGCTGTCGAAGGTTTCGCGGAGCATTTCTCTGCAGCACAAAAGACGTCCCAAGCCATGCGACACTTCCTGCCGAAACGCTCCAGCTCCGCAACTGCTTCCGGCCGCCCCAAGTCTGCGCCGCCTCAGCAGACTGTGAAACCTGCTCCAGCCGCTGCCGCCACTGCTTCAGCTCAGCCAGCCAAGCCGGAGCCTAGACAACGCTCCCGCTCGGCCAGACGCTACCCCTTTCCAAAGCGTCAGGGACCCCGGCCCAAGCTGGTGCTGGAGCCGGCGCCTCCACCATCGTCCTGATCTAAGGGACAGGAAGAGGAGGGGGCAAAGTCTCGCGCTGGCCGGACCAACCCCCAAAAGGCCTCTGTTATGCCTCCAAGCACCCCGCAGAGTTCCGGGTGCCGAGGTCGAATTGTTTTGTGTGAAACCTGTTGTGAACACTGGGCCCGTTCAAGTTGCGCCCACACAATCAGTCGCTGTTATAGCGAACAAAATAAAACACAAACATTTTCAAAAAGAGAGCAAATTTCTTCTTCCATCGATAAAGGGTGTCTCGCCTTGTCACAATAGCCAGCCACCCGAACCAATCCTACCTCTGGCCGCCCGGGCAGAGGCCTGGCAGGCTACATCCCCGGAGTGTCAGAATGGGTTATGGGGATAATAAAACGAGGCTATTCACTCCAATTCGCTCGAAGACCCCCGCGCTTCAGCGGCGTGGTCCCCACCTTAGTGGTAAGCAAGGACGCACACGTCCTGCGCTCCGAGGTGATGATATTGCTGGAAAAGGGTGCCGTGGAGGTAGTCCATCCAGCCCAGAGCGAGTCAGGATTCTACAGCCGTTACTTCCTCGTCCCCAAGAAGGATGGAGGTCTGCGACCCATCCTCGATTTGAGACACTTGAATCGGGCCCTCATGAAACGGCCATTCAAGATGATCACATTGAAGCAGATCCTCTCGCACATACGCCCAGGGGACTGGTTCTTTTCTCTGGATCTGAAGGACGCTTACTTTCACATCCAGATAGCCCCCCATCACAGACGATTCTTGAGATTCGCCTTTGAGGGAGTGGCTTATCAATACACGGTCCTGCCCTTCGGCTTGTCCGTGGCTCCCCGTACATTTACCAAGTGCATGGATGCGGCTCTTTCCCCTCTGAGGCAGAAGGGAATCCGCATCCTCAATTACCTCGACGACTGGCTCGTTCTGGCCCAGTCAGAGGCAGAGCTGTTATCCCACAGAGCACTTCTTCTCAGCCACTTGGACTGCCTAGGACTCAAGGTCAATTTGGCCAAGAGCACACTGCATCCCAGCCGACGAATCTCGTTTCTGGGAGCAGTTTTCGACTCAACTCACATGAGAGCAATAGTCGTGCCAGAGCGGGCTCTGGCAATACGGCGGCTCGCGGCCTCTCCCCCTCAAAAGGTTTCAAAAGATGCTAGGCCTTATGGCCTCAGCATCCCCAGTGCTAGAGTTGGGCCTGCTGCGCATGCGGCCCCTTCAGCATTGGCTGAAACCTCGGGTTCCGTCTCATGCGTGGCGTCACGGACGTTTGCATATCAAGGTGGACCAGGCCTGTGTAGAAGCCCTGATCCCCTGGAAGAACTCGCAATGGATGGAGAGAGGCGTGCCCCTGGGTATGGTCTGCAGAAGGAAGGTGGTCACGACAGACGCTTCCAACATGGGTTCCAGCTTTCGGCCTGTGGACGAAAGCAGAGGCGGGGATTCACATCAACTGCCTAGAGATGCTGGCAGTGTGTCGAGCCTTTCCTCCAAGTGTGTCACCAGGGGGGACTTTCCTCCAAGCGCCTCTTCACTCTAGTAAAGGGCCTTCTGGAGTGGGCTCAGCTCAACCTGTGTTCACTGAGGGCAACACACGTACCAGGCAGACTGAACCGAGGTGCGGATGTGTTATCGCGAAGCAATGTCCCTTCTGGGGAATGGACGCTTCATCCGCAGGTGGTCCAGAAGATCTGGGAGGTCTTTGGCAAGGCAGAGGTCGACCTCTTCGCCTCAGAAGATAATTGTCATTGCCCAATGTATTATTCGAAGGACAGGGACGCATTGGCCCACGATTGGCCTAACCTCCTCCTGTATGCTTTTCCCCCGACATCCTTGATTCCTCAAGTACTCAAGCGAGTCAGGGAACAGAAACACAGGCTCCTTCTGGTGGCCCCTCTCTGGAGAAACCAGCATTGGTTCTCAGAACTGTGCCAGCTGCTCGTAGCAGCCCCCTGGCCCATTCCCCTGAGATGGGACCTCCTCTCTCAGGCGGACGGAACAATATGGCACCCCCAGCCCAAGCTGTGGGCCCTGCACCTCTGGTGCCTGGATGGGAGCCTGTGAATCTCTCAGAGAGTGTTCTGAACACAATCTCTCAAGCTAGAGATCCGTCTACAAGACGCCTCTACACTCTTAAGTGGTCGGTCTTCTCCGCCTGGTGTTCTACCCGTGGCGAAGGCTCAATCTCCTGTGACATTTCAGTGATATTGTCTTTTCTTCAAGAGCTGTTGGATAAGGGACGCTCCCCTTCCACGCTTAAGGTCTATGTGGCTGCTATAGCGGCTTCTCATGCCCCGATAGCGGGCCAGTCAGTAGGCAGGAACAACTTGGTTGTTCGATTCTTGAAGGGATCCAGGAGGTTGAATCCTCCTCGTCCCCACACTATCCCTACATGGGACCTCTCAACGGTCTTGAGGGCACTGAAAGGTCCTCCTTTCGAACCGTTATCAAGTTCAGATCTTCAACCCCTGACGTTTAAAGCCGCCCTGTTGCTGGCTTTAGCGTCAGTCAAGCGTATGGGAGATTTGCAGGCACTCTCTGTGAGCCCCTCCTGTCTTGAGTTCGGACCAGGCGACTCCAAAGTCATTCTGAAACCGAGACATGGATATGTGCCTAAAGTGCCCTCTACTCCCTTTCGGGCACAGGTGATTACGCTTTCTGCACTCCCTCCCTCAGAGGAGGATCAGGAGTTGAATCTGCTCTGCCCAGTCAGGGCATTAAGGATGTACATTGAGCGGTCCGCCTCCTTTAGGCAGTCGGAACAGCTCTTTGTTTGCTTCGGTGGCCGCAATAAGGGGCATCCGGTCACAAAGCAAAGACTCTCTAGATGGATAGTCGATGCTATTACGTTAGCTTACTCCTCCTTGGGCCTGCAATGTCCCATCGGAGTACGTGCCCACTCGACCAGAGGCATGGCCTCCTCTTGGGCGTGGTCTAGTGGTGTATCTATTGCAGAAATTTGTGCGGCGGCCGGCTGGGCCTCGCCGTCCACCTTCACTAGGTTCTACAACCTGGACGTCCCTGCCCTGCAGGCGAGGGTCCTTTCTGCATGAGTGAGTTACAGGGGAGCGACTTCAGGCTGTGCCTGCAGACTGTATTGATTTCGCTGCACTTAGGCCCCGCTAGGTGCTTGGGCAGAAGTCTATGAGTCGTTCCTCTACCATGGCACGGCGTGTATGGAACGGTTCCCATAGCGTCTAAGCGATGCAGTACGAGTGTAGTATCGAAAGGAAACGTACTCGGTTACTGTCGTAACCTCGGTTCCCTGAGATACGGGAACGAGTACTGCGTTACTGGCCGTGCCACGTCGCTGCACGACTTAGTCGTCGCTTCAGTCGAAGTAACCTGAGGATCCTATGGCGAAACAGCCGCTTATATGGCCATATGGCCCCGCCCTTTCTGGCGGGCTTCGGCGGGCTTCGTTGCCATAGGCTCGTGCAGCACCACTGCCGAGGCATTGGTTCGTTTCGTTTCTCTGCACGATCCAATGTCCGTGCAGTTTCACTGCGTTATTAAAAAAGGCTTCAGTCAAGGAGAAAAAAGGACTTTTTCCCATAGCGTCTAAGCGACGCAGTACTCGTTCCCGTATCTCAGGGAACCGAGGTTACGACAGTAACCAAGTACGTTTTGCCTCTTTGTCACCATCTCTGTGTTAAAACCTGCAATATCAGTTATTTGCGGAATTATCTTTATTACATGGGTTGTGCAATGGCAAGGCTCCAGCACAGATGAATCTAATGTTTTGAGGTGTATGTGTGGCTGTCAGTCACTGCACTGGTGTGGATGTACTTCGGAATCACAGATTCTAGCCTACGTCTTGGAATATACGACCCAAATAAGAATTTTCACAGGGTATTGTCATCTAAACAAGTAAGTATGTCTGTTACTTTTGTTCTGAACAACAGAGGAAAAAAAGCATTACAATAAATCATGCTTAATTGGTGACTGAATCTAACGATCGCTTAGTTCATATTACACCAAATGGTGCAAATTATTATTACTGTTAAACTTTGTTCTCGAATTGTTAATGTTAACATCAGCGTTGCATGACTATTTAGTGTGTATTAGTGTGTAAATTTCATTTTCTGTACAGTCCATTCTGTAATTGTTATATCATTTGAATTTCATATAAAGAAATGGTTATTTTAACCCAAAAAGCAAATGTATGTTCCTTAGAACTGGTTCTCTTTAAAATACAAATCTTGTGTAATCTCACGTAGGCTATCTCAGATGCACATTTAAAACTGGAGTATAATTTAATTTCAGTCACATGTGTTTCATAAACACATAATCCTTTCTGGATTACAATTCACCATCAAAATGATAAATTCAATTATTCTAGCAGCTGTGAGAAAAGGCTTTAAATGATTTGGAACCTGCAGCATCCTCACATGTGATAAAGCCTACTAGCCAGGACATTTTTTATATATATTTACAGACGTGACGTAATGACACATGCTCGAATTTCCCGTGAATTCCTACCAGTACTGCTCAAATTAGAAACCATTATACAAGCTTACCGTTGTGATTAGGGCTAAAGTAAGGAGATAGTTTTGAACACTGGTTGGCACAAGAATTGATTTTGGATAATTGTTAAAGGGGTCATCGGATGCTAAGTTCACTTTTTCATGTTGTTTGAACATTAATCTGTGTTGGCAGTGTATGTACAAATCTACCCTATAATGATAAAAATCCATGCAGTGGTTTTTAATTAATCTGTAAAAATAATATCCCCTTTTTCAAATTAGCCATCACACCGACCAGAGGTCGCTCCCGTGATAGTTGATTGACATGAGCTCTTACCTCAGACCAGCTGTCACAGTCCAGGAACTTTCCTTGTTTCGATGCCGAAGCAGGGATGTAAGTTAGACAAGAATATCTCCGATTGAGCGATTGAGGTATTGTGTTGCTGGATGTAATAATGAACATAGTGGTCATCATTTACTCCCGACATCTGAGCCGCTGAAGATGCAGTAGATTACGTTTGTTTGGAATGCGCCTCCCGATCTACATATATCCGTCTATGTTCGTATGAATTATTCATGATCCAGCTTCACTTACAGCAGAAGTGTGAAGAAGTGTTTTTTATGAGTCTTTGCAATCGCCTTTCCTTATAACGTGGTAGTTAGGAAGTTTAGCGGCTAACACGGCTAAAGTAAACAAGATCGTCATTCCACAGAGATAAGAGAGGGTGGGGTGAGTAGAGCTCATTTGCATTTAAAGGAACAACCCCTTAAAATGAGATGATTTTTGCAGAGCTCATTTTGACAAGGTAAAAAGGGTGTTGTTTTACAAAACCATTGAGAATTCAAAAGTATATTAGAGATTTTTCATTAAGACCCTAAAGAATCATATCAACTTGTGGAAAATGGGCATCCGATGACCCCTTTAAACAAAAAAAGTTACGGTAGCTTTAATCGAAAAAAAAGTTGGAATTCATTACCTAAAATAAAAAGTGTAACAGATTACAATTTTATATGCATGACTGTTGAATGAGGCCCAGTGAGTGTGAAGGTTTTCCAAATGAACAGCATTTATTTTTGCAATTCTGTAAATTCCACTCTTCGCCTTTGAAGCTGTACGTACATGTGTTTTTGTTCAATTGCAGTTCTAAATGGCTGTTTTAATTGCGACTGCTGTCTAACAACAAAACATGAGCACATCCTTCAGCAAGCACTGACAGAGCCCAACATAAAAATTCCCCAGGCTTTCAGTGACCTAACAGGTCAACCTCTCCAAATGTCTTCCAAGTCAGTGACCCTTCGGCCAGATTTGGGCTCCTCCGCACTCCTGCAGCTGTTAGGGGGTTTATTAGCGGACCGATAGGGTGTACGTTTCTAATGACGGTCCACTTCTCTGGGATACTACATCAGAGCCATGGCATGCCAGGACAGCGGCCGAGAGCCACGTCACGGCTGGAATTACATATTGATTGCTTGTTTGCCACAGTCTTAACAACCAGCTCTGCCAACACAGGCTCTGAGCTATCGCTGGACGCTTGCGCCATTTACCTGCCCTGGTAATTTAGACAGATGAACCATACAGAAGACGTGTAGAAACTAATGCGGGATTGTGGTGTGCTGATATCATGCAAAGATTAGCAGACGCTACTGAGTGTCATGGCCTTATGGGGAGTGAGAGATAAGGGGCCACTTGCATGATTTACACACTTGCATGATTTACACACACATTTTCTTCGAACATGTTCTCACCTTGGAAGCTTTCTTCTGAAAAATGCATGCTCTGTATTGGGAATTATGACATTCTGATCTAAATCCGTGTAATATTTTAGAAGACTAAAATAAAGCCCCTCATCAGACCTGGTGGGTGGCGTAAAGTCTGCGTCTTTGGCAAAGGCATGCAAAGATGTACCGAGGTTAGCTCACTGAGCAAGAATGTATGATTTATTTCCCTTCAACCTTCCACCCTTTTCTTCCCACATCTCCTGCCCACAGAGAAATAAACCCGATCATCCCACCTGAAGGCTCTTGCTTTGAGTTTAACAGGCACACTTGCTATGCAGTGAGCTAACAGATATGCATATGTTTGATCAGAACTCTCTTTTAGAAAATAGCATGAACTAGCATATTTCTCATACCGTTTCTTCTGTATGTACTGTACTGTACTGTAGTATGTTAATTATGCGTCTAAAAATGATATGTATGCATATGTTTTACAGCATTTATATATAATAGGGCACAGCAGATGTAATGCATTGTATTCATCTTGAATTTTCATTCAGGTATGGGGAATAAATCTTAAATTATTATAGTTATAGTCTCCTTTTTAGTGCAATATATTTTTTTTTTAATTGGATTAAAAAAAACATTTGATTTACAGTAGGCATGGGCTGATAGTAAAATGTTGGCCAATACCTGGCCAATTAAAAAAAAAAAAATGCTGGTCAATATGGTTATGTTTGACAATGGAACAATTTAAATTTAGTAAAAAAAAAAAAAGGTAATTAAATACTAGAAAGTCAAATGATAGATATTAATTTTGAGATTTGATAAAGATTACATTTTCATTGATATATGATGTTATTTATAGCGCAGGTGATTTCTTCAAATGAAAGCCCATGAAGCAAAGAAGACAGAGCCTAGATCAGAGGTTTATGCTCCAGTGGTAGACCCTTTGTTTGAAAATTGTATTACTGCTTAGACCATCTGTTTCACATACTATTAAAAAAGCTAGACAGCATGTTCTATGCAGCATTCAGTATGCTAGTTTTCCATTCTGAACATAGCCAGAGACTCCAGAAGAGCATGTCAGGCTCCAGCAGTTGCTAGGGAGACTGTGCTATGTTAGTGTACTGCCATCTAGTGATTCTAACAGCTTCTACATTCAGTTTTGCAAAGAAAAAAAAAAATTCACGTGACAATTTTTTTTTTATTATTGTCCTCTGTTGCTGGGCAGCACATATTGTATGTGTGTGTGTATGAATTAGCACCTGTGCTCCCTCAAGTCTGCACACATTCTGGCAATTATCATATTTCTCATTTTTAGATCAGTTTATAATTGCATGCAAAAGCATGTGCATGTATGTGTCTATAGGGGCTCAGTTAAGGCTCCCTGGCCTTCATCCAACAGTCAGTGTCGTTGTTTCTGCATTAAAAGAGGTAGTATATTTCTTCAACACCTCCACATTCAGAAATAGCTACCTTACTCACACATCTATTTACAGCACTTCAGTCACACACAAACACGCTTAACTCTGGACGAACAGAAACGTGCGGGGTGGTCAGCGAAAAGCCCCTCAATTATAATTGGTACATGAACCCGCTGGGTCCTAATTTGCTTTCTCCAGTTTCACTGATCTGGCAACCTACGCAACCTTGAAAAATGTCACTGCACCACTGCAGCCAGCCAATAGGGAGATGGTGGATGGAAAAAAGGCAAGGTTGAACCCGTATCATGGTATATAACAAACAAACAACATTTAAAGAGACAGTTCATCCACAATTGAAAATTCAGGCATATTTACTCAGCCTCTCATGGCTCAAAACCTGTATGCAGAACACAAAAGATATTTTTAAGAATGCTGGTAATCAAATAACTTTGGACCACATTGAGTTTAATTGTATGAGCTATAAAATGCTGTAATGGAAGCATTTTTTCATAACATCTTCTTTTTACATGACATGGAGGTGAGGTAATGATAACACGATTTAAAAAATTTTGTTTGCAAATGCCTTAAAGGAGAAGTCCACTTCCAAAACAAAGATCCACATATAATGTACTCACCCCCTTGTCATCCAAGATGCTCATGTCTTTCTTTCTTCAGTTGTAAAGAATTTATGTTTTTTGAGGAAAACATTTCAGCGTTTTTCTCCATATAATGGACTGCTATGGTGCCCCGATTTTGAACTTCCAAAATGCAGTTAAAATGCGGCTTCAAACGATCCTAAATGTGGTTGTAAATGATCCCAACCGAGGAAGAAGAGTCTTATCTAACAAAACGATCGGTTATTTTCATAAAAAAAAAAAAAAAATACAATTTAAATACTGCATATCAAATTTGATTTTTTAATAGCACTCTCCTAATACATTAATACATTAGGCATATTAAGTGTTAATGGTTTTCTACGGGAGGAAAACGCTTAACGAGACTTTGTGCATTGCGTTCATATTCTGCTGATCTTGCTATTAAATTAGTTTTAACAAATTAATCGTTTAACCACCATAGCGTATTGTCTCCATTGGCAACATGCACAATTTGCAGAGAGTGCAAGTGGCGATTGCAAGTGACATTGTAATTTAGTTTCTTTTTTCTTGTCTTAACTACATGGTTACTGTTGTAAAATGTTGAGAGATTCAATTAAAAAAAATATATAAATAATTAAAATAAAATAAAAAATAAAAAAAAATTTCCCTACTGGGAAAATATCTGAGTTTCTTTTTTAAAGTTAATTTGTTTTCCCATTAATGGCAGCTCTACTGTCCCCATCTTGAGAGAAATTTAGGATTAAGTGCAGAGGTGAGCTGTGTAAACATGATGCTTACTGTAGTTCTAGACTAAATGGGAACATGCATTTACTCATCTCACTTGCACAAAAACAGACGCATTATTCCTTAAAATGAATAGAAACTGTGAAATGCAAACTCCAAATACAAACCTGCAATAAAATGAAGTATGTTAAATAACACAAATACCCTTTACGTGTTCAAGCCTTAATTTAATACTAATAAGCAAATATGACTTTAAGTTTACATTCCGTTCAGCCTAAGGCATATTCATTTCACTTTTGGTGTGAAAGGGCTTTTACATTTGCCAAAAATCTAACTTTTTTTTTCTATTAAAACAAACAAAAAAGCCCAGCCCAGATGATTAAAAAAAATTGCAGAGGTAACATAATGCATTGCTTTCCATAAAAGTAACTAAATAACACTATTGGTTATTTTTTTAGGGTGTAACACAAGCTTTTCATTGATGTATGGTTTGTTAGGATAGGACAATATTTTGCCAAGATACAACTATTTGAATATCTGGAATCTGAGGGTGCAAAAAAAAAAAAAATCTAAATATTGAGAAAAGCGCCTTTAAAGTTGTTCAGATGAAGTTCTTAGCAATGCATATTACTAATCAAAAAATACGTTTTGATATATTTACTGAAAGAAATTTACAAAATATATTCATGAAATATGATCTAATGATTTAGTGATTCTAATGATTTTTGCCATACAAGAAAAAAATATATAATTTTGACCCTTACAGTGTATTATTGGCTATTGCTGCAAATATACCGTGCTTAAGACTGGTTTTGTGGTCCAGGGTCAAATATTGTAATGCATTTTTTTTTAAGTAACCCAACACTGTCAGTAATGGATTGTAACTATTCCATCATGATGTATGGATTATTAATGGCCAGTGTTTCAAAATGCATGCATTTATTTATTTATTTATTTATTTGACTGCGAAACTTTGCCGACATTTTGCCAAGTGACTGCACAATTATTCTGCCGTTTAACAAAGTTTTTAACACTTTTCTCTCGTAGAGAAATGTACAAATTATAAGGTGATTGAATGACAGTGGACCTATCTGCTGCTGCTGTTTTAGCACTGTTTATCTGTCACAGATAAAAGGACACGTAATGAATTAGATCTCTCCTGTCATGATGTCAGCATGGATGATTAGTGGCCATGGATGATTATATGACAATGAACCTTTTTTGCCTACATAATAGCACCAAAATTCCATTAACAAGACTGCTGCAGTTTAACGAAGCTTTTAGCACTTTCACGCATCTGTCAAAGAGAAATTGATAGCCTGTATTGGATTGGCTCTGTCCCATCATGATATCATTATGCATGATTAACGGCTTATGATTGATGTATGATATCATCCGTGATTAACCCTGACTGATTCCAGGACAAACTGTTCTTGTGTTGAAGCGAGTGTGATGTGCGAGCGGTGAGTCAACATGGACATCCCATGGACTTCCCAGTGACAGGACACAGATCATGCGCGTGATAATGTGCCATTACATAAGCAACGATGATGACTATGGTAAGCAGAGAGGTCGGCCGAAAGCAACTAGGGCTCCTTTGTTGATCCTTTGTACACACACACGGCGCGCACTGTTGTCCGGCAGGCGTAGGAGCTGCTCTTCTCTCCGCGCACGGCTCTGGCCCCATCGGTGGCCGCATATTTGTCTGATGAGTCAGGAATGTGGTTGCATGCCTTACACATGAGCTATTACTGAACACAGGCCCCAGTAGAGCACAGCCAGTGCGCTCATTCACAGACGGGGAGGGAGGGAGAGAGCGAGAGGGAGGAGGCTCAACAATAGAGAGGCAGGAGCGCGCTGAGCCAAAGTCAGAAGTGAACAGACGCACGAAAGGAAAGAGTGTGGCTGCGTCGGCAGCTAAAACACAAAGGCCTTTTCATCCATTTATCATCAGAGGAAACATCTCCACCTCTGATACTAGCGCTCATCTGAGCTCCGAGTGGATTGTGTAGGTTTTCTGCGTGTCGCCTGGATGCCCGTTGACTTGGTGATCCCTCCTCCGCTGTGGACAGACATGCACGAGAGCGAGATGAGGCTGAAGATGCGCGTCAGGCGCATCAAGGAAGGACGAGATCTGAGAGGTGAGTTGGACAGAGAGTGTGTGCTTGTGGGATTTAGAGATACAGGAGAGTTTTGCATGCACCTTTTGGTCATTTAGGATTTCCTTCCCTTAATATTTCACCTTGCCACTTTGTTAGTGTAGTTATGGGAGTGTATCAGAGTGCATCATTGCTTCACAGTATGTGTGCATGTGTATATGCAAGAGTGTGTCTCATTCGCTTGGTGTTATTGCATCTCACTGACCTCCTTCTTATGTCTGGACATTGATGACAAGTAGGTGCAGTCGATTTTTAGTTACCTGTCATCATGAGTTTTAATCTTTGACTTAATTTGAATACAGGGCCAGCACAGGCGACTTACTGCATTATTCCTCATGAGCAAACTGAAAGTGAATGCAAACAAGAGATATTACATTAAAAATCACAAAACACCTGTTTTAAGTACTTTATACAACTATTTTGTTTATATAAGAGGAAATTGAAACTCTTTGATTTTTTATGAAAATTAACGTAGATTAGCATTTAAAATTTTTCGTGAATATTTCCAATGAAAACTTTGGGTCTTACGTGTATGATATTTAAGGAACTCGTCCCAGTGGTTTTGCTGCAACACCTTCTCCCACATGTCTTATTTAGAGTTTGCCAGTACAAAAGTTCAGGTGAAGATTTGCAATACTATATCAGCAGATTTTAATTGCCCTCGATCTATCATTGCTTGACATCAACAGCAGAAGTATGGAAACCCGATGACTGTGAGATTTGAAATATGACATTGTGTCATACCATCAATCTGAATGTGTCTGAACTTGCTGGAGTATCATATCCCCCGGAACAAATTTAGCAGGCTTGTTGTAAGCTCCTGCTAAGCAAGGCCCTAAATACTACAGATCTGTATTTAGTCCTCACACACTCATGCACACATTCATACGGATATATTTTGAGACATAATGCACACTGTTCATTTTTTTATTTCTTTTCAAAAAGCGCAGATAGAACTCTCCTTTTGTTTAATAAAAAATAAAACAATCTGCACAAAACAAAATGCATTTACCCAAAGTAACTTACAAAGGAGGAGCTAAAGCAATTAGCTAACAATAATTGCAATATGCAATGGCAGGTTTATTAGACAACTAGCTTAGGATCACACCAGTATATACTCTGAAAGTGAGGGTTGTTTTACTCAACCACTGAGTTTTCCAGCCTGTAAGTGTAACTCCTGCGCACCATGTGGAGCGCTGAGGATATTTTTGGGGACTGATATCATTGAAATCTCTCTGTTAGAGAGGGGATCTGTGCTGCTTTTTCAGAAGCTGTAATATTTCAAACCAGATGTTCAGGAAAACCAAAACACATTTTCTGTGGATGTTAGATTAAGTCGCTTGTTGAGGTTCACTGCTGTTCTTCTTCAGTATGGTTGTCTTGTTTTTCAGTACAGTTCCTGTTTTAAGCATAAACTCACTTCATTTTGATCTGTTTTTTCAAAAAAACAAGACTTCTTAAGTTATTTTGCTTCTCAAGTAAATGTGTTGATTTAAAAATAGATATCTGTACTGGAAAATGACAGAAATACTGTCAATTTTTTTTTTTATTTTTATTTTTTATTTTTTGCAGTTTAAATGTGACTGTGCATGTATTGCTCTATTATACACTCAAACCACATGTCAGATTCTTCAGTGCAAGCACTTTTTGAAAGTTTTGCATTTTATGCAAAACAAAACGGTTGCTTGCAACACAGAATATGAGTTAATCCTACACTAAAATCAATAATGCAACCCTCAGAGCGGATTTGCTCTGCCCGTCTGTCCGCCACACTAGGACATGCTGACATCATGCCTGTGGAATGTTAGCCATCAGGACGGCCAACCAGGTCTGCACTAATTCAGTCAAGGCACTTCACATCTGCTCGCCTTCTATTTTTCTGTCCTTCCACATGCTTTTCTTTTTCTGCATGGTCTGGAAACTAGCTTTGACTTTGGACTGTGATGTCATAAGGCAGGCTAATCAGTCGTGGGATGTTAAAACCTCATGTCAGAGCATGTTTGCCTCACCTGGTGCACTGGGTGCTAGTCAAAACTTCTGGGGTGCATATGTGTGTGCGTGTGTATCCCAAAGAGTGGAGACAGCCTGTTGGCCACCCGCATGTTGAGCAATGATGTCATCTTGCTTGGCGGTTGCTTTTAATAGCTGGAAACAGGCAGCCCTTGAGCTGGGCCTTAAAGGGCCAGGCGCTCCTTTTAAACAAAGCACGTTGCTGATTTGAATATTCAGCTTGTGCTTTTATATGATCAAAACTCACTGAGTGAGAGGTTTGAAACAACTTCCTGGTAGGTTGTTAAACTCTTGGCTTGAAGTCAATGGCCTGGGGTTACACCAGTGTAATTCGAGTAACACTGACACTTTTTTCCGTGACAAGAGCGGGTCGTGATGTCATTTGTGACTCATGTGAAAAGGTCTTTTAAACAGGTCTGTTTGGTTTGACTCACACAGCGTATCTAATGGCCTTGCTGAATGATGTCATGTGAACATTACATTGAAAAGTCCAGAACTCTTTATCTACTGTGAACTGGGTTAGTAAATGTTGAATTGGAAGAAATGAGTGGAATGGTGGATGAATAAATGCCTTCTCCAGTCACATGCATCTACTTACACGCGCTTACTTCATGCCGATGAGCTCATCTGCTTTTATTGCCTGTATTCAAATGTTTATTTTCTTCTGTCGCTATTTTGTTTCTCAATCTCAAAATAGTCATTCTTCCATCTTGATTTGCATGTGCCTGTATGTCTCAGACAAATGAACCAGGGAAACTCAAACACTAATTCAAAGTGATGTCATTGCCCTGTCTGCTGGCTTTGGAGCCTGAGGTAGCGTGTCTCAGATTTTTAGACAAGCGAGTACTGATTCCAGCAGTTGTCTTTATTTCAGTTGTTTAAAGAAATAACACAAGAACACTGTGAAATTGAATGATGCTGCTTTAGGCTTGAGGTTACCAAATAAGAAGGCTAAAAGTGGCTTTATTAGAGATCAGAAACATTAAATGGAAAATAGTTAAATATTAATAGTAGTATAGTATAATAGTTAAAATATTGTACATGGTCAAAACAAACAAATAAATAATACTGTGACCGGTACATGGGTGGGCATATCTTAAGTAGGTCACAGATTTATTTTAAATATATAATACAGTTCCTCTGTGCTGTTATCGTAATACAGAAGTTGTGGGGAGGACTCGCTACTCTTTTGAATTTAGAATGAATTATAAAATTATTTATTATCGATATCATTATATTTATCATCCTTGGTGTGAATAGAAGCTGGAGTGAGAGAGTGGGTGTGTGTACGTGCTTCCTCTGAATTCTGGTTGGGTGTCAGTGTTCCTGTGGCCTGCCTCATTCCCACTGCTGATGCTGGTCACAGGGAGAGGAGATGAGATCATGCAGGAAGCAGGAGACCGGAGAACCAGACACTGACACCCTATCTGCCTTGTAAAGTGGCAGAGCTCGGCTTTCACCAGCCCATTGGTTTTCCCATTTCCTTTTCAAAGAGGGGGTTAGATACTCTTGCAAACCAGCAGTAGCGTAGACCGATACGCTAGCTAAAGCTATAGCTGATGGTTACAAAGTGGCTTGCTTGAGTGAAAAAGTAAACATGGGTTCAGAGAGTGTAAAAACAATACCACGGTTTTGCAAGGAACAAAAGATTTCTTCATCCTGGTGGAGGGTCATCTACTGTACACCAAGTGTACTGGATATGCTAGAGCAGAATTGAAACGACAGGATGTTTCTGCTGTGGCGGAAAGGCTTCTTGGCCCCTGTGGAATTTGTGTTTGGGGTTCATGTGTAATTCAGTTGGTTAGGATGTTTGGAAACCCCCTTCATTGTTAATAATATTCCATTCTTACTGTAAGAAATTGAGTTTGCAGCAAAGTGTGTGTGTGTGTATGTGTGTGTGTAAGAACAATGTGCACGCACACAATATTATTTTTATGCTTGTTGTTGTGTTGGTTTGCCCTCAGTGTGTTTGCAAATGTGTGGTAAGCTGAATCATATCCGTGATTATATTCATTTTAAACAGTTCTCTTCTTCTCTGTACCCTTTCAGGTGGCTTTGCAGCTTTTTCTTCCTGTTTTCCTGACCTGTGTGAGAGTAAACCAGCCACTATACTGCCTCTCAGTCTGTCCCAACCCTGTTTACCTGTGGCCAACGTCGGCCCCACCCGCATTCTTCCCCACCTGTACTTGGGCTCCCAGAGAGACGTCCTCAATAAGGTTGGTAGACCTCAAAAGTTAAAACAAAGTTTAAAAAAATAAACAAATCTATGACTTGGCTCGTTGTATAACTATTGCCTACAGACAACTTGAATATTGTCATATCAAGAAAATCTTTCAGTTTCTAGTGCTCAATAATTCCTGTCGTGAAGACATAACAAATTCATGAGGCATCATCAGATAACCAGGAATAGATTTCTTTTACCTGGAGGGTGTTTGTGCATACCTTGGAATGACTGAATTATAGCATATCTCATCACTTACATAGATAACAGCCAACTGAATGCATTCCGGGAAAATACTTTCATTGATGTTGAGTTGAGTTAAATGTTAGCCCTGTCAAGTTGACATGAAACTCACCACCAAAACATTTTTTCTTGACAGATTATCTTTCTACATATTTCTCATTTACAATAGCTTTAGAATGCATAACAGACTCACTGATATAGCTGGAATCTGCTCAAGGAAGATGTTGGATTTTTTTCCCTAGCTCTATATTTGTCAGTGGAATTCTTTGGAATTGGACTGTTTGTATGAACTTCTTCAAAACATCCATCTTTTACCAGGAACTGATGACTCAGAATGGAATCACCTATGTACTAAATGCCAGCAACACCTGCCCCAAACCTGATTTCATCAGCGACAACCACTTCATGCGCATTCCCGTCAACGACAGCTACTGTGAGAAGCTGCTTCCTTGGTTGGAAAAAACCAACGAGTTCATTGGTAAGAATGTCAGACTTTGTGGTTTGCTGAATGGACAATGGTGTATTCTAGAGTTTGTAAGAAATTAGAGAAGGTAGAACATCTAAGGTTTGGGGTTTGGTTAACACAAGCCATCTGTGCATCAGCATTTGAGGGAGGTATGAATGATGTCAGCGTTTGAGGTGGTGCGAATGAGATTACCTCATTGCTTTGTGTGCAGTTTAACAGTGGAACTGCTTTTGACCAGTTTGCTGTTTCTCTCTATTCACAGACAAAGCCAAGGTGTCAAACTGCAGAGTCATCGTCCATTGCTTGGCTGGCATATCCCGGTCTGCAACCATTGCTATTGCCTACATCATGAAAACTATGGGCCTGTCCTCAGATGATGCCTACAGGTAACTGCAGCCCTTTGGATGTTCAGACACTCTATGGACTGGCGAAAAGACCGGCCTAGACCAAGATCCATGTCTCAAGACATGGCTTCTGTCATTAAGTCTGATAAGAAAAGAAAACCAGCTGAATTCTGGCATCTAACTGAATTTGTTCATATCTGACATTCCTGTAGGTTTGTGAAGGACCGTCGGCCATCAATATCTCCAAACTTTAACTTCTTGGGTCAGCTGCTGGAGTTCGAGAGAGGCTTGCAAATGAAAAAGAGTCTACCCTGTGACCCCATAAGGTTATCAGGAAAGCCTGAAGAGGTAGCAGAGGTCCAAAAAACGGAGCGGCAAACCTCAGAGAGCGATCACTGTGACCAGCGGTCTCCACAAGCCACAGAGATCATGGTAAAGCCTCCATCGCCTACCTCACTGCAGAAAGACCTTAGCTCCCTTCACCTGTCCACCGAGCGAATCCTTCAAAACAAACGGCTCAAGTGCTCCTTCTCCCTTGACATCAAGTCTGTCTACTCCTCGAGCCAAAACCAGCAATCTTCTCCCAACTCCTTATTGTCAGACTCTGAAAACATACCCAAACTCTGCAGACTTGACAGCATAAATAACAGCAATGGAGTATGCCAATACCCTTCAGCGGTGAACCACCCAAGCCCTACGGAGTCACAGTGTATTGCTGTGACTAGCAAGTCCAGGACGAGCCAGCAAAGAGAGAGGTGGGAAAATGGTGGCTTGGAGAGGTTATCTGCAACGACTCTTTCCCTAAATCTGAAGCAGGGTAATTGCGGGCCAAGACCCCAGGATCCCATTTGCGAGACCAACTCAAAGGCGCCTTCTTTCCTCAGCTTGCCGCTGGGTAAATCTCCTTCTTGGACCACGCATAGAGGCTCAAATGAGGCCACCACCCCTATCACACCCACGGGCGACTGCCCTTGGTTCTTAGGCCATAATTTGGCACCATCTGGAATGGCTACCGGGAGCTCTCTGCACTTTGGCAGTGGTCCTGCCTATGCGGCTTACAGTTGCAGTGGCCAAACTGGCAACTCCAAGCCCAGCGTACACCAAAGGGACAAAACGCAAGAGCCACGGGACTTTCAGAACAGCTGGCTCGAGGACGGGAAAGCAGTAGTGTGCAGCGTATCACAAGTGGACACAAAATACAAGCGCCGCAGCTGCCAGATGGAGTTTGAAGAGGGTATTAACACAACACAAAGCAGCGAGGAATTTGGGAAGCTGGGCAAGCAGTCCAGTTTCTCTGGTAGTATGGAGGTCATCGAGGTATCCTGACAAAGATGACAATCTAACACGAAGGCAATAACTCTAGCGAAAGCTGCTTATTTATTACAGAGTTCTGTTGTTAAAGAGCTTTGGATCTGGGAGGGACTCATGTCTGTTGCCTTTTTCACACCAGGGCAGAAAAGGTGTAGTTTATGTATTAAAGAATACAGTAAGCACACTGTCCATTGGTTTTGCAAAAAGTCAAGTCTCTGGTATGGTGCTGGACTACAAGTGTTTTTAAGGAACTTATGCGAAATGCACTCACACCAAAGACCTCACAGAGTGACCTTTTCTGGCATGTCATCCTATACTCAGAATGAAGGAGGATGAATGGAGGATATTTTTCTAGCATGACCATACAAAAACAGTAAACATGAAAGAATGAAATGAGCGTGCGAGTGTTTTAATGCAAATTAGGGCAGTCACACTTAAGGACTTCTTACCTTCACCCTGAGGGGAACTGTACGAATGCCCAACTTTGAAATGATGTAATTGCTGTGCGACATTTATTTTTTGTCATTGCCCAATGTTTTATTTAGCTATAAATTGAGTAAATAAGGGCAGTTGCATTCAATAATGTCACTATTCAGTGTTATACATTTTATCAACAATGTAATAAAAGAGTGAAAATATGAAGTGTATGTTCAAGCTGAGATACTCTCAGACCTACTACTGTGCACTGAGCATGCTCAGAATGGCTGGCTACCTACAAAAAGACAAGCTGCATCCAGCAGCACTATGTACTAAGCTGTAAATCTAGACGTATTTACATATATGTGTAAAAGAAAATTTACTTCAATTTTAATGGTCTATTTAAAGTTTCATGCATTGTTGCTTTAATTTATTGTATTGGTTTCATTCTGGCAATGAGCAATAATATATTATTTGAAAACTTTACAGTCTTTGTCATCTGAGTCTTTATTGCAAACACAGCACAAACACATACATTTATAATGACTATAAATAGAGGAGCTAAAATACACATACACACACACTTTACTTGTGTGTGATATCTAAATGGGGGCAAACCATAAACTTCGGTTTTTAAAAACCGTTAATTATAAAAACTCAAATGTACACTCAAACTCTAACACTCTAAATTTTTACATTATTAGAATCAGAAAAAAAATCTTTACTTATATCATTTTTACAAATGTGGACGTCTCTGTATATCCAAAAATTTAGGGTTTCCCAAATATAAATATGTCCTGAAAGTAAGCTAGTTTGCTTACACAAACACGCACACACATACATGCACACACATATGCACACACACACACACACTCACACATGTTGGGTTTACATGATTTATGGGGACATTCCATAGGCGTAATGGTTTTTATACTGTACAAACCGTATTTTCTATCGCCCTACACCTACCCTACACCTAAACCTAGCCCTCACAGGAGACTGTGCACACTTTTACTTTCTGAAAAAAAGTCATTGTGCATGATTTATAAGCCTGTTTCCTCATGGGGACCTCACAAATGTCCCCACAAGGTCAAAATTTACTGGTATTACTATCCTTGTGGGGACATTTGGTCCCCATAACGTGATGAATACCAGGTGCACACGCACACACACACACACAAACACACACACATATATATATATATATATATATATATACGCACCCAGCAGAAAACATTCTCAGAACAAAGTTCTCTCAAAGTTATGATGTAGTTACATAAATAGAACATTCAAATTAATTGAAAGTAGTCTTTAAAAAAGCTAGTCAAGACAGTTAGGGTATGTTGAAAAACTAATTTTCTTCTCCAAATTCAAAATCGTCCTACATCGCTGTTTTACCTTTTTTTGTAAAGGCATTTGATCTTCTTTGCACGTTCACTTTGTAAACACTGGGTTGGTACTCCTGCATTGATGTAGGACGATTTTGAAGCTGGAGGAGAAAATGAGATGGGAGATTTTCGACCTACCTTAACTGTCTTGAACTGGAATGCACAGAGTACATGCAGAGCTAGACAAGAAAATAACTGATCGTTTTGCTAGATAAGGCCCTTCTTTCTTAGCTGGCATCGTTTAGAGCCCTTTGAAACTGCATTGTGGAAGTTCAAACTCGCAGGCACCATAGACGTCCACTATATGGAGAGAAATCCTGAAATGTTTTCCTCAAAAAAACATAATTTCTTTACGACTCAAAAATACTATTTAGACATGCAACGTTTCTTTCTGAAATGCTTTAGTTGGACTTCTGTCTAACATTTTTAAAAAGGTAACACTTTGGAATACAGTTCCATCATTAGTGAATAACTACACGTGAACAAATGACTAATGCACTATTAACATTCTAATAACTGCTATTGACTAACAAGAAACAAATCAGTAAATAATAGTACTCAGTTGAAAGTGGTAGTTCACTATTAGCTAATCAGTAGCTACTATTTTTTCATATCCCCAAAGAACTAAGAACCACTATAGCTATACAGGTTCATAATTAATGTAAATTATGCAAAATGTATAATTAATTCTACAGTAAAGATCATGGAAACCCACTAGTAATGACTCAGGTAATACCAAATACTTCAGAAGGAATTACTCATTTTTTGGAACTGTATTCTAAAGTGAAGATTATGATAACTCTAGTAATGACTAAAATCATTGTAAGCTATTGAGGTATTAGCTGCGTTCACACCAGCAGCGACTTCTGTCGCTGCATATTGCCAGTGGCTGTCGACGAGGTTGCTAGTGGGCGTTCTCACTACTGGTTGCCTTGACAGCGAATCAGGTTTCTTGCCGCTAAATACAAACATTTTGGAGGCAAAACACTAAATATAATATAAACATAAATTAAATATAATATACATAATTAAATAAATATACATACAAACAAAAACGAATGAGAAGCAGAGCCTACTTTTTTCCATTGAGTATGTTTATCTATGGCTGAGAGAGGAGAACGATCACATCAGCTCTACCGTCTTCTTTCCTATTGGCTGTCACTCCCGAAAGTCGCTCTTCATTTGCATAAAGTTGAGGGATTCTGAACTTTGTCGCGTCGCTGGACACGCCCCGTTCACACTACAAGCGACAAAGCGACACGATCCCATTCATTTCAATGGAGAGCTGGCGATTTCCGGCGACAAGAGCGACAGCGAGCTACAGCGACCGTTGGCGACCGGATGGGGCGTGTCCAGCGACGCGACTAAGTTCAGAATCCCTCAACTTTATGCAAATGAAGAGCGACTTTCGGGAGCGACAGCCAATAGGAAAGAAGGCGGTAGAGCTTATGTGATCGTTCTCCTCTGAGCCGTAGATAAACATACGCAATGGAAAAATATATGCTATGGTTCTCATTCGTTTTTGTTTGTATGTACAGATTTAATTTATATTTATATTATATTTAGTCTTTTGCCTCCAAAATGTTTGAATTTAGCGGCTAGAAACCTGATTCGCTGTCAAGGCAACCAGTAGAGGGAACGCCCACTAGCAACCTCGTCGCCAGCCTCTGGCGACATGCAGCGATAGAAGTCGCTGCTAGTGTGAACGGGGCTCCATCCGGTCGCCAACGGTCGCTGTAGCTCGATGTCGCGCTTGTCGCCGGAAATCACCAGCTCTCCATTGAAATGAATGGGATCGTGTCGCTTTGTCGCTGCCTGTCGCTTGTAATGTGAACGGGGCTTTACGCCGTATTTCCACTACAGCGTAGCGAGTGGAGCGGAGCAGAGCGTTTTCCATTCATTCCTATGGAAGTTGAGCGTACACGCATTGCGCAAGCGTTTAAGCTCAGCTTCCATAGGAATGAACTGAAAACGCACGCTCCGCTCTGCTCGCTACGTGCCAGTGGAAACACACCGTTAATGTAAGGTTTTGGATAGTAATGCGTCATTTGTTACTACATCCTTCTAAAGGAATTACTAATTATTTGGATCCGTATTCTGAAGTGAAGGTCATGGTAATCCACTAGTAATAATTCAAGTGTTACCAAAGCCATCGGAAGTATGACTATCCAGAACCTTACAAAAACCGCAATAGTTTTTAATTACTTTACTCATTACTAAGGAGTTATCATGATCTTCACTTTAGAATACGTATTTAAATAATTAGTAATTCCTTCTGAAGTATTTGGTAATACCCAAGTCATTACTACCTGATTTTACCAAGTACGACATGTTCCTGGATCAACATCTTTGTTGACCCTGGAACAACATTGTGATTAACCAATCAGATTTGAAAAAACAGTTTATAGTTTTTGTGAAGTTAAGGCTTACAATCACTGTTTGGTGCTTGTATATCAGTGTCATTCATCTATCATTTCCTCTGATTTTAGGGATTACTCATGGGTAAGGTTAGGTTTAGGTGTAGGGATATGGTCAAGATTAAATTTTTGGATAAAAATGTTGTTCTAGGGTCAACAAAATATGTTGACCCAGGAACACATCTAACTCAGCAAAATCAGGACGTGCGTCATTACTAGTGGGTTACCATGATCTTCAGTTTAGAATTAATTATACATTTTGCATTATTTACTTTTACATGTATATAGTAGTTCTTAGTAGTTCTCTGGGAGACATGAAAAAAAATAGTAGCTACTGATTAGCTAATAGTGAACTACCATGTTCAACTGAGTACTATTACTTACTGATTTGTTAATCAGAGTTTCTTGTTAGTCAGTAGTAGTTATGTTAATAGTGCATTAGTCATTTGTTCCTGTGTAGTTATTCATTAATGACGGAACAGTATTCTAAAGTGTTACCTTTTAAAATGCTACTTGCTTCAGAAGGTCAGAGAACATTCAAAAGTATTGTTTTCAAGAAAGATTGAATGTTCCCTAAACATTGGCAAAACCAAGAGAAACCTTTTTAAAACTTTTAAAAAACTGGACGTTCAAAAATAAGGCTTGCATAACTTAATGGCAATGCTAGAAAAACATTTCAGCAACACATTTTGTTAGCTCTCTCTCTCTCTCTCTCTCTCTTTCTATATATGTATGTTTACTACATCCACATGCTATATGTGAATATGATACATTCAAAATATTTCAAATTAATCATCTCTGCTTTATTAAACTGCCTCTACACTAATATTGAATATCAAACTAACAAAGGCTGAGAGGGGCCAATTAGCAGACTAAGACAACAATACCCTACAACAGATTATAGTGCTGAGGTTAATTTCCAAGTATTAAACTTGCAATCAACATCTAAATCTAATTGTATATAAGTGGCGTTCATTAGTAAGTGTTAGAGTCTGGTGTGGTAGGTGTTGCTTTGGGGAGACAGATTTGTAATGCTTTGTTATAGACTTCTCATTAAGCTGCTTGACAGGCTAAGATTTGTGTTCTGTATTCTATATGGTCAGGATCTAATTTTGGCCGTGTTTCTGTAGGAGTCCATGTAAGTGTGTGTGTGTGGGTAATCAATGAAGAAGACTTTCACATCAGTTACAGCAAATGCATTTCAGACAGCTCAGCGCTAATGAAGGCAACTATTCATTCAGTAATGATCTGCACCTTACTGAAGCCACAAACACACACACAATAGATGCTTAAATTTACAACTGTACTTGTCTGATTGAGTGGTTTAAAATCTATGAGCCCTAATTGTCTTTTGCATGCCAGATTCCTTGTTTGAGTGTAATTAGGAGAAGGACATAATGATGAGTGTATGAGAAATATAACTCACCCAAGTAGAGTATTTTCCTCTGGCTTCATCCAGCAAAGATATACTGACTAATGCAGAGACTACAAAAACGCTGAGCAACCTTAAGGAGTATTCACTTTTATTACATGCTCATGTTGCCTATGAATCGTGCATATTTCTCCCCTGATTCAGACCAAATGTCTGTTCCACTGGAGGAAGCATTATGTGGATTATTGACTGGTATTTTAGCTGGAAGCAGTTAAAATATAACATTAATGATGTCCTTAAAAACTTGCAGCTTTTGGCTTCACAAGACATTAATTGGTGGACTGGAGGTGTGTTGATTACTTGAATGCTGATCTGCATGCACATAATTTCAGAAAATAAGGAAGAGGTTTGGTGTCATCTTGCACAGAAATACTGACACCTAATGGTGTGGATTTAGTGTGGATTACTGTGCAGTTGTGAACATACTCTATGCATGGTTAGTAAACCAAGATTTATTTATTCCATGAGCAAAATCATGTCAGGGTCTTCCCATAATATTCAGCATGTCATATGATCTCAACTTGGTGTCCTCCATGAGGCGCCCTGCTCCATGTGCAATAATAGGTTACTGATTTTCAATAGGTTACTCATATGAGTGTACTGTTTTTTTTTTTTTGTTTTTTTTTGTATGCGTAAATGTTGTTAATGAGAGAACAGCAGCTGATTTCACCTAGAAGGAGCAAATGAATGATGTGTTTGCAGGCCTGTGCGTGAGAGAGCATGTGAACAACCGATAAAGAGAACATTTGATTATATCCAGACGTGACACTGTAATGTGGAGCCCTGGCGCCCAGATCTGAACCCTCTATATGGAAACTGTTAAAGAATGATTATGTCATCAGGACATTTTTCCCTTTCCATGATCTAGAGCAAGTGACTAATGCTGCTTTAAAAATAAACAACACTTCTCATCCCACTTTTCTCTCTCGCTCCTCCTTTAGACTTACATAAGCATCATCCAGTGAACTACTTTTCAGCAAATACAGGCCAAGGTAATTATGATAAATGAGTACATACTTCATTTGAGGCAAACTGGTTTAAATGTCAGAATAAATAGAGATGAAACATCTGATGACTGATAGTTTAGGAGGTGTTTACTTTTGCAATGGTCCTTGAAGCTGTACAGGATGTGAGGAATTATGATTCAGCTCAGTTCAGGGTTAGTATCGTTACCTTAAACTGAAACCATAACCATAAAAAAAAAAAAATAAACTTGAAATGAAATAAAATAAACTTGAAAGAAAGACTTGAAAAATTATATTTTAGTTTAAATGTAATATTAAGTTCATATTAAGCACTAAAATAAAAAATGAAAATGAATAAAAATGACAAAAAATGATATAAATTAAAATAAACATAATATAAAATGTTAAAATCTCAGTATGCATCTCAGTTGTAAAAAATATGTATTATATTTCAGTTTTTGATTGTTTCATTTTTCTTCTATTTCTTACATTTTAGGTTCATATTAAGGACTAAATAACCAACTAAATAACCAACTACTAACTGAAACTAAAAAAAAAAAAAAACCCTGAAACAAGAAGCTTAAACAACATATTTATGAATATTAAAAATGAAAATAAATAAAAAAAGACAAAAACAAAATTAAAATTTGAATTATAAGTAAAATATAAATTTAAATAAAATATAAAAAAAAATATAAAGATAAACCTAAATCGTTGTCCTAATATTTTTGATGTTTCCTTTTCTTTCTTTCTTTCTTTCTTTTTATCTATTTATTTATTTATTATTTATTTATTTAATTGAATAACATAGAGCAATGAATCTTGCACAATAATACCAGAGACATGCATTATGAAAAGTAAATCACATTGGGTAGCCTAGAAATCATGTTTTGCTCCCACTTTTAGATTCTGACTGGGTCCCAAACCATTCACAACAGCGCTTCAACACTTTCACAAGTGCATCTATTTTTGCAGTTACAGCAAAGAGTGATCGTCCTTTGTTCCATTCATAATATATGAGCAGGTAATGCAATGCTATCTCAAGTCTCATGTCCTTTAATGGCCCCCTGCACAACAACCACTCTTTATGAATAAATAATAATGTTGCAGCTCAGCTCGACGACTCGCAGCTTCCGCAGTGGAGAGCAATGGTCAGCATGCGGTCAGATATCAGCACAGGGTCACTCAGCTCATAGCCTTCTCTCTAACTGGACAGTCCTGAACCTGCTTACTGAAAAAAACACAGCATGACATTTTAATAAATCATACAACAGAAAATGATTAGCTGATTTAAATAAATGTCAGACTAGTTTGTTTATTGTGCTGATACTGACAGCAAGGGCCATTAAACTTGTTGTAAGATGTATTTTGGCTTAAAGATGCACCTGTATATGAGTATGTATTGTACTCACATAGACCTTTTGTTTAATTTGTGAAGTTTTAATCTTGTAGAATATATTCTTATCCTTAATTTAATAGAACTGGTATTGAGACAAACAAACAAACAATAAATAAATAAATTCTGCCACAACCAACACAACTTGTTTTGGTCAAACAGAATATTTTTAATGTGTGTCATAATATTTTGTCTTAATGTTTTTATACATATTTCTGTATATGTTATATTATATATGTATGGGAGAGTGGGGTAAGATGAGCCATTTTTTACTTATGCTGTCTTCAAGACAAGGGCAAATGAGGCACAAATACAATGAACGTATCTAAAGTAGAATGTTTTCTATCATTTTAAATGATCAGAATGCATCTATGATAAAGAGTTCTAAACATATGGTTTCTTATATAAAAAAGTGTTTCTGTGGCTTAATTTGCCCCAGGCTTGGGGTAAGTTTACCCAAGTCAGGGGGTAAGATGCATAAAAACTAACTTAATAATCAAATTTCATTTTAAAAACAGACATTTCTTAAAGCTAACTTAAAATAAAATTGATCAAATGAATTTTAACTTTCAATCTTTAATTGTTTGCATTTCTGAAACAATGTGTTGAACACCAAAGTTTTAACCTTCCCCAAAACAGACTAAACAGAGTTTGTTGAGTGAAAACTGAATTGGAATGAAGGAATAAATGTCACTGAAATTAATATTTTAGTCAAAAGATTCTTGGCATGATGCCTTTTCTGCAATGTCGAACCAGCCATTAGGGACTACATGGAAAGATATATTTGATTATAATGTGGTAAAAAGCATCTTCTGGTTCTCAGATAAGTATTTGGTGCACTTGTACACTGTCCCTATAACTACAAATAACATCTCTATATATGATAAACTAAACCAGTTGTGTAATATCACATTTAAATACCAGTTTATGCTTCAGATGTTTAACTTAACTTCAGTGCCTTATGGTGGGGTAATTTAAAATGCTGGCTCAACTTACCCCACAGCATATGGCTCACTTTGCCCCATAGCTGGAATTTTGGAAAAAAAAAAAAAAAACAATATATATATATATATATATATATATATATATATAGATATAGGTATCTTAGCAATTCAGGCTAATATTTATGCTAAAATTTTACTTTGACAAGCCAAAAACATTTTTTAAAGTAAATGGGTGCCTTCCACTCTTCCCATGTGTTTCTCCTTTTGACAGTCTGGCAGACATGATGTGTGATTCCAGAATACATGGTCACATGACAGTAAAAGTGTACAGTTGCCAAGAAACAGGGGGTGGGTCAACTTACCCACTGGCTCAACTTACCCCACTCTCTCCTATCAGAAAAGACAACACAGTCGGTAACACTTTAGTATAGGGACTAGTTCTCACTGTTCACAAGTTGCTTATTAGCATGCATTTCACTAGCATGTTGGCTGTTTATTAGTACTTACAAAGCACATATTCTGCATGACCATATTCTAGATTCCTAATTCTACCCTACACCTAAATTTAACAACTACCTTACTAACTATTAACAAGCAGCAAATTAGGAGTTTACTGAGGCAAAAGTCATGGTTAATGATTTGTTAACAGCCAGAATTGGATCTTAAAATAAAGTGTGGCCAAACAGTCTGCCCTTTTGTTCAAAACTGTCATATTTCATAACTGTCATTTATAAATTTGACAGACTAAGGCCTGGTTTCACAGACAGGGCTTAGACTAGGCCAGGATTGCACCATAGTTCAGTTAGGACATTTACGCAATTTTTATAAACATGCCTTAAAAAAAAACATTAGTGGTGTGCATCTTGAGACAAAACAAAGGCACTGATATATTTTAAGATCAGTCAGAGCAAGTTTCTTTCAATTGAAACTTACATTTTAGTCTGGAATTGGGCTTAAGCCTTGTCTGTGAAACCAGGAAAATATTGCAATAGTTTATAATTACAATTTTAGATCAGATTAGTCAGAAAAATTTAAAGATCCTTAATTTAACACAAATAATTAAATACCAGCTTTTAGGACCAAATGCCCACAGCTCAAGGAATGTGTGTGAGTGTTTATAAATGACAAAAGGAAGCATGAACCGATCGGAAGCAGAGATGCGGTGAGGTCATGGGCTCCTCTGAATGAGCTCTACTGAACACCGGCCTCAGTGCTGCTGGCTCAGATGTTTCTCCATCGATCTGAACTCAGATGGCTCCCCGGAACGACCTTGTCTGCCCTGTAGGTGTTATATTCAGCCCTGCACTTCCAAACAGGGTGTTTTTGTGGCCTGCGCGCACTGATCTGGCACCAAGAGCACAGCGTCATCAGACCCCAGGAGGAAATCTTCACAGCAGCTTCTGACCACAGTCTCTGCTCAGTGTTTAAGGATCCTGAAAGAACAAGTTAGGTCAAACAGATGAGTATGATGGAGAGAAATAATGAACTCCTATCAAAATGAGAGCTTTCGGCTTTTAGTCCACATCTATAGCTCTGATGTGATGTATATGCTAGTCTGCCTAAATAAAAAAAAAACAAAAAAACAACAAAAAAAAACAAAAACAAACAAAGACCAAAACTATTGTTTTGAGAGTGTTCAATGTCTTCAAAAGCTAAAACCAAAACTTTAGTTTCAAGTCTCCCATATTCTATAGTCTTCAATATTAAATTATATTCACAACCAACAGTGAGGCAAACACAAGACAAACATTCAGTGTGCACTACAAAAGCAGAGCACGAGTTTCTTTTGATGATAAATAACGCCCTCTGGTGGATTTGAACAAATATTGTGCAGGAAACAGCATTATGGCTTGCCATGAATTAATGTGAATTGTTCTTTAACAAATGCCATTTTACAATGTATAACAATTGTAAACATAACTGTACATACCAGGGAAAGCATAGAAACAATTATTTGCGTTTAAAAGTCATTCCTGTTTATTCAGTTTGCTACGTTTTGGATTCTGTAACTTTTAAAATGAATTCAACTTTTAAAATGAAGTATATTCTTCTATGAAAGGCAACGACACACTTTCATGCATTTGCGTTTCTCAAATGGCACTCAGATGATATCATGAAGACATGAAGAGAATGTAGCCTATAAACAGAAGTTACACATTGGTCAGAGAGGAATTGGGGTTTATTTTAAAATTGAGATATTATCATCCCAATTATTATTATTATTATTATTAGCCTAGCCTATCATTGTTGTTGCTCTTTACGATTTATTACTATTTAATATTTAATTTTTAGTTTACATTTAGGCTAATATGTGTATATATATATATATATGTATGTATATATATGTATATATATATATATATATATATATACATATAATTATTAGCAAAAAGTGTGTCTTGAATTTATTAATGAAAAATCACTCATATTCACTTATATGATATTTTAATAAAGAAAATGAATGTATAATATACAGATGTTAACAACTATCTTTTGCAACTCTTGCACAAATACTGCAAGGATTTTCAATATCCAAGTTAGATATTTCAGATAACTGTTTTACAGGATAAATTTTATATGATATTTTAAAATATTGCTTTATTAGCTATTTCTAAAGTATAGCCTAAGTAGGTTAGTTTGTTTGTTATTGACCAGACAAGTTAATATTTACAAACAAACAAAAAAACATTTAAGTAGTATGAGCAGTGTGCTAGCAGTTGGTGCGTCTTGCGCAGCACGCACTACGTCACGTCAGCGTGTAGTCTTCAGGTTTCGAGGAAAACTACATATCCCAGGATGCCTCGGTGAACCGACCACATCCCGGGAGAGAGGGGGTCGGCATCGAACCTGTGTTTACTTCCGGATTTCCTGTATATGGCAGAGCTTGAAAACAGCCACTCCAGTTGCCCTACAAGCTCAGCAAGATCCCCGTGCCCTGATCTGAGACCTTCTCCGGTGAAGCACGATGCTTTGGTGACCGGAGAGCCGCCATACTCCGGCACAGCAGCAGAGAGATTAGCGCAGCTTTAGACGACCATTCAAGACAGAAAGTATCCTTCTGCCACCCTTCGCCAAACGTCAAAGTCAATGCGGTCCTTGATCGGAGCGCTGGAGCTCATCCACCGGCCCCGCCGTCACCTCTCATGAGCCTATCATTAACGCACTTTCGTTCGCAAAACACAAGTGCCGGAGATTAAAAACAGCCGAAAGCCGATCCAGACTGTTAGCTCGGGCTACCCGGATAAAAAGAGGGGGGACGGCAGCTCTGGTTGGATTTGTCCCTTTCAATCATCATGGAGTGGTTAATGGGGTGAGTATGTTTCGAGATCATTGTCCTAATTGACCGATGTTTCTGTACGGCGACTAACTTGACGCACCAAGTCAGATTTGTTGTGAAAATTGTCGCCAAAATGACAACCGAGCTCTTCGTGAAGCACTTGAGCTTCATCAAGGTGTAGACGTCTCTTTCCTGGACGGATGTATATAAATGTATATCCATCCACGGACTTTGTAGTGCTTTTACATTTAATCTATGTAGTATTTACAGTATGTGACGCAATCATGTCACTAGTGGAAGCGCATTTGAACTGCTAGCGTGCCACATGACGCGCGTGGCATCATCATCATCATCATCATCATCATCATCATCATCATCTATGATTTAGGCAATCCGTTATAGTTTTTGAAACTAGCTAGCATCTGTTATATGTAAGCTAACATTATAAATCTTTATGTTGTTAATACTTATTTTTAATTATTAGTACATATTCAGTAGCGATTAACAATTCAATTCCACTTGAAAATATTCGTTAGATGCTAGTACGTATATATATATATATATATATATATATATTATTTATTAGTAACTGATATTTCAATAGTTTGGTTTAGTACTTGTGTCTCACTTGGTTTTAATATCTAATAAACAAGTATTACGCTACCTTTAACAACTATTATGCTAGTTGCTTTGTATTATATTAGGTGTCTTTAACTACTATGAATGAACGTGTACATGCATGTTATGCACATACAAAATAAATATACAAGTAACCATAAAAACATAATCATACAATGAAACTTATACCTAACCCGTATTCCACCACAATAACGGTAGTAGTTAAAGACGCCTACTAAAAAATAAGTACTATCTGTTTGAATAAGCTAAAGCTAGAAGTATAGCAAAGCTAGCCTAACACAAGGTGAGTGTTAAATTGTTGATATCCAGCAGCTCTAGTTAGATTGATCCCTGTTAATCATTAGATTTTTATGATCAGAATTATTGGCCCGACAAATTTGTATCTAGTGACTGATCTCTACTCTCCCGGTTCCTGACATTAAACCTGACTGGTGACTAACTTGATGCAAGTCAAATTTGTGTACCGGTGTGTGTCATACAAATTGTTGCCAAAAAATTGTATGGTCTGGCTGAGTTATTAATAAAAGCGGCAGAGCTCTGTCAAGGTGCTGATGTCTGCTTCCTGGATAGATGCGACTCTACACGCCTTTAAAACATGTTCAGACTGTATACAATTCAGAAAAACCATGATGCAATAATGACACTCAGTGCAAGCATGAACTGATCGCATGCCTGATTCTGCTTCATGTCTTCATCCTCATCTTAACGAGTTTGTCTTCTTAGAGCCAGCATTCATAGTAATCTAATACTGTTCACCAATGATGATAGTATAAGATTATCGCATTAATGGTTGTGCTAGTTTTTGACCTTTAAACTCTTCCTGTGAGGAGCCTACTCTTCACCTGCAGAGAAATAGACATCTGTGGAGGTGTCAAATGGCAAAGGCTTGTTTTCCTTTCTGTGCTGACCTTACAAAAAACAAAAAAAGAGAGCACTTGCAGTTGATTTGAGCAATTACTGCATTGCATTGAGTCTTATAACACCATTTAATTATAGTATTCAAATATTGCTGTAAGTAAAACAGTGAGCGATGTGTTTTCACAGTGGTTCTTGATTTGGCTTTGTGGTTTCAGCGAAGTCATTTCTATAAACGTTTGTCTTTAAAAGAGATGCTCGGAAAGCAGACTAAATGTGGAGCTCTTCATCTTGGTTTTGTAAAGACCCTATAAATTATAGACTGGTTTCCTGTTAAACCAGAAAGCTTGGGTGGCACAAATCGAAGGGCTTGTCGCGTTTGATTATGTTTTTGGCGGTTTTTGTATTACACATTATTACTGATCACATTATTATTAAAACACCAGAAGGCTTTAGTTCACATAATTGCATGTGGCATTAGAGGAATAGTTAAAGCAGTACTAAATAGAATATTACCCCAAAATAAAAGGTGCTAAAAAATGTACACACGTTCAGGCCATCCAAGATGCAGATGAATTTGTTTCTTCATCAGATTTGGAGAAATGTAGCATTGCATCACATGCTCACCAATGGATCCTCTGCAGTGAATAGGTGCCATCAGAATGAGTGTCCAAACAGCTGATGAAAACATTACAACAATCCACAAGTAATCCACACGACTCCAGTCCATCAGTTAACATCTTGTGAAGACAAACGCTGTGTGTTTGTAAGAAACAAATCCATTATTAAGATGTTTTTAACTTTGAAACATTTCTTCTGACTAAAATACCAGTTCTGTGTTCATAGTAAGAGTTCCCCAAGTGGAAAAAGTTGTCTGGTCTGAATCAGGAGAGAAATCTGCACAAATCAAGCACCATTTACATCCCAAAACAGTTCAAACAGTAGCAGTTCTAAACAAATATAGGAGTGGATTTTGATGTTAGAGGACAACAGGGGAAGTTAAAATGAGATTGATGTTAAAATGCCCTAATTATAGATTTGTTGCTTTCAAACACTTAATTTTTTTTGCTTGACAAGATGGTAATTGATGGACTGGAGTTGCGTGGATTATTCTGATGTTTTTTTATCAGCTGGGCTCTCATTCTGATTTCACCCATTCAACGCAGAGGATCAATTGGTGAGAAAGTTATGAAATGCTACATTTCTTTAAATCTGTTCGCACTGAAGAAGCAAACCCATCAACATTTATGATGGCCTGAGGGTGTGAATACATTTTGGGTGAACTGTTTCTTTTAAACTAACAGGAATTGACTAAAACTACTTTAACAGTATGTTTTTCTGCATTGCTCCGATGTGTTCACTGGTCTTTGGCAGGCGATAAAGATTGAGGTGATATTATATTTCAAAATCTTCTCAAGTGATGCCTGTCTCGTGGTGCTGAGCACATTGTTCTAGAAAGTGCAGTACTTTCCAGCGTATCTGGTATGCAACCTGACGACAGTTTTACATTCCTGCGTCAACCCATGTCGTCATTTGAAGGGTGACCGATAATGTCTGTTGTGTCTTGTGGCATTTCGTTCACTGTCTGTCCCCAGACGGCTGATGAGAGATACTACCAAATGCAAATACCTTCAAAAGGGTGTTTTCTCCTCAGTTCAGTGTTTATGGTGATCAGCCATCAAACGAGACAGTGAAGTGTTGCTTATCCTCTTTTATGGATGTCTTTTACAGCAAGTTAGCTCAGATGAAAGAAATTTGTTTCCACTTACAGCATTCAGCATGAAGATTTATATTATAGATCTATAAACTCTCCTTTCTCAGCACTGTGAAACTTGGTGCCTTTCTAAAACCTTGCAAATAGTATTATGGCAGCAGCTTTCCCAGCTATAATGCAGAAATAACTCCAAAGTTCATGTTTCCTGGGTTAGCATATTCAGGATCATAATGTGAGCCTGCCGTGCCCCGATATGTCTCCTCCTTATTGCTGCTGGAGGTTGAGGTGGAGAACAAGTCACTGTTTCAGAGCTGCTGGCACATGCTATTGACAGTCTATCAGTTGTTGGCGTCTCTGATGCGGGTGTGACTCTACCAAGCACAGGTTTGGGCAGTTCAGTGCTCCTAGGGAAGAATGTGTGTAAAATGAATAGCAAACGTAAAGTAATCCTCATTCTTGACTGAGACCTGCGGCACTGACACCATGTTGTGAACGATGGTGGTATTTATGAAATAAAAAAAACTGAGCCAGCTCTTTTTTAAGTCTTATCAGTTGTGTCTGTGATTCTTAACTGGTTTGGTTTTAGCTAAAATGAAGTGTACAAAAATATCCTTAAAGATCAAACGCTGAAATATATTTAGGAATTAACAACTAAAGATATCAACAACCACAAAAACTTATTGTTTTTGACCATGTAACCTTGCTTAATGTTGTTACAACACCGGTATTTGAAATACAAGTGAATTTTCACAATTCTCTTTTCCAATTTTGATACCACTGCAAAAACCACTAGCCTAACTAATATAAAATTAAAACATTATTAAAGACAAGCAAACAGTGAAATCAAAGCAACAGCACAAATAAATACAACAAAGATTCTAAACAGTGATTCAAGTTTTCCAGGTAGGGTTAAGAGTTGTATCCGGGTAAGAAAAACTACAGAAATTAAATAATCAAATATAAAATAACACTGTTTAATCTTCACTTTTCAGATTTTTTTTTTTTTGCACTTGAATGTTTATTAGGACATTAAACCTCAAATGATAATCTTTTGTGACAATGCAGTCCTTATTGTCAAGCCCAAGTCAAATGCATGCATGAATGACAACAGAAGGGCAATTAACCAGTCTAGCAAATTGCACAAACACTGGGCCAAATATTTGTCATTTTTAACCAAGTTACAGATAATTTTGCGCAACGCTTCCATAGAGTTTTATTGGATGCACAGTCCTCAACTTGGATGTTAACAACAAAACATAGAGGAAAAATTGATTAACCTATTTATTTATATATTTATATGAACTCTTTTGTGACTAGTTGTATGTCTAGTTGTCATCTGTCAGACATGCAACCCATTTTTGAGTCATAACTCACAAGTCGACAACCGTTATTTGTTGCCCAAGACACAAATCGGGGGCTCGTCCGGGATACGAAACCGAAACGTGATTTATACCTCCAAACCACGGCACATTCAAGTTAGGTAAGGTTCAACCTTAACTGGATGATCTGGTAGAAGTAAAACATCAGATATGCCTTTTGCTTGGCTGTCCTCCCAGTTAAGGTCAGCAGTGCTTGCTACTGCAGGACTAGGTATGCTTAACTAGATGTAAAGACATGCTTCCAGTTGACCCTGATAGAATCTAGGCTTGATAATTCTGCAGTTTGGAGTGTTCAATTCCCAGCACAGCACCCAGCTGAATGCCTACGGCAGAGCTTGTCTCCTGTTCCACACCTCTTAGGGCTGAATAATTGGGCTTTTGGAGGTAGTAGTAGTTGAGAGAGACTGAAGGAATACCCTTGCCGCATATGTGTGTTTTCATGTGGATCAGATCTGTTGTCTGTTCTGCTCTGATGCTGGTCTGTGTAAGTGTGATGGGTATTATTTGACAGTTTCTTCCACTAGCTGGAAAACAAAGAGCTGTGCAGCACCCATGTGCCGGCCAAAGAAGGGAAAACAGAGGTGTGGAGCAGTGAGCCGGTCATGACAGATCTTGAGAGTCTGTGCGGCATAAGTAGAGCCTTAGGTGCTCTGGAGACAGCTGGGTTTTTCGTGTACCTGGATATGGCCTGAATGTATGCAAGTTTGCTTTAGTTTTTTTCCTTTTGTAGTGTTTTAGTAAGCATTAGGGCCCTATGAAATCTGGTAATATATATTTTATATTTTGTTATATATATCCTATTTGAATTTTTCTAGATTCAGTTTTAAAGGGGTCATCAGATGCCCATTTTCCACAAGTTAATATGATTCTTTAGGGTCTTAATGAAAAGTCTCTAATATACTTTGATTAAAAATTCTCAATGGTTTTGTAAAACAACACCCTTTTTACCTTGTCAAAATGAGCTCAGCAAAAATCATCTCATTCTAAGGGGTTGTTCCTTTAAATGCAAATGAGCCCTGCTCACCCCGCCCCTCTCTTCTCTCTGTGAGAAGACGGTCTTGTTTACATTAGCCGCGTTTAGCCACTAAACTTCCTAACTACCACGTTATAAGGAAAGGCAATCGCAAAGATTCATAAACGACACACCGACAGGCATCTGAGAACGGCTCGATTTAAAAAAGGGAATATTATTTTTACAGATTAATTAAAAACCACTGCATGGATTTTTATCATTATAGGGTAGATTTGTACATACACTGCCAACACACATTAATGTTCAAACAACATGAAAAACGTAGCATCCGATGACCCCTTTAATGTGCGAACTAAAGTAATCAGAAGCAGGTTTAATTAATTGAAATGACAAACGGATATGATTTTTAGGGCTTTTTTTATTTTCGTTTTTTTTTTTTTATTTTAATTTATTTTACCAAAATTTCTTTTTAGTTGTATAATTCAGTTTTAATACGTATGTCTGATCAGCTAAACGTAAACAATTTAGTAACTTAAAATGTTTGCAATAATAGGGCCCTATGATATGTTTTATATTTTTAATGAATTCAGAAGTTTTTTTTTTTCCTCTTGATTTATAATATTACAGATTTTTTTTAAACTGTTGGTAATCAATAACCATTATATATTATTATTATTATTATTATTATTATTATTATTTTTTTTTTTTTGAATGAATGTTTGGAATTAAAAAATCAATTGAAAATTACAAGTAATCAATTGAAAATTTTACTTCATATTTAAATGGTAGTCTTTTTGCGCTTTAATGTTCACAGAGACTAGTGCATTTTGCTATTTGATTATATCTGCAGCCAGCTTAAGTTTTGTTTTTAAATCATAGGGCTGTAAAGCAGTAGTAGACTGACATGTTAACATTTTCACATTGGTTGGATAGATGTGCCTGTAAAGTAGTACATTTTCAATGTACATAGTTTTATTTTTATTTTTTTCTCACATACACACACACACACACAAAAAAAAAAAATGTATATTGATAATGTGTGTGTGTGAGGGGAAAAAACAAAACAATTTTGGCTGTTTTAATATATATATACCCAGTTAATATTACGTGTTTAGTTTTTATAACACCAAAAATTCAGTGGCTGATACCAATACTAGTAACATTTTATTTATTTATTTTTTTAAATCAGGCACATTCATGCAAAAATGTTATAATCAGAACACTACCTATTAGCATTTGCATATTTGTGAATGAAGTAAACATTACTTTATATTTTACATGAACTGTAAGTATAATGCTATTGTGCCTTTTCATGTGCTTTCAGTCTGCGACCAAGTTGGAGTTTTGCTGCATGTTTCTCTGTGTGAACTGTGTTGGTTATGGGTGCGAAGGTCTCTGCCAATATAGGTTATGTGAATGAACTAGTTTAAGAGCTTTCCACTGAGTCAGAATGGCGAAGTTTTATGGTCTACCTGATAAACAAGGTTACATCAGCACTCAATTTCAGTAATGGCTTTGTAAGGTGCTTATAGTTTGTTTCGAATGAACTGAAAGTGAAAGTAAACTTGCTAAACTGCTGCCTATCCTGGTATATCCTGCTGAATTTGTTTTGACGTACAGGTCGACAGCATATAAAAAAAAACAAAAAAAACATGGCATATACAGTTTCACTTCCTATTTCTGCTGCAGAAAATATATCTAACATGCTTTCTTTTCTCTAAAATAGAAGAAACAAACATTCTCTGGTTATCTGTGGTTGTGGTGAAGGCAAACAGCCTCTGTCAGGTGTGGGTAGACTTTTTTTTTTTTCCTTTCCTCTCCAGTTTTAGTTTTTTGTTTTTTTTTTTTTTTTTTTTTTTTTAGAGGTGATTTTAATGCCGTTGCAAAAGGGGTTGAATATTTTTCAGAACTGGATCTTTAAGAATTTAGGATGCCTTTTGTCATTCATTCTTACTGTAGTTGTGCTGTAGGTTTCTGGAGATACACATTTGTAAAAGAGTACTTGAAAAATAAAATTGTCATATCATTTACCCGCTGCCTTGTCATTCCAAACCTATACGACTTTATTAAATGTTCATGCTGTTTTTTTTTGTTTGTTTGTTTGTTTGTTTGTTTGTTTGTTTTTTTAGTCAAATGAAATCATATATTAACCTCAGCCTGACAATCTCCAAAAATGTCAAAATGCACCATAAAATTTGTCTGTATGAATATCTACCAAGTGTTCTGAAGCCAAACGATAGCTGTGTGTGAGAAACAACCCAAAAATTTTATACAGTAACAATTTTTTTTAATTTTGCTGGATACCCTCCACACAGATCTCAAATCACATTTCTCTATCTTTATTTGCATTTTTATGATGTTACATTGGCTTCTGGTATATTTGTAGGAATTACGGAAAGTTAATTAAATTAAAAAATAAGTTTTATTTTTGGTCTGTTTGTTTAGCTTCAGAAGCTTGATGCATATGGACCACTTTCATGGTTCATTTTATGTTTATCACTTTTTGTGTCAGTTATTACACACACACACACACAAAAAAATAAATCAATATATATATATATATATATATATATATATATATATATATATATATATATATAAAGAGTTCAGATGCAAAACCAGCTAAAAGCCATCTCGGTCAAAAATGAGACAATGATACTGAGTGAATGCTCTCGACACATATTATACATCCATCAAATAATTTTTCTTCAAACTCGCTAAAATACCAGCCTCAGCCCAATCAGAAGTACCAGTACTTACATAGAAACCTATACACCTGAGCCTGCAAAAAATGCATTTTTTAAAGAAAGACGTCAGATGGATTTAGCTGGTTTTGCATCTGAACTCTTCAAATATATATATATATATATATATATATATATATATATATATAATTTTTTTTTTTCAGAATTTAAGAATTTCTTTACTTATTTCTTAAGATTTTAGTCAATTTAGACCCAGGTAAGGATATTTTATTTGTACTGAACAAAACTTATTTTGTGTCAAACAAAATAAAGTCATACAGGTTCAGAAACGTTTAAATAAATGGAAGTTAAATTTTTACGTGAGCTATCACTTTCAGAACCAAATGCATCACTATGCATTTACATCCAGAGCCTTGCATTATAAATCCAATGCAGCGTGTTTTAATAGTTTATTTTGGAGCCGTGCTGGATGAATAAATGTGGCTCACAGACAGAGAAGCGCTGTCTCATCGCTCTCATGTGAGCGGGTGGTGCTCAGGCCTGTGAGTCACTCATCCCTTCTCTCTCTCTGTTCTCGCATCTCTGGCTTCCCAGGTTTGACGTCATTTCTGTGTCGTCACAGCTGTAGCCTGCGGCCGCTGGTCGGGAACATGTGTCCCCTCTGCCGGGGCACGGAGGATGAGGAGATGAACACGGCTCGGGCCTCCCTGCAGGCCCAGTGCTTTTTATAGATCCCGCCAGTTAAACTGAGGCACAGAGAGTTTAAAGAAAGATGCTGGAGACGCTAGTGAAGAAAATGACAAATGAGGATATATCTCACTGGCTCTTTGTTATTATTCTTCTCGAAATCGCATACTGCATTCTAAGAGCTTGTTGTTGTCCTTTTAACAGGAAGCTGCTATCTATAGATCAGGCCTTATGTGTTTAAATTAGACTGCTGTCACACTTGGTTTGATTGTTTGGTCTGAAGCTGAGCTGCACGATTAATCAACGTCAAACCAAAGTAGCAATATGGTTTAGCGCGACTATCAAATTGCAGAGGCTGTTATTTCATTAAATATATGCATGTTTTAGAGTGTAGCTTGGCACTGTGATTATTTTAAGCCTGGAACAATTCCTCGATTCTATTTGAGTATTCAATTTAAAAAAAAATAAAAAAATATCAATTGCATTTTGCCCATGGCGAGTAATCGGCAAAATACCGGAAGTGGCACATTCCACATATTAAACCCATTTAAAAATCATAATAAAGCATAATGCTATTAAGAATTCACAAACGCTACTATTTAATTAAATAAATATATGAGATGTCGGTTTAATATATGCGCTTTAGTTATTCACATGCGTGTAGGTCACATACGTGCATCTCCACAAACTGTTATTATTTACATGTGTAGATTGTCTCAAACTCCATCTCTGCATGTTGTTGTGAGTTTGGATTATTTATAACGTTTTATAACGTTAATCTGGAACGCAACGTACGCTATTTCATCAGATTTGTAAGGTAAATCATTTATAACTAGGGGTGTGATGAGACACTTATCCCACGAGACTGGGTTTCCAAGAACGAGGCGAGACAAGATTTTTAAACTTTTTTTAAAGAAATCCTCAGCAATGAAATATATAGGGAAAATAGTCTTTTATTCAACTGAAAAAGACAAAATGCAAAAAATGTAGGTGCATTTTGAACTTTATGAAATTAAACTTCAAGAGCTTCACGATTCTGGATAAGTTGAGAATCCCAGTTCTTTTTAATAAATTGGAGACCATGATTCTCTCACGATTCTGGAGAAAAAAAGATTAGAAAACTAAACAAAATAACGTAATTTGCTAGTGATCCCGACAAAATGTTCATTGCTTAAGTTTTCTAAAAACATATTCATTTAAACAGAATAAAAAAAAAAAATCAATGATGGAGTCAATGTCTCAATTCATTAAGACTTGTTTGACCATTGGAATCTCCTGAATGAATGATTCAATGACATACTTTTTTTTTAACGGGCAGTTGTCGCTACCTCATGGCGGAAGAGGATAAGTGTTACAATACATACCAGTGTTAAGATACTTTAGTTTTTTTTTCTGTTATTTAATGACTGTAACATAGAAATAATGATTTTAATGTGGTTGAAAAGACTATTTGTGTTGCTTTTTCTGGATCAGCAGCAGTATAAATGCAGATTTGAGTGCAAACTTCACTTTTACATGTTGTTTGAACATTAATGTGTGTTGGCAGTGTATGTACAAATCTACCCTATAATGATAAAAATCCATGCAGTGGTTTTTAATTAATCTGTAAAAATAATATCCTCTTTTTCAAATCGAGCCATTCTCAGATGCCTCTCGGTGTGTCGTCACACCCACAGAGGCCGCTCCCACGATAGTTGATTGACATGAGCGTCTTACCTCAGATCAGCTGTTACAGACTGACCTCCATTGTTTCGATGCTGGAGCAGGGATGTAAGTTAGACAAGAATATCTCTGATTGAGCGATTGAGGTGTTGGGTTGCTGAATGTAATAATGAACATAGTGGTCCTCATTTACTCCCGACATCTGAGCCGCTGAACATGCAGTGGATTACGTTTGTTTGTGAATGGAATGCGTTTCGAAAATGGATGATTTTCGCAGAGCTCATTTTGACAAGGTAAAAAGGGGATTGTTTTACACAGCCATTGAGAATTTTTGACCAAAGTATATTATAGACTTTTCATTAAGACCCTAAAGAATCACATGAACTTGTGTAAAATTTAACACTTGTTTCACATAGTAAGCATCAGTAGAGCGTGAGCAGCGCGTGTTTTGGACATCAGAAGCATAATGGTGGCCGACCCTCTGATTCATTAACATGGGCAGTGACAAAACGTGCTTCTCACGCTCCACTGACACTCACGATGTGAAACAGCCGTAATACACATAGCAAAATCGTTGTCATTCAGGAATAAGATCGCGTGGGTGTTTGAATCAAGATCTCGATCTTTTGAGGTTTAATCGTACATCTCTAATGTAAACATGTAAAATGTCTGGCGAGGATATCGTCACGAGATCTCGTCACATCCCTATTTATAACCATATGCCAACACAGGAGAATACGCCATTAGCTATTAAATATGCTAACTGTTCAACGGAATTTCAAAATAAAAATTTAAACCCTCACTCTGAGTTTACACGTTTTGATGTCCACATATTCAAGAAATTACAGTGGCTGTAGCTTTTCTATCATAAAGAAATTGGCCAGTATTATAGATTAAGTGGACTGGACATTAAAATGAAATGTTGTTGAGTCAATATTAAACACGGGTCGTGCAGTAAAGTGTAAAAACAATTGTCAGGCCATTGGCGCCATTTGTTCTAATGTTATATATAGTTTTGTTCAATAAAACCATATGATTACTTGTTTTTGATATTTTATTTAAACTAATTATTATTGCCTCATTGCTATTATATGTGTATTTGAAGTCATTTTAAAGGCTATTGTTCACTTCTAGTTTTATTGCTACAAAAAAAACCCAAAACAAAACAAAAAAAAAAGTATGTATATGTGTGTATATATATATATATATATATATATATATATATATATATAAATTCAATTACTCAATTAATCATCAGGATAATCAACATATTACTCGATTAGCAAAATAATCGTTAGTGACAGCCCTAGTTTATTTACACATGAGCAGCTTGTGATATGGTGTTTTCAGCACCTCAGAACGTCTCAGCTCACAGTAAAATGCTGTTTCACAGGAACTTCATTGCTTATTTGGGAACGCAACATGTGCAGAAACCTTTTGCATACTTACGTAATGAGAAACTTGGAATTTGGAGGAAAAAAAACATTATTATTATTATTATTATTATTAAATACTTGATTAAAGTTATTTACATTTTACAGAGAAATTCCATTTTTCATTTTCATTAGTATTTAGTCCCTTTATCCTTTTACATTTTGGGTCCAAACTATGGCGGTAGGAAAAGTTCAAAACACTTCCATACCAGCCAAAACAAACTGAAATGTGATGACAAACAGGTACCAAAAGGGTAGATATAGAAGTGCTTGTCTTTGCATTTGTCTTGCTATTCTCTTCCTCTCACGTGTTTTTTAGTTCCTGCTGTTTCTGATGACCTACATTGCATCCTCAATCACTGCATGTGCAAGGGCGTCGCTTTCTTCCTTACATCTTTTCCTCTTCCCCCGTTTGTTTCTTCCGCTGTTCTCGTCCTTGCATATCCTTCAGTGTGACCTCAGTGCATTTCTTGCAGTCTGAAAAGAATGTGCATAAAATGTCCCAACAGTCTGATTGCTATCACTGAAATTGTCTGTTAGCAAATCAGAATCTCAAATTCTACACATTTGGACTCGCTGACTCGTTTTTGGACGACAGCGGGGATATGGGAAAGGCGTGTGTGGTTGAAGTTTGCAAAACGACTGGAATGGCTTACATCACCTTTTTAGGGTTTGCATACTTAAATGCAGTAAGGAAAATGCAAATGAAGTGTGTGAGAGAGAGGGATTCCTATTAAAGCTTGTCTTTTCCTTGTATGGAGCAGGAATGGGCTTTATAATAATATATAATTGGGATTATATAGCATGATATCAGGCATCCTGCAGACTTCCCTTATACCTCACAGATCAACACTGAGCATGTGTAAGTGTGTGTGTTGAATCTACATGACTGCAGTAATTGAAGTGCTTCCTCTTCTGTTCTGCACAACCCAGGCTCATTGAAACTACATGCTTGTGGCAGCATTTCTGCAACACTTACAGCACGTTTCGCGGGAGTTTCAAAGTGAAATGTGCAGTAAGTGTCGCTAAAACACATTTAATGTATGACTGTGGACTTTTTTTTTTATTACTTCGTACAGGAGCGTATTGCTTTGTTTTGTTATGTTGCTTCAGGTGCATATTGTGGCAGTTCAGAATCAGAATTCAAATATCCGGGGAGTGTCGCTAAAAGGTTAATAATGCTCTACCATATTGGAAAATAACAAACTACACCAAACCCAACCCTAAACCTACCCAATAGTGTTAATGAATGCAAAAGTAATATAAAAAACACATTCGCTAATGCAACTCTGCTATTTTTACTTCCATATGCATGGGTTTGAACTGTTTTGTTGAACTGTAGTTTCACAGGAATCGTACTTCACAAGTGCAATGGTGTATTGGGTAAGCTACCGAGCAAAGCTACTGCATTACATGTGAAGCTGTAAATGTAACACTAATGTTCAAAAGAATCAGTTTTCAAATCTTGCAGCATGTTAAAACGGTTTTGAAGTCAGGAATTGAAAATTCAGCTTTCTTAATTGAAACTCTGGCCCTGTAAATCATACTTTGTGTGAAACGTAATAGAAGTTATCATAGTTTTACTACCTCTAGTGTACATTTCAACTGAAAACTGTAGCAATTGTAGGCCATAGGTACATTTTTACTTTAGCAGAAGTGTAGGCAGTGGCATGTATTTCCAATGAGCGTGGGTAGGTTCTACAACATATTGCGTGTTTATTTTTGGTTTGGAAACTGAAAGGTCGTAAACCTATAAAGCGGGATTTGTTCCTGTAATTGGTTTCCGATTAAGTGTCAACTAAATGACAGTTTTCATGTACATGTACAGATAAACCCTTGCCTACTCTATGTAATTCTTACCAAATGACCTTGGAGGTCAAGATTTAATGTTGTACAGCAACCCATTCTTTACTTAGAGTAAACCATACTCGTGCTGTCCAGGACTGTCTGCAGAAAGATTATGGGTGTTGTATGTAAAGGGCAGAGAAGGTTGTGCACGTTGTTGACCTGTAGTAGCCTTCTCACAGTCAGAACGGATAAGATTGAACAAAATAATCTCCTGTAAAATCACTTCTTAGCTGTTCAGGGATCAGGCGTTTCTCAGGGCTAAGACGATACATTTTCCTAGTGCTACTTTCATGAGTTTTAGTACTGATTAAATATTCAAATGTGTGTATTGAACTTTTGTTAGGACAGAAAGATGATTGGTTAAGGTGTTTATCATGCCTCATTGATTTTATGTTCCACCCAAAACTAAACATTTGGAATGACATGAGGGTGAGTAAGTGATGACAATCATCATTTACTCACCGTCATGTCATTCCAAATCTGTATGAGTTTCTTTCTTCTGTTGAGCACAAAATAACATATTTTGAAGAATGTCCACAGCCAAACAGTTCCTGATAGCCATTGACTTCCATAGCATTTGTTTTTAAATACTTCCCTACAACTTTAAGCATGAATTGCTAACGTTAAGAAATCTGGTAGTGTGATTGTTTACTTAGATTAATGTTAAAAACCTGAATTCAAGTTTTTGGCTTGGCTTAAGTCAAGGCACATTTAATTGTATAGCACTTTATACAGTACAGATTATTTCAAAGCAGCTTCACTAATAAACAGGAAAATAACAGTCTTAATGTTTCAGAATTCATCAGTTATGAAACTAATTTAGTCTCAGCTCTGCAGAAGATATATTGTCAATATTCCACTCAATTTTGGTAGAACACATTTTCAATAGAGCGATAGAAATCTATCAGGTTTCATTCAAAATATCTTAATTTGTCTTCCAAAGACAAACAAAAGTCCAAATCATTTAATCAACATCATGTTGTTTGAAACCTATATGAAATGCGAAAGGAGATACTTTGAAGAACGTTTGGGAACTAAACAACATGGAGCCCACTGGTTTGGCAGTCAGTGGAAAGAGTTAAAATGATGTTTAATGATTTGTTTGAAAATTCAAATTCAATTTCAAATAAGCATGTAGTCGATAAATATTCACTTTAGGTTCTCTAAAGCTCACTTTACTTTGTTCTAGATGATCGGGCGTTATGTTGTGCCTTGGTCTAACCAAAACCAGTTTGAGTAGTTTATCCTTATGCAAAAATGCATTAGATCATCGCCTTTTATTTGAGATGCAGTCATAGTGTCTGAGCCCTTTTAGCTACATGAGTCTGAAGGCTGGTTACTGTTTGACTTCTCAGCAGTGTTGCATAACAGTTGTCTTTGCTATTTCTTGTAGATTTTAAGTGCTTTGTTCTTAAGCCAAAAGTATACTTGTTTCTGTATGCGTACGTTAGCGTATACACGCGGTCAAATGTGTAGTCTTTCAAAGTATACTCCATTTGATGTTGTGCACGAATGTGGACGGTCGACACACGCGCTCTAGAAAGCTTCATCCATGTCCAGGGTCTGCTCTATATTCTCCTATAGGTTATGACTGATAAATATTTTTGAATTCTTTTATCCTAAGCTTAGCTGTCTTATACCCTCTCGCTCACTAGTGCTTGTCAATGTGAGTGTCTGTTGTTGTTGCAAGCTCTGCTCTTTTGTTGTTGTTGTTCCGCTTCTTTAGTTTTATTTTTCTACTGTGAAACAAAGGCTCTGGACATTGTTGCCACCCTGTGGAACAACTGATTACTGCAAAATAACCTGTGCAGTTATAAAAAAAAGTGCGCATAATATTCTGATGATGAAATTTGCATCACACACACTGTACTCTGTCCTTCGCGTATGCGTAAAAATTAAAGTATACTTTGGGCTTTAGCCACCATCTACAAGTCTGTGAGACTGGCTCTCAGTAGTGTTACATGTCATGCTTGACTTTGGATTGATTCATTGTGCATGTATGCTCTTTATATCTGTACATGTTACATGTTAAGTTTGTTGCTGAGGCCCCCTGGAGTGAGCGCAGCATCATCTGAGCGTTATGTAAGTGTTAGCCAGCTGTGGAATGCACTTCAGCTAATGCCTGTGTAATCCAGTGCTTCTGCTGATGGTCGTGTAGAGATGGAGCTCCGCTCTTCAGTCTCCAGATTTTTATCCCAGCCCTCTTCCTGAACAATTAGTGCACAGATCCGTCTAGCACTATAATGCTGGGAATACAGCGGAAATCCGTAATTTCTCAGTGCATTCTGCTTATATTGCATTGCTTCAGTGAGTCTGCATATCACTGAAAAATGAATGTCCATGCAGTTTTGATTTTAAAGAGTTCAGTGTGCTTTGCAGTTGCAATCTAATGATCAGAACACACAGCTCCAGTCTGCCCAGACCATAGTGAATCTAAACTGCTAAAATGGATCAGAGTGTCATGATGTGATGTCACAACCATGATAACATTTACATATGACCACTTGTCTTATATATATATCAGTAATTTGGCCTGGACTGTGAACTGAAGATTCATTCATTTAATTATTTATGCATTTCTGTATTAAATCATGCATTTTATTTATTTGAGCATTAATGCATTATTTGCATTTTTGCATGCATTTATTTATGCATCTATGCATGCATGCATTTGTGTGTGTTTTTATTTATTTATTTTTTGCAACTGGGTTGCTATAGTGTCTTGTGTAGCTTTTAGGTGGTTGCTTAAGGGTTCAAAAAATCCTTAGCAAGTACAAAATCATACTTTAACTGTTGTCATCTGCTATTTTCTCAGACAAGCCTTTCAGCTACTCTAGTGTTTGGATTAGATATGCGAGGTATCCAGAATTATGTAAAATGTTATTTAAAATAGGGTCAAGTTTGCAAAGGATTCAAGCTGTATTTATTTATTTATTTATTTATTTTTTAATCCAAATCTTTAAAATAGACATTTTATTTGCAATTTGAACTGTGTGTCACCCAGATCCCCCACCCCCTTGTCATCCAAGATATTCATGTCTGTCTTTCTTCAGTTGTAAAGAAATTGTTTTTTGAGGAAAACATTTCAGCATTTTTCTACATATAATGGGCTGATATGGTGCCCCGAGTTTGAACTTCCAAAATGCAGTTTAAATGCGGATTCAAACGATCGCAGTTGCAGTTGTAAATGATCTGAACTGAGGAAGAAGAGTCTTATCTAGCAAAACGATCAGTTATTTTCATTAAAAAATACAATTTAAATACTTTTTAATCTCAAACGCTCGTCTTGTCTTGCTCTGCCTGAACTCTGTGTATTCTGGCTCAAGATAGTTAGGGTATGTTGAAAAACTCCAATCGTATTCTCTCCCTTAACTTCAAAAATCATTTCAGAATCGTCCTACATTGCTGCAGAGGTACTGACCCAGTCTTTGCAAAATGAACATGCAAAGAAGATAAAACACCCTTAACAAAAAAGGACTATTTTGGATTTGAGGGAGAACATGAGACGGGAGTTTTTCGACATACCCTAACTGTCATGAACCGGGAAAAAAAAAAACAAAAAAAAAAAAAAAACAGTCCAGGCAGAGTAAGATGAGACGAGCGTTTGAGATTAAAGAAAGTATATCAATTGTATTATTTTTATGAAAATAACAGATTGTTTCGCTAGATAAGACCCTTCTTCCTTGGCTGGGATCATTTACAACCGCATTTGGGATTGCTTGAAGTCGCATTTAAACTGCATTTTGGAAGTTCAAACTCAGTGCACCACAGCAGTCCATTATATGGAGAAAAATGCTGTAATGTTTTCCTCAAAAAAACATAATTTCTTTATGACTGAAGAAAAAAAGACATTAACATCTTGGATGACAAAGGGGTGAGTACATTATCTATAAATCTTTGATCTGGAAGTGGACTTCTCCTGCTGGGGACACACTACACGATTACCAAAAATATTCTAAGACAGACCGGAACACACTTAACGACTGTCTTTGACAATCGGAAAGGAGCACAAACCTAATGAGTCACTCCACTACGCAACACACTTAACGATTGGCGAGTCATGAATGGACAATTTTTGCCGAACTAAAAAAACAAAACTCACAAAAATCGCAGCATCTACCCACGCTCCAGCAGCCGCTCCTGCCCCACCAAATAGACTACAGGTTTTTTAAACATTTGTTCAAGCAATAATATATAAATTATCTCATGTAGGCTTATGTCTAAAATCAGGGATTAAAAATGAATTGGTTCTAAGTAAAAACCGTAGGCTATTTTTTTTCTTTACCTTTCCCGAGAACGAAACAAATGAAATAAAATATTACTATAATTTCCTTATCCATTTGATACAACTATTATAGCTATATGTGTGTGTGTGTGTGTGTGTGTATATATATATATATATATATATATATATATATATTCCTTATGTTTGTAGCCTATATTCATTATGAAGAAAATGTTAGCCTAGCCTAAAGTTGATTTAATATTCTTCATAACAAATTTGAAGAAGTTAAAAGTTAAGAAAAAAATCGAATTAGCCTGTAGTCTATAGATAAGGCAATAGGCTAACCTTTTTTCTTAACCCGATACTGCAGATCGAAATAAAATAATTCTTGATAATATTTCAAATGAAATAATCACTGACATAATTTAGGATATACTTATATAGTTTATAAATAAACTATTTAAATCCGTAGCATTAACTTACGAATTTAAAGAAAGACAAGAAATAAATCACAACAAGAACAATTGGTATGTTTGTAATCATTTTGTAATTTTATAATCGAGAATTTTTATTTATTTATTTATTTTTTGACAAAATTACAAAATGAATGCCAAATGATGTTTGACAGTGAGCACAACTCCACTGCATAGCCGCGTATAATCGCTGGTGTCAGTCGCAAATATTAAACATTTTTAAAAAAAGCTTTGTGAAAACGACTGGTGATGACTAATTCGTGAATTCTAAGATTATAATCTTTAGACACCACACATTATGCGACCTTTTTGTGCCGACTACAAACAGCGACCAAGCCTGATTGGAACAGACCGTGTCCAACTAGGCACAATCCATGGTCAAGACCAAATTCCATTCATAATCGGCATGACAATAGTGTAGTGTGTTCTTGGCTTTAGATGAGCCTTTTATCTATTAAGTGTTTGAGAAAATGTAGGTTTGTTTTCAATTTTGCTGCATTTCTTTCAAGAAAATCATCAGATTAAAATGTTTTGAAATATCATTCCAGCCCAAGTGAGAATCGTATTTTTAATCTATAGTATGTTTTTGGTCGAAGAAACCAAACGCCACTGTGTGTGCTAAAATGGTGTAATAGCGTTTGGTTTGGCATCACAAACACACACCCTGCTCCTGCCTGGGCATGCAGAGACACACAGGATTTCCTCGGCCCGTTCAGGCTCAGCTTGTTTTGTTGTTTGGCGTTGTATCCACACAGTCTCTTGTGCTTTTGTCTCAGCAACGTTCCCGCAGCCACCTGCAAGAGAGGAACAGTGTGGTTTGGCTGATTGGCTGGTAATGGGGCATGGGAGGTCATTAGCTTTGCTCTTTCACAACACACTTTTCACAACTGGCTTAGTTTGTACAGCTTCAAAGGCCTTTTGAGCTGCTGCGCTGCTTCGCTTTCGACAAATGACCTTCAGCTGTACAGCGCAGAGAGCAGAGGGCAGCATCACATAAATGCCACTGATTAGTCGAACCCTATCATTAACACATCCAGATTCTGGTGCTCTCAGATACTGTAGTGAATCATTCAGGACTGGCATTGCATTTGGATTTTCTTGTATTGAAATGACAGTCAAAGTGAAATTTGACCCAAGTGCCAGGATCAAGCAAGCAGGTGCAAGAGAGACACTGAGCCATGTTTGAATTTAAACACTAGGGTACTGCATGGTACTGTATACTCATGGGTACTGTGAATACTGTCTGTAAATTAGGGCTGCACGATAAATTGCATGCGATTGTGAGGCGCGCTTAGTCAGTAAAGCCGGTACTTTGATTAGTAGTAAAGCTCCATCAGGTGCGTTCAGCTGGAGCGGCAATTAATACACAGAGCCGTAAATCACTGACAAGCTACGCAAAATCACGCTCATAATCGAATGTGATTCATCTGCGATTATGAGCGCGATTTTGCGTAGCTTGTCTATATAAATGCAATTAAATATATTGTAGTATTACGTTATTATTAATTACGTCATATAAACAAGTAAAAATTAAACATATATACATACACATTTTGATTACATAATAATGGCAATATGTACGTCAAAGTCAGACATGCTGTAATAGCTGGATATTTTGATGAATCGAAAATTTAAGTTTTTTCTATGTATAAACTGTTTATGTAATAAAATATGTTTTCATAGTTTGCGTTGTCCCTTATCAAAACTATCAAATACAAAATAACAAGGATTCATGTCAATATTGTCCAAAACCCCACTTTCCTAGGGCGTTTCCAAACTTTTGAAAGGGCAGTGTGTGTGTGTGTGTGTGTGTGTGTGTATATATAATATAATATAGTATAGTATAATATAATATAATATAATATAATATATGTGTGTATATAATGTGTTTAATGTCGTGCATTACTGTAAATTAAAATTAGTAATAAATGATGTATTATACTATGACAAATACTTACGAAATGATAACACTGTTTGTTTTATTAATTTAGTGTTGTATTTTGGCTTTAATTAAATTACCCTGTTTTAAACATTTTTATGTAACAGTTATTTATTTTTACAAAAAATTATAAGTAACAATTACAATCAGTGTTTGTTTAATTTAGTAAGTGTTGTATTCTGGCTTTCATTAAAAAATAAAATTATGTTAAAACATGTTTTATACATGTTTTATATATTATGTGTAGAATATAAATTAATAATAATAATAATAATAATAATAATAAATTATCATTAAATTGTATTATAAAGTAACAAAATATAATTACATTACATTTTAAAAACATTTATATTGCAGGAAAAAAGAAATAATTGTTATACATTATGAATAATAATAATAATAATAATAATAAATTATTATTAAATTGTATTATAAAGTAACAAAAATACAATTACATTTTAATAATAATTGCTATATATTATCAATAATAATAATAATAATAATAATAATAATGTTATGTTATATTATATGTTAAGTAATATAATTAAAATATTCTGCTTATTTAACTAAATACTACTACTTACTACTTAATACTATTTTTGTCTAAAGAGAAGAGATGTTCAATCATATCTCTATTCATTTGTGAAATGAAAAGGAAAGGTGTGCATTGCATCATGAGATGGTTGGTTGTATTATGCAAAAATGAATTCTGTCTATTATTCCAGTTTGAGTTGAATCTGCTATGAAACTGTGTTTTTCTGTTGATCCAGCAGATGGAGCTGAAACCTTGATGCTTTGCTTTCTCCACTAGTGAAACTAGACTGTAGCCACATGCTTCCAGACATCGGTTTGGTATTGCTGTGTGCAGTATGAGCATAAATGTTCAGAAATGTGCACTAATTTGACGCATTAATTACTTTTGTGAATAATGAGCGCATATTTTAAGTGTAGATTAATAAAACGTATATTTAAGTTCAGTTGCCTTTAAATGAATTTGTACCTTACTTCAGTGTTCTTTCAAGAAAGCAAAGTCTTAATGAAACGTTACCTTTACCTCTTCCGTTGTGGGTTTGGAGTGGGTGCGTCCCCTATCTAGGGTTTGTGGAGGCAGGAAGTGGGTGAAACAGGGAGGACTTACACCTTCCTCATGCAAGGTGCAGTGAGAGCATTTAAAAAGACATTTTAGTGTGCATTAAACTTCTGCTAAGATGAAGTAAAGGGTTCATTAATATTTCAGGCAGGGTCATCTGAGGCTGTGTCCGCTCTTTTCATCACTTACTCAGCATATAGATTTAGAGCCTATCAGTGCTCTGAGATTTATAATGCAGAGGGGTCAGATGGGACTGTAAGTGTAGAGCATGGGCGCCGAGGCTCGTTTGTCATCGCTGCTCTGCTTTTTAAAAGGCACAGAGGTTCTCTGTGGAGCCGCTGACCTCTGATGATGTCATCAAAGCATTATATCTGTATCTAATATAGTAGATCAGCTCTCAAGGGAACTGCTGATAATATACAGTAACAATGCAGAGCATCTTGTATATGGTCTAGGACTTTTTCTCCTTAAATTTTCAGATTTGTTTTCGTTTCTTCCTTGATCGTTCAAGGTGATCATAGACTGCTAAACTCTAAAAAGGACTAAACGCTTCGAAAACACTATAAAAGTAGTCCCGATGACTCATGCAGTGTTTTCCAAGTCATCTAAAGCCGTACAATAAAGGAGTAAAATTTAAAACCTTATTTACTGATCATCAGATACGGTGAAAAGTGAATGCCAGTAATATCAAATGTGACCCTGGACCACAAAACCAGCCATAAGTAGCATGGGTATATTTGTAGCAATAGCCAAAAATGCATTGTATAGGTCAAAATTATCTTTTTTTTCTTTCATGTCAAAAATCATCAGGATATGAAGTAAAGATCATGTTTAATGAAGATATTTTGTAAATGTCCTACTGTAAATATATCAACTTAATTGTTGATTAGTAATATGCACTGCTAGAACTTCATATGGACAAATTTAAAGGCGATTTTTCTCAATATTTAGATTTTTTTGCTTCTTCAGATTCCAGATTTCAAATAGTTGTACTTCGGCCAAATATTGTCATATCACAACAAACCATACATCAATGGAAAGATTGAAAATTTCAAATAATTGACCTTTATGACTGGTTTTGTAGTCCATGGTCACAATTGTCAGGCTGGGTATCGAGTTTGATACTTTTGAGGCACAGACCGAATTGCCTTGATATCTTTCGATACCTAAGGGGTTAACCTCATCAAAGTCAGTGAGCCAATAAGCATGCAGCATAGCTTATATGCCTAAATCAGTGATTGGCTGTGGCGAGGCATCAAGGAAAACGCATGTTACGTGACCAATCATTTACACTGTAGCATCATGCTACGTAAGACAATTTATGTAATGTATACTATTCTTTTACTCTCAACTCAATTTAAAACATTATTGAGTGTTTGTAATAACTTCTGATTGTGATCTAATAAGGGTTTGGTCATGTAATGTTGCAGATATGTTTTTTTTTTTTTTTTTAAAGCCTATTATATCAAGCTAATCATTACATCTGGTAAGCATTTCTCGTGTAAACACGCTGTATTGTTATGAAGATGGAATCTCATGAAAATTACATACCAATCGTATACTGTCGTAATCGCGTGTTTATTAGCTTCATGTTCCAGCCCTATAAATGTTTTTATGGAAGTGTAACGCACGTTCATCATCGGAGACAGGACGGGTTATTGAACACAAATATGACTGACATAAGAGCAGCGAATGAGCTTCCTCTGAGTCAGAACTGAGATTGAAGAGAAAACGCAAACAGACAACGCTAGAAGCAGCTAGTGGTAATCAGATCATGTAAATCAGTAGAAAATTAATAGAAATTATGATTTTGTCCTGGGGACATCATCCGTGAAAAAAGGACCTCTTAAGAGGTAATGTGTATTGTAAGTGTGTTAAAATAGATTTCAGAAATTTGAAAAGTATTGTTCAGGAACTGGAATCAAATTCAAGGCACTGGTATCGATTATATATATATATATATATATATATTTATTTATTTATTTATTTATTTATTTATTTATTTATTTATTTATTTATTTATTTATTTATTTATTTACTATACCCAGTCCTAATCAAATGTCATTTAATACAAGCCATTAGTAAATGCAAACTTGGAATATTCCTTTTTGTTTTTTCTTTCTTTTTCTTTCTTTCTTTCTTTCTTTCTTGAACGAATGAATCGAATGAATGAATGAATCGAATGAATGAATGAATCCAATCAATTAATGAATGATTCTACTTGGCTTTCTAATTGTCTGGTTATGAGATTATGCTCGTAGAAATACTGCTAAAGTGAATGTTTCCTAATTCTCAGCTTTTTAATAAATATTAGGATAAATATAAATATGCATATATTATTGTCAATGTTGTATAAACCATTCATTTATTACTTTAGGAGTACTTAATGTCTGATTATAAGCTCATAAAAATAATGCTAAAGTGGCTGTCTCCTACTTCCCAGTAATGTTATATAATAAATATAGAAATATATATATTTTTCCTCTAAGCTTCCTAAATGTCTGATTTTCCAGAATTATTATAATAAATATTTATATAATTCCAAATGGTTTGTTTATTTTACATTTCTGTGCACGGTTTCCTTCCAGACTAGATTACAGTGCACATTTCTGTGGACAGCTAAGTGTGTTTGTTTGTTTGTGTGTGTGGGTGTGTGTGTGTGTGTGCACTACCCAAATTCTCTGTTGTTTTCCAGGGTGTAGAATTCATTAGCATGGACCTATTTTTAGAATCCATGTTGTGGTATACTGAGAATGAGATAGATTTGCTGTAGCTAATCGGTCAAACTTTGATTTATAGTCATGTTGTGCCCGAGACTGTCTTTAACCAAAGTTGAGTTAAACTAGCTTTTCATGTCTCGTTTGTGTTCGGTAACCAATCAGGAGTCTCTCCGGAGTCTCTGCCTACCATCCCTAGTGCGAGTCCTGTCTAGCACGTCCTCACATTCCCGTTTCAGTGGGTGTTTGGGATGAACTGATGCTAAAATTTGCAGTGTTTAGTTTTATAGCACAGGCTGGTCTGGGTGGAGCTGCTGTGAGTCCACACCTCTAAACCAAACCTCATCCTTTCCCTTCATGAACAAAGTCAGTAGTGTGTCCCAAATTCAGCTCTCCTTCAAGGACCAGCTTTAACTTTCAGAACGATTCAGGCTTTAGAAAGAGCTGAAATAGTTATCTTTGTTGTGTAAGCAAGGGCAGTGAAGGGTTAAGAGATGGCCTTGTCTATTTCTGTCTCGGATCAGTCAGCCTGTTTATAATTAGTGGCAAATGAAAAGCTAATGCCAGCAGATTCACCAAATTACAATATTTGAAAGATTTTGGGCTTTTTTTTTTCTAAATGTATATAAAGATGTGAACTAGCTAGTAACCATGTTGTCTTAGCTGTGAAGGCTTGCAACACTGTGTACAGGATACTTATTATGGAGATAATATACTTTAAAAGAATATACTTAAGTGTGAACCGAATGTAATGTTTGCAGACACTTGCAGACAATTGCATGTTATTTACAATTAAATGAAAATTATAGTTTTAAAATCATTTTAAATGCAGTTATTCAGATCTAAGAGTGCTTTTGACCCACTTAAATAGAGCTTCAGGACATCTTCATATGTAATTTCATAATTGCTTCTATTGTCTTTGAAATATGTTTATGTTACTGCTGAATGTACTGCCAGTCATTTATGATAAACTAAAATATACTTTAGAGCAGAAGTCCACTTCCAGAACAACAATTTACAAATAATTTACTCACCCCCTTGTCATCAAAGATGTTCATGTCTTTCTGTCTTCAGTCGTAAAGAAATTATGGATTTTGAGGAAAACATTTCAGGATTTTTCTTCATATAATGGACTTCCAAAATGTAGTTTTTTTTAGTGGACTTCTTGAACTTCCAAAATGTAGTTTAAATGCAGCTTCAAAAGGCTCTAAACGATCCCAGCCGAGGAAGAAGGGTGTTATCTAGCGAAATGATCGGTCATTTTTTTTTTAAATGTGTATACTTTTTAAGCCCAAAAGCTTGTGTAGCACAGGTTCTGGGATGCGTGTTCACGTACTATTGAATCATGTCGAAAGGTCACACCGAACGTAGGTGGAACTACAGACCCAGTGTTTACAAAGCGAATGCGCAAAGACTAACAAAGTGCTAGTAAGTCAAACGCTATTTACACAAAAAGGTATAACAATGTCAGATGATTCTGAAGTTGTAGGAGAAAATTAGATGGAGTTTTCACCATTCTCTACCTTTTTGAGCCGGAGTACACATACGATGAACTTGACGTGATTCGTAGTAGTGATGGGAAGTTCGGATCGTTTTACTGACTCAGACCTTTGAGTCTCGTTCAGCAAAATGTCATTTCGTTCATTTTAGCAAAATGTTACGTGTTACTTCCCTAACACATCTACTGCTTACACAAACGTTGATCACACTACAAACAAGACAAAACTATAATGCTATAAGAGAAAAGATTCATTCATTGTTTACCTGGGTCTTTAGTCTATGATTAGCTCACCTCACGTCTTATCTGACAAGTTTTTGGGTTTGAGTCATTCGTTCATCACGTGACAGCCCCAAAAGGTGAACGAACGACTCAAAACCCAAAGACTCGAAGCAGGCAAACTAATTCCAGTACAGAACCTAATAGGATGTTGCTCATGCGCTACTGAACGAATCACTCCCAGAGATGACTCGTTGGAGTCACATTAAAGATCTGTTCAAAATGAACAAATCATTCAAGAACGCGCATCCCAGTGTCTGTGCTACATGAGCTTTTGTGCTTAAAAAGTATACAAATTTTTATTTTTTGAAAAAAAACAAAAAAAAAAAAACAAAAAAAGACAGATCGTTTCGATAGATAAGACCCTTGTTCATCGGCTGGGTTCGTTTAGAGCCTTTTGAAGCTGCATTTAAACTACATTTTGGAAGTTCAAAAACGGGGCACCAATGAAGTCCATTATATGGAGAAAAATCTTGAAATGTTTTCCTCAAACATAATTTCTTTACGACTGAAGACAGAAGGACGTGAACATCTTGGATGACAAGGGGGTGAGTAAATTATTTGTAAATTGTTGTTCTGGAAGTGGACTTCTCCTTTAATGTCACGTCAATGAAAATACTTAAGTGTGTTAAGTATTTAGTCCAAAACGTGTATTTAAGTAACTTAAGTGGCCTTTTATTTCATTAATATTATATTGTCTGCTACAGTTTTTTTTAAATCTACATTTAAGATTTGAAGTACGCTACCCGTGCACCTCGAATAAAATTTAAGCACACTACTTTTTCACAAGGGTAAACGGTGAGATTAATGGTCTTAATTGGATTGTTTTTCTCAGCTGTGTTGAGAGTGAGGATAAATTCACATTAGACTGTCGGACGTAACGGAAACCACTGCTTTGTCAACTCTCTGTGCCATTTATTCATTTACATTCTGTACTACAATTCATTTCTTTGTCTTTGGTTATAACTTGATGAGTATGTGGAAATAACCTTCACTGTGTGTAGTTTTATTGAAACGTCAGTGTTATCTGATGGACAGCATTAACTGCTAGCTCTGGATTGCATTACTGGAACCGTTTCTGGTGAAATTAAGTTTAGAAGGACAGGATCTTACTCTCTGATCAGGTAAGGTTTGGATCTCTCATTTTCAACGTGCTGTAATAGTGTAGATCCTAGTTGTTTTACATTAAGGAGCTGTGAAGTATGTCAGGGTTGCACAGCAAGATACCTTCCACATGTACCTCCTTCTTGCCATTGTTCTGCCGCTGCGCTGATGGACATTGCAAGTATCAGACGGTTACATAACTTCCTGTTGAGATCCTCTGATGGGCTGCCAATGGATAGTGAAAGATCTCTGCAGGAAACTTTCTCTTTATGCACTTATGTTTTCTCTGACAAGGTTTTAATCTGCCTCTGCTCAGGAGGCACATGTCATATCAACAGTAATTCTTCCTTTATGTATTAGAGTCTTCAGGGTAATGACCCAGTGTTTGGGTGTCAGTTACACACACAGAAGGAGAGACTGACCTGGTGACTTAGGAAACGTGTTGTGATGCACTAAGTCACTTTCTGTTGGAATTAGGACAGGGCCACTCTCTCATTCACTACTATGCTCACCAAGGCTACATTTATTTTAATAAAAACAGAAAAAAAAATAATATTGTGAATTTATTATTATTTTTTTTTTACAATTTAAAATGACCTTTTTTTTTTTTTGTTTTGTTTTGTTTTAATGTGAATATACATTTTAAATTATTTATTGCTGTGATCAAAGTTGAATTTTCAGCATTATTACCTAGCCTAAGTCTAGAGTGTCACACGATCCTTCAGAAATCATTCTAGTACAGTGTTTCCCCTGCCATTATATTAGGGGGGCATGTTCTGTCTCTACGTGGACGCACGTCTACAATTTCTCTGCAAAAAGCGGACGGGATCGCGGGGTCCATTCATAAAAACGGAATTTATAGCATGGATTGCCACGGAATTCATCAGTTTTTGGATGAATAAATCAAAAGTGGGTCTGTCACTTCATTCGAATCGCAATATGGACTAATGTCTGTGAATATTAAAATGCAAAAAGACGGTTTAGATATGAATCCTGCATGTTCCACTTGGCTCTGTATGTATGAATGGTGGAAACACGGTTTTGTTTACTACACAAATACTGAAGCACATGTAAGGCTCGCTTTGATTTTTAGCCTCTATGTCTCATATGATGACATGACCACATGAACTTCATGTGAATTTTACGGTTTCATTTGAGAAAACTAGCATAATATCATACTTTATAAACACTGAAACTTCACGGCAACCTGTCAAAATAAAAGTATGGTTTGAAGTGTAACAGAAATATATTAATCTTATATTACTTTTGTACAGTATAATGTATGTCTATATATTTCTATTTCTGGCCAATTAAAATAAAACAGTTGAATGATAAAAAAATAAATATTACAACCAGATTAACCACTTCATTATAGAAAAAAAGATATTTAATTATTATTAACTTTTTTTTTTTTAACAGAATATTGACAATTTTACTTCCAAGTATTAATTTTAACAGCAAACCTCTGTTTGTTTGCCTTCTTTTTGATTATCAATAAAAAATTGAAAGAAAGAAAGAAAGAAAGAAAGAAAGAAAGAAAGAAAGAGAAAGAAAGAAAGAAAAAGAAAGATTGTAGGGCCCTATTGAGTTTTGGACTAACTATTTTCATTTAAATTCAAAAAATACATGAAAGCATCTGTTTCAGTTCAGTTTTAGAGTCTAAGTTTGATACAAATGTCCAAAAAAAATGTGGGGTATCATGCAAATATGAAAACCTGAAACACAACACGTGGTGATGGTAAATCATTCATTTTACATAGTGCTGTATATTACACAGAAATCTCAATTTGTAGGTGACCAATAGCATTTGGCAATGCAGGAGACGCTGGCCTGAGAAGTGATTCCATTTTAGTGAACCAAGTTCATTAGTACAGGTGAATTTGAGCTTCTAATGAGGTTTCGGCTGATTTTCTGAAGTCAAACAGACTCTTGTTGCACAGGTGCAGCGGCTTCCTTTCCTCCAGCAGGCCATTCTTTTCCCAGTCAATGCAGAGAAACAAATTTCATTAACAATAATATTTGTGGAAGGCGCTCACGGCTTTGCGTCGAACAGAAAGTCTCGGCTGCTTCTTACTGAGGAAGTATATAAACACAGGAAAGCCGTTCGTGTTCATGCGAGCGTCTCGGGAAATGCCTCCACGGAGCCCAAACAATGTATCGGCACATTCCTGCTGTTCTTTTTCTTAAGGAACAGGAAGTAGTGAAAGTACAAACCCTCAAAAGACAAACTTTAACCCATGAATATTCCCACAGCACTCTGTAAGCATTATATAATGCTCAAAGCTTGCTGTAGATGTACAATCTGATACAAACATCAGTTTCGAAGTTCAAAGTGCAAATTCTCAATGTGACTTTTGAGCTCCTTATTGTTCCTAGGGTGCGTATTGCTGACCATCAGTGGTTATATGTTGAATACTTCATGTTTGAGTCAAGTGCATGTCAATCTTCATGGTTTAGGCCTCCTTATCAGTGGCAGCAGACAAGAGAGGAACTTATCCAGAGACCACAGCCGTAAACTTCTTCTCATTTCACCCTAGGGCTGTGAAGTTTTTGCACGTATTGCTGGGTTGGCAGACGGTGTTGTTGTTTGTTTTTTGCTGCCAAAGTCTGATGAGGTAGGATGAGGAAGCCATTGTTCATGTTGTAACGAATGGTCTGAGGTTTACAAATGTCAAAAGCAGAGGAAAATCCGCCAGTTGATTTCGACAGCCTCGAAAACTCTCTTGGTCTTCTGTGGACCCTCTTCAACAGGTACTTGGTTCTTCTCAGGCAATCAAACAAGGATCGTATTCAGTAAATAGTAGTGAGGTTTTGCAAAATGGATATTGAGCTCTATGTTGGCATGTTTGCAAAGGAAAACTTGACAATGAAACTTGAAAAATGTATGTCTGGGATCTGCTCAGATAGCCTCAACCCTGAGCTATTTTGAGTTTCATTTCTTGGAGTATTTTAACAATTTTGCATGTAAAGTTAGGGAGTTGTTTAACCATAAATGACATTCACTTTTGCAGCCTAAATGATCAAGTTCCATATTTCTTCCTCCTTTGAATCACAGAGTAAGATTTTTGACAGATTGTCCAATCAGCTAATTTCCATGCAAAACAAGTGCAGATCATTCATGTCAAGCTCCAAAAGAGCGGTATTAAAATGGTCAATTCAGTAGCTTTGTGTGAGTAACAGACTGAAGTTCCTCTAATGTAGCTTTCAAAGCTCACTTATGCCTGTCAATATTTAAACTTGCGTTTAAAGATGCGTTTTCGATGTGAAAATGCGATGCTATAGTTTCCATGTTCATAGTGTTTCAGCATCTGCGTTTCAATATATGAGAGTCTCTGAGAGTCACTTCAGCAGCTTTACACACTTACTTTTGGGGGGAAAAAAATCTTAAGTCTGGTTTAACTAGAAGAAATGATGACAGATTTAATAATAGTAATAATAATAATAATTTAAGGAATATCATACAGCCAAGTAATTTCTTCATCCTTTTTTTTTTTTCCCTTCCCCATTTATGCACTTATTTTGTTCAGCATTTTATTTGGCAAAAACAAAAGCACTGTTGTGAAGTTGGTTACATTTTAAACGATTGATTAAATTTTTGAAGTTTTATTCAGTCATTTCATTAGACTATTTTGGTGATACCTATGTAATAAGTTATAAAATGCAGAATGCATTTTACAATGAGAAGCACAAAATTTACAGGAAAATACAACTGATTTCATGAAGCCCAAAATTAAAAGAAAGCTGGTAGGGATAAAACAATATCATAATATAACAACAATTTTATATTTATTATTAATTATTATAAATAATAATAATAATAATAATCATTATTATAATTATAATTATAATTATAATTATAATTATTATTATTATTCCGATTGCCAGTAATGGCCATATATTGTAAAACATTTGCACTATAAAATAAATGAATATTTCATAGGTATATTTGCTTTACACTACATTAGGGAGATTGCAATTTTTTTTTTTTTTTTCATAGGAGTCGTTCATTCCCAGAACAAAAATTTACAGATAGTTTACTCATCCCCTTGTCATCCAAGATGCTTGTGTCTTTCTTTCTTCAGTTGATAAGAAATTGTTTCTTGAGGGGGAAAAAAAAAAATCAGGAATTATATCAATATAATGGACTTCAATGGTGCCCCCAAGTTTAAACTTCCAAAATGCAATTTAAATATAGTTTAAATGCAGCTTTAAATGGCTCTAAACGATACCAGCAGAGGAAGAAGTGTCTTATCTAGAAAAACAATCAGCCATTTTAGTCAGCAGCCATATCACCCTGCAGCCCAAGACTGGTTGCCCACTGAAGCTAAGCAGGGTTGAGCCTGGTCAGTACCTGGATGGGAGACCTCCTGGGAAAACTAGGTTGGTGCTGGAAGAGGTGTTAGTGAGGCCAGCAGGGGTTGCTCACCCTGTGGTCTGTGTGGGCCCTAATGCCCCAGTGTAGTGACGTGGACACTATACTGTCAAAAAAGCACCGTCATTCGGATGAGACGTTAAACCGAGGTCCTGACTCTCTGTGGTCATTAAAAATCCCAGGATGTCCTTCGAAAAGAGTAGGGGTGTAACCCCGGCATCCTGTCCAAATTTGCCCATTGGCCTCTGAACATCATGGCCTCCTAATCATCCCCATATTCTGATTGGCTTCGTTATTCTGTCTCCTCTCCACCAATAAGCTGGTGTGTGGTGGGCATTCTGGCGCAATATAGCTGCCGTCCCATCATCTAGGTGGATGCTGCGCACTGGTCGTAGTTGAGGAGATTCCCCCTTCTATGTAAAGCGCTTTGAGTGCCCAGAAAGCGCTATATAAATGGAATTATTATTATTATTTTCGAAATAAATTGACCATTTTTATACTTTTTAACGCTTGTCTCGTCTAAGTTTGCGTGAACTCTGCTTTTTTTGTGTTTATTTATTTATTTTTTTCCTTTTCAGTTCAATACGGTCAAGACAGTTAGGGTATGTTGAAAAACTCCCATCTTGTTTTCTTCCCCAAATTCAAAACCGTCCTACATTGCTGGAGAAGTACCAACCCAGTGTTTTACAAAGTCAACATGCAAAGGAGATCAAACGCCCTTTACAAAAAAAATAGTAAAACAGCAATGTAGGGCGATTTTGACGTTGAAGAAGAAAACGAGAAGGGAGTTTTCCGACATACCCTAACTGTATTGACGCGCATCACAGAGACGAGACAAGACAAGCATTTGAGGTTAAAAAGTATATAAATTGTAAATTTGTTTAAAAAAAAATTACCGTTTGTTTCGCTAAGTAAGACCCTTTTTTCCTCGGTTGGGATGAATTAGAGCCCTTTGAAGCTGCATTTAAACTGCATTTTGGAAGTTCAAACTTTGAGGCACCATTGTCCGCTATATGGAGAAATTCCTGAAATGTTTTCCTCAAGAAACATAATTTCTTATTGATTGAAGAAAGAAAGACATGAACATCTTGGATGACCAGACGGTGAGTAAATTATCTGTAAATTTCTGTTTTGGAACTTCTACACTTGAAAGAGATATTTTGAATCTGGACTGCAGTACCCATTTATACCGCTAGCTGTCAGCAATTCATACTGCACTTTTAAGCTTTTATTTTGACAGAAAATGCACGTTAAACTCACAGCGCATGTAATAAACAAGTTCACTGCATTCACTGTGAACGGAGCCGTTCTGAGACACGGAAAACACTGAATCATGAGCCGATCGCCTGAACGAAGTGTGCGCTTCAAAACGCAGCAAAAACAGACTTTATGAAGCAATTAATCCATATTGTGTTTTTGGTTTTGGGTTTGACACATACAGTGTTAAAGCATAATGGCCCAAAACGCAAATTTAAAGACCTTTTATGTTAGAAAAAGAAGTATAAATACATTTTTAAAACGACACTTTTTGCCCAGAAGACCTGTCATTTCATATCATCATGTGACCACGATGATGTTTAGTTATGTTTACATTCATTCTCAAGGTGGAAAGCATTTCCTTATCCATTAATTGTAAATTAAAATTGTGGTAAATATTATTGTATGATAAGATAGGCTGCAAAAAAAATAAGATATTTTTGCTCAAACTGTTTGTGGTTGGAGGTAAAAATCTTCTTAATGAGTTGGAGTTGGAAGGACATGTTGGTGAATAATTGTTGTATGTCTGTTGTGTCATTTCATGCCCTAGAGAGATTTTATCAACAGAGTTAAGGTGTGGTCACTTTTCGTAAGTAAATTACAGTTATTTCAATAGAAAGTCACACATGAGTTTCGTATGAGTTAAAGTTTTTCCCACAAAGATTTTGCAGTGGGTTCAAGCTGGTTGTGCAAATTTTGAAAGCTGCTTGGATTGAAAGTGACTTCATACATCTGTGCTTCATACATTGCCACACTATTAAAAATGTACCCATTTGGCCTAAACACTAAACGTTGTCTAAAGTGACCACACCTCTAGTAGTAAAGATTCTTTGTCACTATATATATCCAAGATATTTTGGTCCTGTGAGTTAAAAAGGTACAATTCCTAAAGCATTGAGTTTACTAAGAAAACATTCACTGCGCCGCATCATCTACACGTTTGCGTCACTGCTTTCGTAAGCTGCTCTTTCATTTTCTCTCACCTGTAGAGGCAATGAAAGCCTTCTCTGTTCTGCCTCCGTCTGCCTCCCTACCCTTGGATTTTTTTGCCCTCCTGGACAAACGCAGCCTGTAAAGGCTCAATGTTCTGCCCCTCTCCTGTCCTGCTCACACAGGCCCCCATTATTTCACCACTCCCACGTACAACCTGACGTCCATGCCTCATTTTAGAAAGCACTCTTTCCACTCTCTTTTTCCAGCATTTATTTCAGGCTGACCTTTTAAGGCTTATGCTGTAATAATTGAAGGCTGACGCTAGTGTTTGGATTGAACCAACCAGAGCGTATATTAACAGGGTTGAATACTTGTAGCATTATGACCTTCATTAATATGTTCTAAAAACAAGCGACGTGTCTATGCTCTGGTGACTTCTATATATATACTGTATATGTATAGAATGTGTGCTTATTTTTATTTTATATATTACCGGAAAAGCTAAAGAGGGCCCGTGCATGGAGCCAGGGAGGCTGTGCGTCTCTACCATGTGTTTGTCTGCTTGGCATGCTGTTAGAAGACTAAAATACTAGTCCCGAGGCCAGACCGGCCCTTCTAGCTTTCCAGTGTCGAGTATGAACATGCCTTCAAGCTCTGCAGGAAAATTCCAGCCTGATGTTCCACTGTAAATTACATTGTCATAACACGAATTGCTACACAACAGCAGAATCCAGTACGTCACAACTTATGCAACCTGTTAAGGAAATGCTTTATTGGTAGTTGACATGTCAAGCGGTTATAAAAGTGTCCTGCACTATACTCCATGTAAAAGTATTTTAAACAACATTTTGGTCATTCTCCTTCTAATATGCATGCATTTTTATTACCTCATATCAGTCTAATTTATATACTATCTTATATATAATACTATATCTAGGGCTGGACAGTAATTCAATATAAATATATACCGCAATATATATTTTTTTTTCAATAACGGTGATATGATTTTTAAACACATTTGCGATATTTTGATATACATTACCAGCGCTTTCCATACATTATTTGTGGTGGTTGACTTTGTTGAATAAACATGAGAACTGTGATTTTCAAAATCAAAACGCAGCTCTAGTGTTTTATATGAATGTATCTTTCTATGAATGTAACTGACTCTTCAGAAAAGTTTTGATGGCATTTTCATGTTATCTGATAAAGTAGGGTTCATGAGCGAAGCTGTGCTTTGTGTACAGCCATTACCGGCTCCAAAACCGCCTCCTGCTGGCAGAGAATGAATTTGCATTTTCAGTAAGTCTCCAGCAACACATTTTTGTTGTTGAAGTACTTTTGTTTTAATTTGTAATAATAATCAGTCTATCTTATAGTTTGAAGTTAAAGCTATTAATAAGATGAGTCCGGAAGTCTTGGGTTTATGTGACATTGATTTCACATTTATATTTATATTAAGGCTAAATACAAATAAAAGGTGAAGATTAATTTATTTGTGCAGTTTTTTTTTTTTGTTTTTTTTTTTTTCTAAAATATTACATAGATTTATAGAAGGAGGTCTTGTAGACTTTTAATTTTTTTAATATCGGAATTATATTGTATCGACTGAAATTAAGAAAAATATTGATATCATTTTTGGCCATATCGTCCAGCCCTACTATATACCTATTTAGAGTTTTAGTTTACTATAGTTTTATAGTTGTTAATATTAAATTAAAAATAAAGTTAGTGTTTAGATAAATTTTTAATGATAGTTTTAAAAGTAAAGTTTTAGTAAGCTGTTTTGTTAGTTTCTTAGATGTCTGTATAATTTTTAAGTTTTAATTTTTAGTTCTAGTTTATGTACTTTTATTTTATCTTCAACAAAAATTAGTAATGTTATTATATATATATATATATATATATATATATATATATATATATATATATATATATATATATATATATATATATATATATATATATATATATTATTTTTTTTTTTTTTGAGTGTGTGTGTGTGTAAACACACATAATGCCTCATATAAATTAAGACACCATTAACTATTTATACTTGTATAAATCACACCTGGATTATTTATCAAAGAAAAAAATATTTTTAAATTGTGACCAGTTCATGTGCTCAAATAATAGAAAATAATACTTTCCATTAAAAACAAAGATTACTCAAACTTGTCACAGCTTTTTTGTAAACATTGTGTTACTGATACAGTATATACTGTAAGTTGTATTGTGCATTTATTTATTTATTTCTTATAAAAAATGGCAGGCAAATGCATAGAAATGTCTACTAAAAATGCTACTTATAAACTTTGATAAATTAAGAATATTATTTAGTCTTAGATTGGTTGAAAAATGAGGTTTCCATTGAGGGTAAGCTTTAAATTAGACACTCAGATATGTGATGAATGTAGTGGAAATATAGAATTATACATGCTTATATCTGCATTATATTATTCCAGTTAAAAATATTGAAACTATATCTGCTAGTTTTCCAGTGTAAGTTATTGCTGTGGCGGTGTTTTAGGGGAAAGTCTAGTTATACTCTACCCAGATCGAGCACATTGTTTTCTGCGTCCAGTGTGTGTTGAGAGTCACATGCGTGAGGTTTTTTACATTCCAAATATTGCGCCTTGGCCCCTCCCATCTATCCTGTGATTGGCTAGAAGTTTGGCTGAAGGAGAAGTATAGCAGAGCGACTGTTTTGCATGCAATGCTCCTGCAAACTCTGGAATCACTTTATCAGAATCTATGATCGTATTCAGAGGCGCGTCCGTCATCACCGTTCAGACCGGGTGTTTGGAAACATGGTCGGAGATCACACCATAACCGCTGACAGTGCGCTCACGCAGAGGTCCTCGAAAAACGGATTAAGCTGTAAAATGGTCCTTCAGGCCGTTGGCAAAGTGCTGAGGTAACTGTCTCCTGTGCTCCTTTAATGATTTCAATGATTTTTCGCTCGAGAACCTCACAGTGCGGTGGTATGTGCGCGTGACGCGCGCGCCAGAGGAATGCGCGCGCGTCTGTTGACTGAGTGGAACTTTCCACCAACATTTAATTGTTACCAGCGCACCTTTAATGTGCGTGTAATGTGCATGTTTATCAAGCTGTAATGATATATTGTCTTTCCCCGCGAGGATCTTATAGATACGTTATTATTAGATTGAATTACGTCTAGGCCAGCGCGGTTATTTATGTGTCAGTGGACCAAAACGTGCACCGGTATTTTTAGGCACCACATAGGCAGTTTATATATAATTTACCCAAAAATTACTTTTTAAATTACCCCAAAGAGTTATTTTGATATGTATGATGCATTATTTATTCTAAGTCCATCTAGTGATGAGTTTAGTACCACTTTGCTGACCTGTTGCTGTCAGATCCCGTTTGTTTTGTTCAATTTGTAGCTAATATGAATAGTCACTTTTATTAATTTTAAAATACAATATGCACTGTATCAGTAACATGATGCTTACAAAAAATGCACCATGTTTTAAAGAAAAATATTAAATTGACAGCTTGCTGTGAGATTTTATATGGATAGAAATAATGTTATGAAAAATATAACACTGAAAATCATTAAATTCACACTTTTATTTTTTGTTCTATTATGGATGTATTGTGTTTTTTTTTTTTTTTGCATTGTGAATAAGTTGTATATATTGTACCACCAGTGGAGACAAAAAGACAAATGTCCATGAAAATGGATTATACAGCGTTAAAACATTTACTGGGGCAAATAAATAAGTATTAGCATTGAGACACATCCACATGTTGTATTTGAGTGGTTTAATCACTATAGGTTTTGGCTGTCTGTTTTTCCAGGTTATAACAGAAGCTAATTTCTTGTTAATTAATATTTAGGTCCACTGTTTTAGTGAATAAGTGAATGAGTGCAGTCTGGCTCAGGGATTAGGATTGTTTAGAGGACTCAGGTGAGCTGTAAAGTGATCTGCTAAAAGAAGAGAGGTCTTCCTGTCTATCAGTTAATCATTTAACAATCTCATTCAGTGTGCGCAGCTGCAATGAGCACTGATCGCATATAGTGTGTTTGTTGGGGGGGGGGGTTCAAAGATTTTTCATGGCCAGCCATAAATATCTGCTTGTGCTTTCATTTCACAACATGTATTTCTCTTTAAGAAGCATTATATTTGTCCTCTATGGACATGATTTCCAGGGATTGCTACATATTGGATAAATGCAAATAATTGAACAAGTGTGATGTTTGCAGTGTCTTTGTAATAAGAATCGACTCTTCAGTCTTTCGATAAGGTGCAACCAATTAGAAAGTTTATGTATAGTATAATTGTGCTTTTTTTGCTGTTAGATATGCATCATTTATGGTATTATTCCATACCATGGTTGTCACACTTTGCATGAACTTTAAACGAATTTGTGAAAATTAATTTGTGAATTTGTGATTTAATGCACAGCTCTGCAGGTTAAGTAAACTACTGCTCTTCTATAGCTGTAAACTATAGCATAAGCCTTAAGTTGACATCCATCTAATTTTAGTCTCTTAAAAAACAGTCTTGGCGTTCCTTTCGACTCTGCGTTCCCACAGACTGTGGCTTTTCAGAGAAAGGACTAATTTGATGTTTCTATAATAGTCTTTTAAATGGCACTTTTAGGGCCCTGCAGCATCGGTGGTGGCTCAAGTCAGCCAGTCTGGAGTCTGGAGTCAAATGGTGTTTCATTAGCTTGGTACATATCAGCTGTGGCCAGTGTGTTTTAGGTGGGATCAGTGTCTGAGGAAATATGTGGAGATTCCCTAATTTGAAGAGGCTTGCTAAGTGACTTCACCTTTTAAGTCGTGCAGTAGAGAGAAAGGATTAACACACATATCAGAGCAAAAACCCTAATAACAGTTAGCGAATTAAACCGCATTGCTTGCTAGCGCACATTAAATTACCTAAAATATTTGTTTATTAATTTGGGATTGCATGGGATTTGGGATGGCATGTTTTTCTACCCCTTCAGTCAGGTTATTCCTGAGCTGTTTGAAATTTTTCTGAACCTGTAGGTCAGTTTGTACGTAGGATTCTCATGCTTTGCTGAATAGTTTAAATAGTTGACATTCTGCCTATGACCTTGGTTTGGATAAATGCAGGATGTTGCAAAAATTTAACTGCAAAAGGCAATATTAGTCAGGATGTTGCACCATGTCTTCACTATTCTATACATTAAGTTAAATACCATGCTTTTTTGGACTTTGCATCATGCATTAATAAAGCATGGAATGCATTTTATCTCCATCTTGACTTTAAAAGTAGGAAAATGCGTCAGCAAGTCAGTGGAATGTTTTTCAGCATGTCTCGCCCATAATGGACTAGGCATGTAGCTTCTGAGTATTTGCCAGAGAACATACCCTGAGAATAAAAATAGGCTTGAATCTACACAGTCGAATGTTCCTCATCCCATTTTAGCACAAACTTTTCACATTTCACTGTTTGGGAACAACACCAGTCTCTGATCATATCTTACACGGCCATTCGTAACAGCTGAACTCATCTTGTTCCCACAAAAACCTTTAAAAATGCCTTCTCAGACTTCACGTCTACAAAGGAGCGAGCTGCAATCTACACCTCTACATCTAGATTTCCTTTTGGGAGTCTGTAGTTCATTGTTAGATTATGATTCTGGGAAGGAAGTTGGGTACAGCGATTTAAGCAGAAATGTCTATTGCATCATTTGACTTTCCTGAAAACCACAGGCATGGTTAAGAGACTGTTCTGTGGAGAATAAAACATCTGACGTCCTCCTCCCTCTTTTATTATCCATAAACAGAGTTAAGCAAATGAGTAAGTAATCAGACGTTATCCTAATCAGACCACACTGAGCAGGTCATCTGCAATAATTGTCACTGAATATGTTTCGCACTTGGCCTAATGGGTGTGGGACAGTCAGCCTTTGGATGGATAATCACGTTTTAGTCCACAGTAATAAGTAGCAGTTTGTACCTTTTTTTTGTACTTTTGGTAGTTGCAAGTTAAAAGCCACCAGATGTTCAGTGCTTCAGAGCTTCTTCCATGAGGAATAGGAACAGTCAAGATGGTTATCATTGTCGGGAAGAGCAGGACTGAAAAAGATCCCATTATAATCTCAGAAGAATGCAGGCAACCTTTCATCTGAACAGTATATCAATACAGGAAATGGCAAGGCTGTTGTCTACTGAAATAATGTAATTTTACAGTTACAATTATTCTGTAGGTTGAATAGGTACAAGTTTTTTTTTTGTGTGTGTGTAAAAAATTTAGAGCAGATGTATGATCTCACTTCTTACTGCAGCATGTAAAATTGTTGTGCAATATTGTTACATCATTTTGTGATGTAGCCCTTCCAGAGAGGTTAAAAGAGAGGATTTTTTTTTTTTTTTTTTTAATGCCAACATTTTTTTTTTTTTTTTGAGGCCTTCTGGTGAAGTTGAAAAACATTTTATTTTTTTATTTTAGAAGGTAAAAATATCAAATATGCTTAGGGATATATTTGGGTATACCCAAGTATATCAAAACTTAATTTTTGATTTAGTAATATGTATTGCTAAGAGCTTCATTTGGTCAACTTTAAAGGCAATTTTCTCTATAATTTGATTTTTTTTTTTTTTGCACCCTCAGATTCTAGATTTTCAAATAGTTGTATCTCTGATAAATATTCTCCTATGCTGACAAACCATACATCAATGGAAACCTTATTTATTTAGCTTTCAGATGTATAACATTTATGACCTTATGAAAATAAAGATGTATGATCTTTATGTGGTCCAGGGTCACATATGTTCTGATTGTGTTAGTCAAGTCAAGTGCGAGACAGTTTGGAAGCAGAAAGTCTACAATGGGATTTAAATTTCAAACCAAATTTAAAGTGAATCTGTGATTCTAGCATAAAGCTGCATTCTTTAACCATTCCACTGAAAAACAGTTGCCCCGTGAACGACTGCTGTATTAACACTAGTATTGGCTCTCAGTGCTGGAACGGCTGCTGTGTCTCCTGTTGCTGTGTCTCTCATGGGTCTTTGGACTTCCAGTTGTTCAAGAGTTTGAATCGTGCTTTGTTTCTGTATCTTTTCATGTTCTGGAACCGTTGGCTCAGGCCATTCCTTCAGTTGTCGATCTTAGGAATCACAGTATTGAGCAAAATAATATGTACTGTAAGCAATCAGTCGCCATTGTTCAGTATTTCTTAGAACATTGTACAAGAGCATCTGTCTGCTATTGATGCAGTGAACAAGAGCTGATCTCCAGGCAATTTAGCATAAAAAAGCAGCTGTATGAAATAAATGCAGTTTCAAAATGCAGTCTACTGCCTTTAAACCCAGGGCTCGCAAAATCGCTAGCCTGACGTCCCGGGGCTATTGTGTCTTCCAGTCGGGCTACCAAAATGTATCACCTTCCTGGCCAGTGGGTCAAACAGTAATATAAAATCCCTTCCTTGATTCCCATTGTTCACTCACTTGTAGTGGTAAAACGGAACATAGTTGATCATTTGCACATTCAAGCTTTTTAAACCATTCAAGAACATGAAGAGGTGAAAGCATTTTCAAAGTGTGGACCGACAAACACATTTTAGACAGTGCGCAAACACAGAATTGATTCCTTTTTTGCATATCCTGGCGCTTGAAGGGAAATATACATTCTTGACTTTGTGAAGAATTTGAAGAAATAATACAATAACAGAAGTTGTTGATCATGCTTATTTTCCTGCAGCCAGTGTGCCGCACAAGTCCGAAAAAGTGAAGCCAAAATATTTTGATCACCATCTGGTATCTGGCTGCTTTATAGGGCATAAACCTCATCCTTTCCATGCAACCAATGAGACGTGAGCCAAACTAAAAAAAATCAATAACACTTCAAATATTTTCTCCCAAAGGTGGTTTCTATCGTTTTAGTTCTTCTCAGGTGAATGTATATTCAAGTGTTTGTATTTCCAGTGTTTTTTCTTGTAATTAGTTATTTGATGCTATAAAAATGGGGTGGTTTGTCCTGATTGTAAGTTTGTGATTTCGTTCTGTGGGAGTTTGGGTGGGACTTTGAAACCTGGGCTCCACCTCACAATCCCTACTAGGCTCCAAATGATGTCAGGGGCGCAAGATGACAGTGGCCATACTGAGAAGTTTTGGCTTCACTTTTCTATAGTGGGAAAAAAAGCAGAGATAAGTCGTCCTTTTTTTTTTTAAATTTCAGTCTGTATTCTGCATTGAAGTTCAGGTGATGTCTTTTTTTTATTCAGGCTGATTAAATTAATTTTGGGCTACAAAATTCTGCAGAATTTTGAAATTTGCACAAGTTATCAAAATAAAATTAAAATTGCAATATAGCTTAATGCGAGTATCAGTTATCCAATTATTGTTATATAAAAATTAAATACCATTATATGTCTAATGCACTGAGTTTAATGTGCATTTTGGAAACAAGATATGTGCTTGGTTCGCTTTAATTACACTTGCAGAATTTTCAAAATTTCTATGGAGTTTACAGAATTTTTTTTAAACTGTGACTGTAATTGTTAATAATAATAATAATAATAATAATAATAATAAAATAATAAATAATAATTTGCTTTATTTAATAAATATTTCACATTTAAAAGGTTTGACTTGCAAAAAAGTTTGTGAACCCCATAAAATAAAGGATTTGGAAGATTTAATAACTTATCATTTTGCCAGTGCTCCGCTCTGGAAGCGAGTTTTATCCCAGTGATTATCCACAAATTCTTGAAATGGTCACTGTGAACCGATTTAAGATGTAATGCACCATTAAACACCCTCATGGTGACTTTCCCCTAAAAGCCGTTTCCAGAGGGCACTTCCTGACTTTAGTGCCATGCTTTTCCAGGAATCAGGAACTGTTTGTCTAAATGGACTGAAAAGGGAACAAAAGAATCCAAGAACACTGACTTTGTATGGAGACGGAGTGAATTCATGGACACCGCAAACTACAACAAGCAATCTATAAATGATACCCAACGTGTCTTTTAATTTAAATATAAAATGTACTTAAAGCATTCTTTTATTGCGCATATAAAATTACTTCAGGTAATGAAATCATCCACAAACAACCCAAAAGCCATCTTTGCTGTCATTACTCTGTCTACTACAGCAGAAGACTTGGCCTGAGCCAGAGGCAGGTTTTTGGAGGTTGTTGGTGTTAGTCAGTGGTCAGTGTGTGGATGTGAGTCTGTGTGTGTTTAGCAGCGCTGGCCTCTGGCTGAGGTTACAGGACCGGCCTCTTTGCCATTAAAGCAACAAGGCTGGTCTCTGTGTAGAGAGCCTGAACTGGCCCTGGGCCCCGGAGTCAAACAACATGGGAGCAGCTGTCTAAAGAGCAGGCCAGTCTGTCCTTTCAGATGGACACAGACATAGCTTTATATCACACTGCTGTTATTGGACAGTGGTGCGGTAGGAAAAAAACAACAAACTAAGATACGAGACCTCTTTGCTGTTTTGAAATATTCGGCATCATATTTTATGAGGAACACAGATCATATGAATATCTATATAACCCGTTAGAGGTTAACAATATTGGTTTTTACAATATACAAGAAACCATTGTAGAAATATAACAATATATTTCTACAATGGTTTCTAATGATGACAAAGTTAAGGGTAAAGCCAATTTCCAGTTAATAGGTCAGTGGTTTTAATGTTCTGCTCGTGTATTTTAATATACTGCTCATTCTGCTGTGTATGTATGAAGTAAATGTTTTCATATAATAAATATGACCTGCAATTCTTAAACAGAATATCATTAGTGATCACTTAATTGTCTGGTAAACTAGTATTAAAGGAGAAGTCCACTTCCAGAACAAAAATTGACAGATAATGTACTCACCCCCTTTTCATACATGATGTACATGTCTGTCTGTCTGTCTGTCTTCATGTTTTCTTCAGTCGTAAAGAAATTGTTTTTTGAAGCAAACATGTCAGGATTTTTTTTTTCTTCTCCCCCATATAATGGACTGATAATGTCAAACACTCGTCTTGTCTTACTCTGCCTGAAATGTTTTTGTTCTGGCTCATGACAGTTAGGGTATGTCGAAAAACTCCCATCTCATGTTCTCCCTCAACTTCAAAATCATCCTATATCGCTGTTTTACCTTTTTTGTTAAGGGTGTTTGATCATCTTTGCATGTTCAATTTTGCAAAGACTGGGTCGGTACTTCTGCAGTGATGTAGGATGATTTTGAAATGATTTTCGAAGTTGAGGGAGAAAATACGATTGGAGTTTTTCGACATACCCTAACTGTCTCGAGGCAGGATACACAGAGTTCATGGAGAGCAAGACAAGCGTTTGAGGTTAAAAAGTATTTAAATTGTATTTTTTAATAAAAATAACCAATCGTTTCGCTAGATAAGACCCTTCTACCTCGGTTGGGATCGTTTACAACCGCATTTGGGATCGTTTAAAGCCGCATTTAAACTGCATTTTGAAATTTCAAAATTGGGGCACCATAGCAGTCCATTATATGGAGAAAAAATCCTGAAATTTTTTCTTCAAAAAACATTATTTCTTTACAGCTGAAGAAAGACATGAACATCTTGGACGACAAGGGGGTAAGTACATTATCTTTAAATTCTTGTTCTGGAAGTGGACTTCTCCTTTAATCATTTAATCGTTTAATAATTTTCTCATTAATGGAGCTGCACGAACATTCAAAACATTCAAAACATCATGCAAAATAGTTTTACAGGCATATAAAAACAATAGATCACCTTGCATGGCGAATGGAAGCGATAGAGTTGCTGAAATCGCTGTCAATACTGCGGCAGTTGTAAAACTCCTGGTAGGCGTGACGGGACAAGCTCTGGTACTCGGTAAATTTTTGTTATGTAAGTGGACTTTTCCTTTAACATGCTTTGGTGGTTAAAGTATTTTAAGTATTGAAAAAGTCATTAATAAATATTGAATGGAAAATTATTATTATTATTATTATTATTATTAAACTTACTTTAAATTTGATTTTTCTGTAATAGTATTAATATTATTGCATCTTTTTTTTTTTTTTTTTTAATCAAAATCTAAACATTTTATTTAATAATCAACTTCAGTACAAAATTTCAGCAATGGAAAATCTTTGGAAATAGCTAAATGTCAGCACATCACCCAGTAGCAGTGGTAGTACTAGTATCACAAAAACTTACAAATCTGTCTAGTCTCCAAAGATTAAAGATTACGTTACTAGCACTTTTTATTTATTTATTTATTTATTTATTTATTACTTATCTGGTCATTTTTGACACAGTTTGTCCATGTGGTTTTGTACAAAAGTTTGAATTACAAAAAACGTACAAATCTGTCTACTCCCCCAAAAATAAAAAGTTACTAGCACTTTTTTTTAAAACTTATCTGGTCATTTTTGACAGAATAAGTTTGTTTGTGTGCTCTTGTACAAACGTTTGAATTACAAAACGTTTTAAAGGTGCTGTGAGGTAACTGTTGGCTTTTAAAGCTCATCTTTTCCATTAAAGCAGCTCTTGTGCGTTTCAGTAGAGTGATATTACCGTATTAGTGTGAGCCGTTTGATGTTTGAGATGGGTGTGGTGTGACGACTGGGAACGGGGCGGTGGGTCTGATGGTAATACAACCCGCCTGTGCTAAAAATAGATGTGGAAGGAAAAGCCTGGATGTCTGTGGTCTGCTGCGCTAATTACAGGGCAAGGTTAACGGTGCAAACCTGCAGTGGAAAAATGGATGTGCACAGATTGTTGCATAGTTTGCAGAAACAAAGCATGAGGTGTCCGTATGTGCTTACATAACCCACTAAGTTTTACCAGGCCCCCTCGAAAATAATGGACCGTCTTCCCACATGTACAGTTCCTAGCTGTCAGCTAGTCAGTACTGATTATTTCCAATTTATATGCAATGATTTTTCTGTGGTTTTAAAATTAAGCAAAAAGTACTGAGGAAAAAGTACTACATCAGGATTTCCCAGACAGGGGTAAAGAAAAAGAAATATTAGGGAGAATCAACAAATTATAAATAATTCTACATTATGTAATCAAATAATCCATAAAGTAACTATAATCTGATTATGAGCATTTTAAAATGTAATCTAATAATCTAAGTGCTTAATACTTAATATATATATACACACATATATATATATATATATATATATATATATATATATACTTTATTTTATTTTATTTTTTTCTTTCTCTGGGCCACTCTAAGGAGTTTAAGACACTTTTCACAATTCTGCCAGTTTGAGTAACCTCTGTTTGCTCTTGTTTCATCTATACAGGAAGGGCAAAGGGAAGCCCAATGGAAAGAAGCCGCCCACAGAGGAGAAGAAGCATTACCTGGATGCAGAATACACCAAAGTAAGAGTCGTCGATTTCGAACTCAAGGAGCTGGTGGTTTTGCCGAGGGAGATCGACCTGAACGAATGGCTCGCTAGCAACAGTAGGTGTCTTACTTCACCTCGTCTGGTTTCCTTAAATAGAATTAAGACAGCATGAAATTTACAATGCAGTTGTTTTTGCTGCTCTTTTGAGCAAGATCATACATGAACCCAAGATTATGTCCTGAATGCTGTTAAATTATATTTAGTCACTTATAAAAGTAAAACAATGCACTATTAATCTGTAAAATTTAAACCGTAGTACACATTAATCCTTTTTTGGCAAAAAAAGGTTTTGTAGAAATGCAGAGAAAAATTCTAAAAAAAAAAAAAAATTTTTCATTTTGTGGTATGTGGAATGTTGGTGGTTTTTAATCTGGAAAAAGCCAGACCCTTAACCCCTACCGACTGTCTGCTGTTGTGTTGTTGTGTCTTGTTACTAGGTGTGTTTTGAAAACTTCTCTTCTTTTCATCAGAGGGAATGTATGATTTCACCTCTGTTACATAACTGCATGATAAAACCAGCTCAGAATAACATTCCAAAGCCTAAGAATCACACCATTGTTTGCATTTCCCTTGATTTTATCATAAAACAAAACATGTGAACAAAACCATAAAGTATGGCTTAATTTAGGAAACTTTAATACACTTTCAAATTCCACAAGCACTTATTAAACCAAATCACTGCCTTTTATGGTTAATTGAAGCCATTGGTCGACATCAGTTTACTTTATAGCTTGATCTTTACAGTTTTTGCTTGCTGAAAGCTTGCAAATGTCTCATATGGTACTTGAACAGATTGTTTTGCACGTTTTCAGTACATAGAATATACAGTATATAGAATATATATATTGAAGCAATGGCTTTAATTAACCATAAAAGACAGCGAGGCTATATTTATTTGATCAAAAATATAGTAACAACAGAAATATTGTGAAATAAAATTACAATTTAAATACAATTACTGATTTGATTGTGAATATATTGTAAAATTTAATTTATTGCTCTGATCAAAGTTCAATTTTTCAGCATCATTACTCCAGTCTTCAGTGTCACATGATCCTTCAGAAATCATTCTAATATGCTGATTTGTTGCTCAAGAAACAATTCTGATTATTATCAACGTTGAAAACAGTTGTGATGTTTCATATTTCTGTGGAAACTGATGCATTTTCCCTAAATTTATTTGATAAATAGAATGTTCAAAAGAATTTATCTGAAATAGAAAGATCAGTTTGTCTCCTTGTTGATTAAAAATCGAATTAAAAAAGGATAATGTATTACAAAGGGTAATGATTATATTTCTACATTATTTTGTATTTCTACATATTTAGAGTTGACGTTACCACAGTACTTTTTATGTGATTAATCATAAGTAATTATTAACATTATAGATCGATGCAAATATGCACATTTTATAAAATTCTTTTTATTTTATTCTTTTTATTTTTTATATATATATATACAATGTATTAGCGGTGTGACGAGACACTTATCTCACGAGACAAGACGAGACACAAGACTGGGTTCACAAGAACAGACGAGACAAGATTTTTAAATTTTTAAACTTTTTTTTTTTTTTTTTTTTCCAAGAAATCCTAAATTATGTAATATATAGCGAAAAATAGCATTTTATTTAACTAAAAAACACAAAATGATTCTGGAGAGAGAGAGAGAGAGAGAGAGAGAGATTACGATTCGGAAGAAAAGAAATATTAGATTAATATAAACAAAATAACAATTTACTAGTGGTTCTGACAAAATGTTCATTGTTAAAAAAAATGATTAAATAAAAATTTTATATATATAGTATAAGTAAAAATTGTAAAAAATGAAAATGAAGGAGTCAGTGTCTCATTTAATAAAGATTTGTTTGACTATTGGAATCTCCTGAATGAATGATTCAATGATAAATACTTTTTTAAAGGGGCAGTTGTCGCCACCTCCTGGCGGAAGTGGATAAGCGTTACAATACATTCAAGTGTTAAGATACTTACGTTTTGATCGCTACTGTGGACAATACTAGTTTATACCCAAACTATAAACATTTAACACAGTACTTCTGTTATTTAAATGTCTGTAACACAGAAATAATGATCATTATGTGGTTGAAAAGACTGTTTGTGTTGCTCTTTTTGGTTCAGCAGAAGCATGAATGCAACACCGCATCGTAAGCGTCAGTGGAGTGTGAGCAGCGCGATGTGAAACAGTCGTAATAGACACCGGCTGAATCGGTCATTTAGGAATAAGATTGCATGGGTGTTTGAATAGAGATCGCGATCTTTTAACGATTAATCATGCAGCTCTAATGTAAATACTGCAAAACGTTTTGCGAGGATATTGTCACGTTCTCGCGAGAACAGTCAGATGATTGATATATATATATATATATATATATATATATATATATATATATATATATATATATATATATATATATATATATATATATATATACACACTACCATTCAAAAGTTTGGGGTCAGTACATTTTTATTGTTTCTTTTTTTTGTTTTGTTTTGTTTTTAAGAAATTAATACTTTTATTCACCAAGGATGTATTAAGTTAATAATTAAAAGTTTATTAAAAGTTAATAATAAATAATTTACATTGTTATAAAATATTTCTATTTTGAATAAACACTGTACTTTTTAAACTTGTTATTCATGAAAGAATCCTGAAAAAAAAAATCACAGGTTCCAAAAAATATTTGGCAGCACAACTGTTGATATTATCCAACACTGATCATTCTAATAATAAATCAGCATATTAGAATGATTTCTGAAGGATCATGTGACACTTAAGACTGGAGTAACAGCTGATAAAAATTCAGCTTTTCCTCACAGGAATAAATTCTATTTTAAAGTATGTTAAAATAAAAAACATTATTTTATATTGTAAAAACATTTTGCAATATTACTGTTTTTTTTCTATATTTTTAATCAAATAAATGCAACCTTGATGAGCATAAGAGACTTCTTTAAAGACTATTACAAGTCTTACTGACCCCAAACTTTTGAACGGTAGTGTATATGTACACATATATATATATATATATATATATATATATATATATATATATATATATATATATATATATATAATTATTTTTTTTAATGAGTAACACAAAGGCATATAGATTTATAGAATGACTTGAAACATATTGCATTACGATATTTATATTCTTTCTCATTCTGATTATTGAATGATTGTAATGTTTTCTCATTCCTTAATCTTTGAATAATCTGTGTGATTTATTTATTTATTTATTTTATTTTTATTTTTTTCTAGCCACAACGTTCTTCAATCTCATCAACCTGCAGTACAGCACAATCTCAGAGTTCTGCACGGGAGACACATGTCCGGCCATGACCGCCTGCAATACGTGAGTATTTATTATTCATCCCGACTCTGTTATCCATTATTAAGCCTGCAGACTCTCAAAGACGTGCGGAGCGGCAATTCAACACGCTTCTGTGACAGGAGACTCTCAGGGGTCTCGACCCTAGGCCGAGGTCGCGACCCGCATCGAGTTTGACCTCAGGGAGAGATGTGATAGTAGAAGAATAAGTTCCTCATTTTTATTCAGATTTAATTTATTCTACATATTGTGTCAGAGGAGTGGTTGCTGAAGTTTTATGACCAGGCTTTAAATGATACGACATTGATGATAACTAGGTCACCTGTGTGCTGAAGGCAAATGAAAGGAAACTGAGTGTTTGCTGAATCATAAATGTCCTGGTCATGTTTACGAGAAGATTCACTATCACAGAGTTTGGTTAATGACTAACCACTGAACAGAAATTGTGGCAGACAGATAATTGGTGGAGAGATCAACATCCGTTTAGCATCTGCTGAAGGAATGTTGGATGTCTGGATTAGAGAAAGATCAGCGCTTAAAGAAAAAACATTGATGTTGTTGTACATCTGACAGGTTTTGATTGATATAGCAGAAGTATGTGTAGGAAAATTAACTCGATTTTGACACATTTTATCTGTCTCTCAGGACATACTACTGGTATGATGAAAAAGGGAAGAAGACAAAATGCACAGCGCCGCAGTATGTGGATTTCGTCATGAGTTCTGTTCAGAAGCTGGTGACGGATGAGGACATCTTTCCCACTAAATATGGTGAGTGAATCTCTCCTGCCACCTAGTGATAAATGTGTGAACTGCATGACTGAACCAAATGGGTTTGTAAATGTAAATGTCTGAGTAAATGTAGTTAAAAAAAGTTCATTTCCATTTTGTTTATTTAAAGGCATATCATCAGTTTTAGTAGAAAGTGAATAAACGTGTACCCAAATGCATATGGACATCATTTTGTGAACTAAAGTTTATAATTTTTCTGTAAAAGGTCTCATTAGTTACACTGCCCTCCAAAAGTTTGGAAACACCCCTGGCAAAGTGTGGTTTTGGATGATATCAGCATAAATCCTTATTTTTTGGTGCAAATACATTAAAGTAACTTGACATTATCATTGAAGACCAGCAATAATAATTTTCATTTTGATTACATAATAATGCCAATATATACATGTCATAGTCAGACATGCCCCTTTGTCAGCAGGTTTTTAAAAGATTTTTGGGTCAGCACACCTTAATAGCTTCAACAATTGATTGCCAAATAAGTTTAGAATACAATGAATTTAGGCCCAGATTATGCAGAGCTGCAGTAGCTGCTAATGGTGGATATTCTGATGAATTGAAAATTTAAGTTTTTTTCTATGTATAAACTGTTTTATGTAATAAAATGCTTTTTCATAGTTTGTTTTGTCCCTTATCAGTGCAAAATTATCACAAATTAAAAAGGATTCATGCCAATATTGTCCAAAACCCCACTTTTCTAGGGCGTTTCCAAACTTTTGGAGGGCAGTGTACAGTATTTACAGTATGTAGTTAGTTCATGTTACCTCAGCTTTTGATTTTTGATTGATTAGGTTGATGCTAAATAAAATTAATAAATGTTTTAGAAATATTTGTCATTGTTATGAAAAATAAAAGCAGTTTTATGACCTTTCATGAATCTTAATTATAATGTAGAAACATGCATTTTTGTAAAGCTGCTTTGAAATGATGTTTATTATTAAAAGCACTATACAAATGAATGTGAATTGAATTGAATCACCTTCAGGAACCTATTCAGGGTTCCTGTGACCTTGGAGATATCAAATCATTTTAAAATTATTAATGGAATTATTCACAGAATGTAATTATTCTTATATCTGAAGTATTGGAAATTTCCATAGTTACACTGAAATTATAGAAATAATAGTATTTACTGAGGTCAGCAAGGATGCATTTAGTTTATCAAAAGTGACAGATATTAACATTTTACAAAAGATTAAAAAAAAAAAAACTTTAAGTTCATCAATAAATGTATCACAGTTTCCACAAAAATATTCGGCAGCACGACTGTTTTCAATATTCAGAAATGTTTCTTGAACAACAAATCCGCATTATCTGAAGACTTGTAATAGTAATGATGCTGAAAATGTAGCTTTGATCACAGCAGTAAATTGCATTTTACAGTATATTTACATAGAAAACCATTATTTTAAATTGTAATAATATTTAACTGTTTTTACTGTATTTTTGATCAAATGAATGCAACCTTTGTGAGCAGAAGACACATTGTTCGAAAACCTACTCCATTGTTCGAAAACCTGTTTAACTGTTTATGTCGTCCTCTGCAGGTAAAGAGTTCCCCAACACTTTCGACTCACTGGTGAAGAAAATCTGCAGGTATCTCTTCCACGTTCTGGCCCACATCTACTGGTCCCACTACAAGGAGACGGTGGCCATGGACCTGCACGGACACCTAAACACACTGTACACGCATTTCATTGTTTTTATAAGGGAATTCAATCTGATGGACCCCAAGGAGACGTCCATGATGGACGACCTGACGGAGGCCCTGTGCACGCCGCTCCCTCCTCAGCCACAGAACCACGTGACGGAGAGATGAGGCCGGCGTCGCGCTCTCTCTGACCTGCCAAGCCGGGGTTCAGAAGGACTGCTGGGACTCACAGACCTTCACCCTTCCAGAACATTGTTCTCTTTAGGACCCAGTAAGGAGCGCTCAGCCAGGCCTCTCGCTGAATGACCTCAGAGGCGGCCACCTAACCCTTTAACCAAGAACAACCTGACGATGCTTTGGTTTCCTTCCCTTTTCCGCTTTGTTTCACGTCTTCCCTCGTCTCGGCCCCCGTTTGATGCGTTTTGAACAGCACTTTCCCCTCTCTTGGTTTCACATGGGTGTTGGCCTGGTCCTCGTGTACGGTATAAAGGTTTCTTTTTCATTTTTATAGGGTAAAAGGGGTGTGCGTGTGTGCGTGTGTGTTCAAGGCTTTTGCACTCAGGAACTGAGAGAGCTGTCAATGCTACCTGCTCGCCCATTAGCCTCTCGGTGTCACTTTACTCATCATATAGCAATCCCATCATCCAAAATGCCGGCCCTCTACTTATATGGGACAGACTTGTGTTGCATATTAGCATGTTAACCACTGTAGAGGAAACCCGAGTTGAATTCGGCGGCCATTTTGGCTCCAGGGCCTGGGTTCACGCGTTCTCCCTCGAGTGACAAAGACATTCGCGTTGTCTGCTGTTGAATCCGAACGCCTGCTTATTCAGGCTCTGGAGACGTCCCTGCGTCTCGGGTGCGGTGAGACGCAGGACGGCTTGTAATCTTGTCTAGCCTCATTCTGAAAAGACGATTTGTGAATGGAAAAGAATGTACAATTAGTCTCTACGTATTGATTGCAAAGATTATTATCTTAGAGCGACTGAGAGAGTGAGAAAAAGTGCGACAGATGTTTTAGTTCTCCCTTCATCACTGTTCAGAGTTTGTGTTGCGAAGAGAAGATCGGACCTTTTCCTTTTATTTAATTTATTTCTTGGTTTTCTTTTTCTTTTCGTTTTGGTTTTAGTTGACGTTTTTCAGGGCTCCTCAGTTCTGGCTTTTGTTTTATGTATTTTAATAATACTTTAAGTTAAAAGCGATTTAATATTTTAAGCTCTGCAAATTATAACCTAATAAAATATTTAAAAGTCACAAACTATCGTATTTGGTGTCTTTTTTTAGTTATTTATTTATTTATTTATTTTTTGCATGTTTGAAATCTAGAAGTGACAGTTCATAAATATTGCATTTGCTTGTTTTTTTTGTTTTGTTTTTTTTTTTTTTTTGATCACGTTGTGATTTTAGGTATGATGATCTTTACTCATGTGCTCTCCACACCCCACCCCCTAAATACATGTTGACCAGTCAGGTTCCAGAATTAAAAATCCCATTCATTTTAATCAGCGGAAGTGATTTTGAATGTAAAATTTAAGTGTTTAAAGACAGAACTATTGTAGGCAATGAGGTTGTTACTTGGTAATGCATGCTTTTGTTGAAGCCTTATTTTTGGTGAAAACTACATTACCCATGATTCTGCAAAGAAATGTCACCAATCAGAGAACAGAAACAAGCAAATCACACAAAAAGAGCTCTGCCCACTTTAATGAAGCACTGCAAATGATGTAATCAAGTCAATTTCCCTACGCTCTTAAAAATTTCTGTATATATGCATATTTTGCATTTAGCATGAAATGTTAATTTCATCTTATTTCCCCATTCAACATCTTTAAAACAATAGTTTTATATTTCTCCATTGGAGAAAATCCTGAGTTGTGATGCCCAAGTTGTTATTTCTTTGATGGACAGGTAAGAAAATTACTATTAAACAGAATTATAAATTATTGTAGAAATCACTTTTTTGATGATAGACGGCAGTATAGAGTCAGACATTATTGTGGTATAAGTACATACTGAATGAACCTTTTTAAAAAAAAAACAAGTTCAAAAACAAAATTCACAGCACATATTCTGATGTTTTTGCAATAGAGCTTTGCTTAAGAGCTCCAATAGGCTACTTTGTAATTCATCAATTTAATACTTTACAAGATATGAACTATACAAATGTTATACAACCATATACAGCCATAAACATCCAAATTTTACATGGTTCTGCCTCCATCCATAGGCCTTTATTTGTCTGCTCGCACAAATGCAGAGAAAACGCTATCCTTCTGTTCCAGCAGGATGTCTGGTTCATCGTATTCTAAGATGGCGCCGTGTTTCATCACGATCACCACGTCTGAGCCCAGGATAGTGTGAACGCGATGCTGTCCAACACAAAACACATCAGCCATCAGTTTATAATGAGACTCAACCTTCAACCCTATGGAAACTTGTTTCTGCCGTGGAATAAAATAAATAAAAAAGGTAATTGTGACTTTTTATCTCACAAATCTATTTTTTACACAGTTCTGGGAAACAAGGCAGAATTGTGAAATATTAACTCAGCATTGTGAGAGGAAAAAAACATCTGAATTGTGAGATATAAACTCAGAATTGTGAGAAATAAGTCTGAATTGAGACATAAACCCAGAATTGTGGGGGGAAAGTCTTTAAACTGGGGGGAAAGATTTAATCTCACTATTGTAAAATAATAGTCAAACCTGTGAGAGAATTTGTGTGGGAAAAAAAAAAAAAAACAGAATGAGATATAAAATTTTGATATAAGCTCAGAATTGTGAGAAAAAAAGTAAGAATTCTGAGATAAACTGAAACTGAGAAAAAAAAATCTGAATTGTGATTTTAAAAGAAAGTCTGAATTCAGATCTAAACCCAGAATTGTGGGGGGAAAGTCAAAATTGTGAGAACTGAATTTGTGTGAAAAAAAAAAAATCAGAATTATGAGATAAAAAATCTCAATTGTGAGATATAAATTTAGAATTGTGGAGGAAAAGATTTCCTCCACAGAATTCTAACAAACTCAGCATTGTGAGAAAAAGGCAGAATTATAAGATCAGAATTGTGAGACAAACCTGGAATTCTGAGATATAATTGGATTCTCAGAATTGTAAGATTAAAACTTAGAATTTGCTTAAAAAAGTCAGAATTATAGGATGTAAACTCAGCATTGTGAGATATAAGCTCAGAAAAATTTGGAATTGATATAAAAACCCAGAATTGTGGAGGAAAAAGAATTATGAGATATAAACTCACAATTGTGAGAAAATAGTCACCATTGTGAGGAAAAAGTCAGGATTGTGAGATATTAAATCAGAATTGTGAGATATAAACTCAGAATTTTGACCTAAGCTCAGAATTGTGAGGAAAAAAGTCAGAATTCTGAGATAAACTTAGAATCTATTTGCAGAAAGTCAGAATTTTGAGATATAAACAGCATTGTGAGGTAAAAAAAAAATCAGAATTGTGATAATAAAAAAAAAAAAAAGTCTGAATTCAGATATAAACCCAGAATTGTGGGGGGAAAGTCAAAATTCAGAGATATAAACTAACAATTGTGAGAAAATGGTTAGAATTGTGAGGAAAAAGTCAGAATTATGAGATTTTAAATTAGAATTGTGAGATCTAAACACAATTGTGTGAAGAAAAAAAAAAAAGTCTGAATTATGGAATATAAACTCGGAATTCTGAGATATAAACTCAGAATTTTAACATATAAACAGCATTGTGAGGAAAAAGTCAGAATTATGAGAGATAAACTCACAATTGTGAGAAAATAGTCAGCATTGTGAGGAAAAAGTCAGAATTATGAGATGTTAAATCAGAACTGTGAGATTTAAACTCACAATTGTGTAAAAAAAAGTCAGAATTATAAGAAACTCAGAATTCTGAGATATAAACTTAGAATTTGTTTTAAAAAGTCAGAATTCTAGGATATAAACTCAGAATTTTAACATATAAACAGCATTGTGAGGGAAAGTGTCAAAATTATGAGATATAAACTCACAATTGTGAGAAAATAGTCAGCATCATGAGGAAAAAGTCAGAATTATGAGATATTAAATCAGAACTGTGAGATATAAACACACAATTATGTGAAAAAAGTCAGAATTATGAGATAAACTCGGAATTCTAAAATATAAACTTAGAATTTGTTTTAAAAAGTCAGAATTATAGGATATAAACTCAGCATTGTGAGGAAAAAGTCAGAATTATGAGAGATAAACACAATTGTGAGAAAATAGTCAGCATTGTGAGGAAAAAGTCAGAATTATGAGATATTAAATCAGAATTGTGAGATATAAACTCACAATTGTGTAAAAAAAAGTCAGAATTATAAGATAAACTCAGAATTCTGAGATATAAACTTAGAATTTGTTTTAAAAAGTCAGAATTATAGGATATAAACAGCATTGTGAGGAAAAAGTCAGAATTATGAGATGTTAAATCAGAACTGTGAGATATAAACTTACAATTGTGTAAAAAAAGTCAGAATTATAAGAAACTCAGAATTCTGAGATATAAACTTAGAATTTGTTTTAAAAAGTCAGAATTCTAGGATATAAACTCAGAATTTTAACATATAAACAGCATTGTGAGGGAAAGTGTCAAAATTATGAGATATAAACTCACAATTGTGAGAAAATAGTCAGCATTGTGAGGAAAAAGTCAGAATTATGAGATATTAAATCAGAACTGTGAGATTTAAACTCACAATTGTGTAAAAAAAAAGTCAGAATTATAAGATAAACTCAGAATTCTGAGATATAAACTTAGAATTTGTTTTAAAAAGTCAGAATTATAGGATATAAACTCAGCATTGTGAGGAAAAAGTCAGAATTATGAGATATAAACTCACAATTGTGAGAAAATAGTCAGCATTGTGAGGAAAGAGTTAGAACTGTGAGATATAAACTCAGCTCAGAATAACCTTCTGACAGAATTAACTTCTGACTTTTTTCCGCAGAATTGTGAGTAAAAAATAATTATTGTGAGATATAAATTATAAGAAATAAAAGTCTCCATGACTTTTATTTTTATTTTTTTATACATTGGCAGAAATAAGCTTCCATATAATTCAGCATATTGACGTGAAGGTTGCTAAGGTTTTTGTGGATCGGCATGAACAGATGAAAATATTTCGATTTGGTGAATTCTGTATAGTTCGGTATGGTATAGTTTATAGAGGTGCAGGGACTCACTGCTATCGTAACCACTGTTCGGTCTGCAAACGCCGTCATGACTACTTTCTGCAGAATACTCTCCTGCAAGAACAAAGATCCTGATTAGGAAAACTTCACATGCACCATGAAGCCATTGAATCATGGCAGTCTTGTTCTCACTGTGGCCATGTCGATAGACGCTGTAGCTTCATCCATAATGAGGATGCTGGTCTTCCTCACGAAGGCTCGCGCGAGACAGAAGAGCTGCCGTTGGCCCTGACTGAAGTTCTCTCCTCCTTCAGTCACCACAGCATCTGTGGAGTGGACCGGATGGTTCAATTAAGCTCATAAAAATACAAAATCATTCAGTTAAATATACAAGTACCAGTTAAAAGTTTGGAATAATTAAGATTTTTTTTTTTTATCTTTTTGAATGAAGTCCCTTCTGCTCACCAGGCTTCATTTATTAAATCAAAAATACAGTAAAAAATAATCAAAAATATTTCTTGAGCAGCAAATCAGCATATTGGAATGATTTCTGAAGCATCATGTGATACTGAAGACTAGAGTAATGATGCTGAAAATTTGATTATGGCAATAAATTACATTTTACAATATGCTCATATAGAAAACATTTATTTTAAATCGTAATAATATTTCACAATTGTTACTGAATTTTTGGTCAAATAAATGCAGCCTGGCCTTTTTTTTTTTTAAAGAAAATCTTTTAAATTATTCCAAACATTTGACTGGTAGTGTTTACAAGTAATTTTTGTTCCCCTTCAGTCGTTTCACTACGACGTTACATATGGGAACTCGCTTGAGAGTCCAATCATCTCCAAGCCTTATTCAAAAGGCCAATGAACATTCATGAACATTGGCGAGTGGTATTTGCATGCCGAGCCACTCCCCCGTACATACGGGTATATAAGATGGCGGCGTGCAACCACTCATTCAGACTTTTGCTTTTGGAGCCTCGTCTTCTGAGCCATTTAAAAAAAAAAAGAAAAGAGTTCCTGAGTTCACACTCTCTCTGCTGGCGTGCTGCCGAGCTACTAAAAGAGCTTCATCTAAAAGAGCGTTCGGCAGCCGCCAGCCTAATCCTGCGGGCTGCCGTTTTCACGGCATTCAAGCCTCCCGCACTCCAGCGAGCCCCGCCCGTTTGAGAGCACAGTTGTGCCGCGGTTTCTCCCTGGGCGGACCGGGATTTCAAAAGAGTGAATTTCTCGCGGCTGTCGAGGACATCTTCCCGGTATGTATATCCGGCCGTGCGCTTCCGGGTGCGGTAGTTTCCTCGCCTCTTTGGAAGGACATGATTGCTGTCTCACGTGCCTGGGCCGCGAGCACGCTGAGGCAGCGTTCACGGATGGTACGTGCGTTCATTGCGAACGTATGTCCATGGCTGCGTTAAAGTCCCGCCGCTCATTCATGAGTAGGCACCCCTTGTTGTCTTCCCGCGGTAAAAAAAAATAAATAAATAAAAGCCGCGATGAGGCACTTGGGGGACATTCAGGTGACTGTGCAGAATGTTCCGTCGGCCCCCAAAGCCCCGCGGACTTCTGCGTCACCGCGCAGTCCCGTTGAGCTGCCAGAGCAGTATACCTCCCCGTACAGCGGGCTGGGTATCTCCTTTGGCGCTCCCCAGGAGATCGAGATGTCTGCTGCAGCATCAGAGGGAGAGTCTGACGATGAGGCTGACGACTCGGCGGGTCGGTACCCCTCTGCGGTTGCCGCCCCGTCTGAGACGGATGCTGAACTGTCGGCTATGCTCCTCCGAGCCGCCAAGGAGATCGGTCTGGAGGTGCCCAAAACACCTCCGGCCGATCCCTCTAGGCTGGATGATTGGTTTCTGGGGAGGGCTCCCGCGGCACCGCCGCGCTCTCCCCCAGTGCCTTTCTTCCCGGAGGTGCATGAGGAGCTGGTGAGGACTTGGCGAGCCCCGCACTCTTCTCGTCCACGTCCCAGCTCCTCTCCCCTCGCCTCTCTCGACGGCGGTGCAACCCGGGGTTATGAGGCGGTCCCTCAGGTCGAGCGCGCTGTCGCGGTGCATCTATGCCCGCCCGGCGCTGCCACCTGGCGGGATCGGCCCCATCTCCCCTCCAGGGCGTGTGAGTTCTCGTCCGCTCTCGCGGGCCGGACTTACCGCGCCGCTGGACAGGCTGCCACCGCCTTGCACGCCATGGCCACCTTACAGGTGTACCAGGCCAAGGTGTTGAAACACCTGCACGAGAGGGGTTCTGACCAGGGTGCAATGGAGGAACTCCGCGCCGCCACCGACTTCGCCCTCCGGGCTACGAAGGTGACGGCGCGTTCCCTTGGTCAGGTGATGTCCACCATAGTGGTCCAGGAGCGACATCTATGGCTGACCCTGGCCCAGATGGCAGATGTCGACAAATCACGGTTTCTCGACGCTCCTATCTCCCAGGGCGGCCTATTCGGCGACACCGTCGAGGACTTTGCCCAGCAGTTCTCGGCGGTTCAAAAGCAGACGGAGGCGATTAAACACATCCTGCCCCGCCGCGACATTCCAACCACGTCCGCAGGGCCCCAACCTCCGCCTGCTCGTCGCCGAGGGCGCCCTCCCGCGGCTTCCAAACAACCAGCTCCGTCCCCTGCTAAGGTACATGACACCAGATTGGCAGCCCGACGTCGAGCTGGCCGTGGGAGAGCGGCGCCGCCCGCGTCTCAGGGGCCGGTCACCCGCAAAAGATCTGCGAAGCGTCCCTGACGCGGGCAACCTGGAGGTGGAGGGAATCGCTCTTTGGGGGATGACAACATCAACGTCCCCACTCCCGGTGGAGGGCCGGGAGCTGTCACAGAAAGAGTCAATTCTCTCACCTCCGGGGTTCAGGCCCCGAGTTCCATCTTTGAGCAGCGCCCAAGAAGTGTCTCCTCGGATTCGGACTCGGAGCCTGATGTCGCCAGCGCGGGAACCAGGGAAGAAGGTAAGCGCTGCCCAGTGCAGTCTGACTTTTCTCCAGGACGTTCTTCCTTCTGGGATCAGTCCCTTCCCCTTCCCCCCCCCAGGCTGCCCCACTGCGGTCACGTCGGTCAACGTCCCTTTGATACCCCTGGTGACCAGGCTGGGAGCCTGGCTTCAGCTTCCCAGCCCCTCGCGGTGGTTGATTCGGACGGTACGTCTCGGCTATGCGATTCAGTTCGCCAGGCGTCCGCCCAGGTACAGAGGCGTCCTTTCCACTTCTGTCCATTCGGACACACATGCCGCTGTGCTTCGTGCGGAGGTTGCAGTCCTACTGGCGAAGGACGCAATCGAGCCTGTCCCTCCAGCCGAGATGAAGTCAGGGTTTTACAGTCCTTACTTCATCGTGCCCAAAAAGAGCGGTGGGTTAAGACCCATCCTGGATCTTCTAGCTCTGAATCGGTCCCTTCTCAGGCTGCCGTTCAAGATGCTCACGACGAAGCGCATCCTAACATGCATTCGTCCCCAGGATTGGGTTGCAGCCATCGACCTGAAGGACGCGTACTTTCACGTCTCGGTCCTGCCTCGACACAGACCCTTCCTACGGTTTGCTTTCGAGGGTCGAGCGTATCAGTACAAAGTGCTTCCATTTGGCCTCTCCCTCTCTCCCCGCATCTTTACGAAAGTCGCGGAGGCTGCCCTGTTCCCCTCTTTGGCAGACGGGCATTCGCATCCTCAACTATCTCGACGACTGGCTTCTCATAGCTCACTCGCGAGATCTGTTGTGCGAACAGAGGGACTTGGTGCTCCGGCACCTCAGCCATCTGGGCCTTCAGGTCAACCGAGAGAAGAGCAAACTCTCCCCAGTGCAGAGGATCTCTTTTCTCGGTGTGGAGCTGGACTCGGTCAGTACGACAGCCCGCCTCACCAACGAGCGCGCAGTCAGTGCTGAAGTGTTTGGAGTTATTCAGACACAAAACAGCGGTCCCTCTCAAAACATTTCAGAGGCTCCTGGGGCATATGGCAGCCGCAGCCGCAGTGACGCCGCTCGGCCTGCTTCATATGAGACCGCTTCAGCGCTGGTTACACGATCGAGTCCTGAGATGGGCATGGCACCGTGGCACACTCCGGATTGGCGTTTCCCCACAGTGTCGCCGCCTGTTCAGCCCGTGGTCAAACCCGGCCTTCCTTCAGGCCGGAGTCCCCCTGGGACAAGTCTCTAGGCATCTTGTGGTATTCACGGATGCCTCTTCCACGGGTTGGGGTGCTGTATGCAACGGGCAAGCAGCATCGGGCTCCTGGACAGGACCTCGACTGCAATGGCATATCAATTGCCTAGAGTTGTTGGCTGTGCTTCTGGCCCTTCGTCGCTTCCGACCGACGTTGCGTCACAAGCACGTGCTTGTTCGCACCGACAGCACAGCGACTGTAGCCTACATCAACCATCAGGGTGGTCTACGCTCCCGTCGCATGTCACAACTCGCCCGCCATCTGCTCCTATGGAGTCAAACGTGGCTGAAATCGCTACGTGCCGTTCACATTCCAGGAGAACTCAACCGTGCAGCCGACCAGCTCTCACGGCAGTCCACCCATCCTGGAGAATGGCGACTCCACCCCGAGACAGTCCAGCTGATTTGGAGCCATTTCGGGGAGGCCCAGATAGATCTGTTTGCTTCCCCCGAATCCTCCCACTGCCAGCGGTTCTACTCCCTCAACGAGGCTCCCAACAGCCTCGGCAGGGACGCACTGGCACACAGCTGGCCTCCGGGGCCCAAGTACGCCTTTCCCCCAGTGAGCCTCCTTGCACAGACACTGTGCAAGATCAGGGAGGACGAGGAGCAGGTTCTGCTGGTTGCGCCATACTGGCCCACCCGGACCTGGTTTCCAGAACTCATTTCCCTCGCGGCAGCCCCTCCCTGGAAAATCCCCGTGAGGAGAGACCTTCTTTCTCAGGGGATGGGCACAATTTGGCACCCGCGCCCCGACCTGTGGAACCTGCACGTCTGGTTCCTGGACGGGACGCGTCAGACCTCTCCGGCCTTCCACAGGCCGTGATAGAAACTATCACTCAGTCCAGAGCCCCCTCCACAAGGCAGGCTTATGCGCTGAGATGGGGTCTGTTCGTCGACTGGTGTTCCTCTCGCGGGGAGGACCCACAGAGATGTACGATTGCAGTAGTGCTTTCCTTCCTGCAGGAAAAGTTGGAGCGCAGGCTGTCCCCTTCAACTCTCAAAGTGTACGTTGCTGCCATTGCAGCGTACCACGATGCAGTGGATGGAACATCCCTAGGTAAGCACCAACTCATCGTGAGGTTCCTGAGGGGTGCGAGAAGGGTTAATCCCCCCAGGCCGCACCCCATACCCTCTTGGGACCTCTCCGTCGCCCTCCAGGGCCTGCGGGAGGCCCCATTTGAGCCACTTGCGTCGGTTGAGCTAAAATATCTGTCACTTAAGACAGCGCTCCTGACCGCACTGGCCTCCATCAAGAGGGTAGGGGACCTACAAGCTTTCTCTGTCGACGAAGCGTGCCTAGAATTCGGGCCCGGCGATTCTCACGTCATCCTGAGACCCCGGCCTGGTTATGTGCCCAAGGTTCCCACCACGCCTTTCCGCGATCAGGTGGTGAACCTGCAAGCTCTGCCCCTGGAGGAGGCAGACCCAGCCTCTGCGCTGCTGTGTCCAGTTCGCGCTCTGCGTATATACGTGGACCGCACTCGGCACTTCAGACGCACCGAGCAGCTCTTCGTCTGCTTTGGAGGTCAGCAGAAAGGGAATGCTGTCTCCAAACAGAGGTTGGCACATTGGGTGGTAGATGCCATCTCCCTGTCGTACCAAAACCAGGGAGAGCCATGCCCCTTAGGTGTTCGTGCCCACTCCACACGGAGTGTTGCCTCATCCTATGCGTTGGCTCATGGCGCCTCACTAGCAGATATCTGTAGAGCTGCGGGTTGGGCGACACCTAATACCTTCGCCAGGTTCTACAACCTTCGCGTAGAGGCCGTATCCTCCCGTGTCTTAACATAGACATCACAGGCGAGCGGGAGTCCGGCTGGTGTCGGCTTGCTGCGCCATTCCTAATGGATCCGTGCGCTATTTCCCTCAGTTGTTCCCTCCGGCGAACCTGGGTCCTCCATGCCCCGCAGTCAGGCCTAGTGCGGAGTAGTGCTTGTCTGTGCTCCGGTTGGGTCTCCTTCGCCCAGCAGGTTGTGGCAACATGTTTCAGTATTTTTCCACGGTCAGCCAGAAGGCCGATGTTTCCCTCATATATCCCTAAAATCTATGGATATATTGAATTTCTTGTGTTCCACATGTAGAGATTTCATGTGCTCCGCCCCCCCAACTCCTGCTTCAGTACAACTGGCATCCCTGTGGGGCCCCCTATTGGCCCCCAGGGCGTTGGGAAGGTTACGCTCATATCCGTCTGCTGACACGTCCGCCTGTCGGCACGCGGTGTGTTGCGTAACGCGACGTCTGGTTCGTGGCCTGTTCCATGGGTCTGTTCCCATATGTAACGTCGTAGTGAAACGACTGAAGGGGAACGTCTAGGTTACGTACGTAACCCTCGTTCCCTGAAGGAGGGAACGGAGACGTTACATCCCCTGCCACGACCTGACGTCGCGCTGACGCCGGGCTGCAGCTCGGCTCCTCAGCAAAAGCCTGAATGAGTGGTTGCACGCCGCCATCTTATATACCCGTATGTACGGGGGAGTGGCTCGGCATGCAAATACCACTCGCCAATGTTCATGAATGTTCATTGGCCTTTTGAATAAGGCTTGGAGATGATTGGACTCTCAAGCGAGTTCCCATATGTAACGTCTCCGTTCCCTCCTTCAGGGAACGAGGGTTACGTACGTAACCTAGACGTTCTGCTCATCCAGTCTTCACTTTCAAAAAATGACAAACTCATTGAACTCACCTAGTCCTCCAGGTAAACCTTTAACAACTGGCATTAACTGAGCAATTTCAAGAGCCTCCCATAGCATCTGATCTGTGGCTTTTCTCTCTGGATCCAGATTAAACCTGAGAAAGACAAAAAACAAGTTCATGCATGCTGAAACACTAGAAAAGTCTGCACCGGATGAGGTGTTTATACAGGCAACCTGACAGAAAATACAGTTTAAAAGATTTCAGAAAAGTGTAAATCCTCACCGAATTGTTCCACTGAATAAAATGGGATCCTGCAGGATAATGGAAAACTTTGATCGTAGAGTCTGTAGAGGAAGTTTAGCAATATCAATCCCATCAATGAAAATTTGCCCTGTGTGAGAACAAAACACATTTGTACAATCATAAAGACACACAAGAGATCATAACATGAGAAGTTTGATCAAAAAGCTGCTGTTACCCTCAAACGTGTCCACCATTCTGAAGAGAGCCAGAGAAAAAGACGATTTTCCACTTCCAGTTCTTCCACATATTCCCACCTACCGATAAAACATTCAGTCATCACGTGTAATTTGCTCTTATATGTTTTTTCTAATGAAAGGTGTAAATGTGTTTGAGTAGAGCATCAGATTGACCTTCTGTCCTGGTTTGATGTGAGCATTGACGTGTCTCAGGACAGGCTTCAGGCTGCTGTCGTACCGAACGCTCAGGTTCTTGATTTGGATCTCTCCGTACTTTGGCCATCCGGCAGGAACCTGAGCAGGAGCTGCAATTACACATCACATCTGCTGATGAAAACATGTTCTATAGAGCTTTTATTAAACGCAGGCACTTCAAGTTTCTATAGATATATTTCTCATGTCTGTGTGTCAAGTATTCGCTGAGTTTAAGTTCATTTTTGAATTTTCAAAATAAAGATCACGGAAACCAAGATGACTAAAGGCACACACTGTTTGTTTTCTTTATTTTACGAAAGCACAACGTTTTGTTATTATGTATACAAATGTGTATATGAATAAAAGTAGACCCATTACAGATTCAAATTATGTACCGCTCTTATCTGTATGTTTAAAATGATGAGTAATTTAAGTTCCTTTAGGGGTTATCAGAAAAATGCCACAAAAGGCACTGGCGCGTTTGTTGACCCCAGAGGGTTAATAATATTACCAAATAGTACACTTTCATGTTAAGCATCATATATAATCCACTTTCAAATGGTTAGAAATACTATTAATTACATAAATTATTATTTGATTCACATGCATATAATATTTATTATTTGAATTTATAAGAAATACCAATATTATAATCTGACTGTGATTTGAAATTTATAAAGATAAATGCTAGAAAAAACATTTACCAAGAAAATGTAAATGGAAACAATACATCACTAGTTTATTTTGCTTTTCAATTTTGATTTTAAATTAATATCTCATTCATATTTGTATTTTTATATTATATTATAATATGTTTTTTTTTTTTTTTAATTACTGCCCTCCCTCCAAAAAAGAAGCAGTAATAGTAATAATAATAATGTTATTATTATTATTATTATTAATAATAATATTATAAATTTATATAATAATATTAACATTATAAACATGAAAAAATCAACCTTAAAATACAATACAAAACATTTAAATGTAATGATTACATTTAATATATAAAAAAGAAATCTGGATTTAAATAAATTATAATAAATTCTATAAAAATTTATCATTTTAACATTTATACATTTTGAGAAATATTAGGAAACATAAAACAAAACAATATAATATTTTTTTAATTACTGCCCAATAAAGTAATAATAATAATAATAATAATAACAATAATATATATTAGAATAGTATAAATATTATACATTTATATTCTAATATTAACATTATAATTATAATATTAATTTAATGTAATTTACATATGATAATTTAAACTTTTATTATTAAACTATTATTATTATTATTATTATTTAATTACTATTATTTTAATAAATTAATTAAATGTTAAAGTTTATTTTATTTTATTTATTTATTTTCCCAGCTGTGTCTGTGTCACTAATTGCTGTTTCTCTCACTCATGAGTCCGTCGTAGTTCTCTGGTTGAGTGTGTATCAGACTGGTGACTCTCTTTACGCAGCCCAGTTGAACCTCCATGTCTGCCAGATTACGCACAATCCAGTTCAGGTAGTTTGACACCTTCATGAAGGCAGGAAAGAGGCGGTTAGTGTTTGAACACACACTAGTAAAGGCTGATGATGAGCAGATTTGTTCATGTAGTTTACCATGAGAGCGTAAGTGAGTCCCAGACCCACCAGTCCTGCTGAGAGCTGACTATATAAAGCATTGGTTATAGATGCTACTGCTGCTATCAGCACCACAAATGCCCCAATGTATTCCTGCACACAGCCAACACAAATAATATAATATTCATTAATTATACATCAATAATGAATTCTGAATGATTAAAATGTCAAACGCATTTATAACATGCTGAAAGTAATATTAAATGTTAATAAATATCCAGATACACGTGCAAACATTTGCTAGGATTGCTATGTATATGAGGTGTTTTCATTACCATGCGAACCTCCAGCCAACGATTGGCTGCCATCAGGAAGAGGGAGGAGATGTTATTTGCATCTGTGCGCTCCAGCAGTTTTTTCTTAAACCTCTGCTCATGTCTGAGACAAAACACAGTCCAGTCAATCGCCATGGTGTGTCAGATGAATAAGTGACTCGTACTGAAGCATTAAACATTTATCCGTGTGTGTGTGTTACCTGAATGCTCTAATGGTTGTGAGGCCCTCTATGGTCTGTGAGTAATGGGACAGGAGCGGCATCTCAGTGCTGTCCTCCAACTGCTGCAGATCTCTAAAATTAAAATAAATGAATACATACATAGAACAAATTAATAATGGAAGCTAAATAAAAAATGATAGGAAAGGATGGAATGCACCACTAAAATAATCAGTTACTAAAACATACAATATTATCATTTTGTATTATTAAAACATTTTTAAATTCTGGAAAACAATAGAAAATATAAAGAATATAAACAAGAACGACAACAGCATAAAATATAAAATATATTTTTTTAAAAATATTAAATTTAAAACATATTTATCAAAAAGATAAAACTTTAATATGACCACTTTGTTAACATTAAAATTTTTACATTTGGGGAAATAATAGGAAATATAATACAAATAACCAACATTAAAATTAACATTAAAAAAAAAAAAAATCTGGACTTAAATAAATTATAAAAATTCAATAAAAATGTACCATTTTAACATTTATACATTTTGAGAAATAATAGGAAACATAAAACAAAACAAAAAACATTAAATATAAAATATAAAATATAGGTTTAACAAATGCAATTATAAAAAATTAAATATGGACATTTTGTACAATAAATTTTAAATATAAAAATAATATTATATATGAATACAATAATATTATGAAATATACTACAAAAAAACTACATTGCATTTAAAATTAAAACATGAAATATTAAAGAAATTATAAAGATTAAATAAAAAAATCTAAACGTAAACATTTCTAAATGTTATATTTTATAATATTATAAAACAAATTAAATCTAAAAATCTATTTTTTAAAAAATATGAAACTTTAATATGAACACTTTGATAACATTATTATTTTTTTTTTTTTTACATTTTGGAAATAATAGGAAATATAATACAAATAACCCTAAATAAAAACATGAAAAAAAATCAACATTAAATTACAATACAAAAAAACAACATTAAATTTAACATTAAAAAAAAAAAAATCTGGACTTAAATAAATTATAAAAATTAAATAAAAATGTACCATGTAAAAGGTATTTTACCATTTATACATTTTGATAAATAATAGGAAACATAAAACAAAACAAAAAAAAAAAAATAAATATAAAATACAGGTTTAAAAAAATTAATTATAAAAAAATAAATATGGACATTTTGTGTCATTAAAACATTTTTAAAATGCTTAACATTTAGGAAATATAATAATAATATTATATATTAATACAATAATAATATGAAACATACTACTTTGCATTCAAAAGTAAAACATGAAAAAGTGAAGAAATTCTGAAAAATTCTGAAAATGAAATTATATATATATATATATATATATATATATAATAAAATAAACATATAAACACTTATTTTGAAAATTTGGTATATTTCAAACAAATTTACCATTTAAATTTTGGGAAATAGGAAATATAATACACAACATTATAACCAAAAAGCAGCACTGAAGAAAAAATGCTTATCACAATGTATTATAATAGTTCAGGTAACCTGCCAGAATTCTACTAGACCTCAATGGCAAAACTTTTTTTTGTTTTTAGTTTTATTCTCTGAGACTAACCTGGATGCCACCCTGAAGTACTTCTGAATGAAGTAGCAGGCGATGGCCAGCGGCAACAGAGCAATGAGAAAGAGCGGCGTGACATAAGAGATGACGCCCACAGCGGACACACACAGCAGAGTTGAGCGGCTCAGACACTCCAGAGTGACCGGAATGTGCTGGAAACACAACACAGTTCATCAGATTCCAAAAAGTCTCCCATTCAATCACTAACCAAATCAAACGTGGCTTAACTTCCCAGATCAGATATTAATGGCCATAAGTATAATGTATCAGGTGTCCTGTGAAATGTCATATGTCTGTTTAACCTCCAGTACCTGATCGATTGTGTTGGTGTCCGTTGAGAATCGGTTTAGGATGTTCCCCAGAGGAGTCGTCTCAAATAACCTGGTGGGAAACACATATTAGTATGTGTGTTCGGTTTTAGATGTACATAAGCTGTTAACAACCTAACACAGACCTCATGGGTGCGAGGACTATGATGCGCAGGAGGCTGCAGTGAAGCTCTTTGGCCACCCGTAAACCCGTCCACTCCACCGCCAGAGATGTGACGAGACACAGAATGATTCCTAGAGTGCACAACACACAGAAAACCTGCAGGTACGATGAGTGACTGAACTCACAGTCCTGAAAGAGAGAGAGAGAACCAAACTATATTCAGCTCCACTGAAATGAACTGAAAAGTACAGAGCGCCGTTCAAACGTTTGAGTAAGATTTGTTTAATGTGTTTAAAAGAAGTCTCTTCTGCTCACCCTGGCTGCATTTATTTGATCAAAAATACAGGAAAATGTGAAATATTATTATCATTATATAATTTTATTTCTAAATGTAATATATATTCTATATGTGTGTATATATATATATATATATATATATATATATACTGTATATATATATATATATATATAAATACAGTGGGGCAAAAAAGTATTTAGTCAGCCACCAATTGTGCAAGTTCTCCCACTTAAAAAGATGAGAGAGGCCTGTAATTTTCATCATAGGTATACCTCAACTATGAAAGACAAAATGAGAAAAAAAAATCCAGAAAATCACATTGTCTGATTTTTAAAGAATTTATTTGCAAACTAACTATGGTGAAAAATAAGTATTTGGTCACCTACAAACAAGCAAGATTTCTGGCTCTCACAGACCTGTAACTTCTTCTGTAAGAGGCTCCTCTGTCCTCCACTCGTTACCTGTATTAATGGCACCTGTTTGAACTCGTTATCAGTATAAAAGACACCTGTCCACAACCTCAAACAGTCACACTCCAAACTCCACTATGGCCAAGACCAGAAACAAAATTGTAGACCTGCACCAGGCTGGGAAGACTGAATGTGCAATAGGTAAGCAGCTTGGTGTGAAGAAATCAACTGTGGGAGCAATTATTAGAAAATGGATAATCTCCCTCGATCTGGGGCTCCACGCAAGATCTCACCCCGTGGGGTCAAAATGATCACAAGAACGGTGAGCAAAAATCCCAGAACCACACGGGGGGACCTAGTGAATGACCTGCAGAGAGCTGGGACCAAAGTAACAAAGGCTACCATCAGTAACACACTACGCCGCCAGGGACTCAAATCCTGCAGTGCCAGACGTGTCCCCCTGCTTAAGCCAGTACATGTCCAGGCCCGTCTGAAGTTTGCTAGAGAGCATTTGGATGATCCAGAAGAGGATTGGGAGAATGTCATATGGTCAGATGAAACCAAAATAGAACTTTTTGGTAAAAACTCTACTCGTCATGTTTGGAGGAGAAAGAATGCTGAGTTGCATCCAAAGAACACCATACCTACTGTGAAGCATGGGGGTGGAAACATCATGCTTTGGGGCTGTTTTTCTGCAAAGGGACCAGGACGACTGATCCGTGTAAAGGAAAGAATGAATGGGGCCATGTATCGTCAGATTTTGAGTGAAAACCTCCTTCCATCAGCAAGGGCATTGAAGATGAAACGTGGCTGGGTCTTTCAGCATGACAATGATCCCAAACACACCGCCCGGGTAACGAAGGAGTGGCTTCGTAAGAAGCATTTCAAGGTCCTGGAGTGGCCTAGCCAGTCTCCAGATCTCAACCCCATAGAAAATCTTTGGAGGGAGTTGAAAGTCTGTGTTGCCCAGCGACAGCCCCAAAACATCACTGCTCTAGAGGAGATCTGCATGGAGGAATGGGCCAAAATACCAGCAACAGTGTGTGAAAACCTTGTGAAGACTTACAGAAAACGTTTGACCTCTGTCATTGCCAACAAAGGGTATATAACAAAGTATTGAGATGAACTTTTGTTATTGACCAAATACTTATTTTCCACCATAATTTGCAAATAAATTCTTTAAAAATCAGACAATGTGATTTTCTGGATTTTTTTTCTCATTTTGTCTCTCATAGTTGAGGTATACCTATGATGAAAATTACAGGCCTCTCTCATCTTTTTAAGTGGGAGAACTTGCACAATTGGTGGCTGACTAAATACTTTTTTGCCCCACTGTATGTATATGTGTATATATATATATATATATATATACACAATATATACAGTAACTCACAAAAGTGAGTACACCCCTCACATTTCAGCAATCATTTTAGTACATCTTCTCAAGGGACAATACTATAGAAATGAAACTTGGATATATTATAGAGTAGTCAGTGTGCAGCTTGTATAGCAGTGTATATTTACTGTCCCCTGAAAATAACTTAACATACAGCCATTATTGTCAAAACAGCTGGCAACAAAAGTGAGTACACCCTAAGTGAACTTGTCAAAACTGTGTCCAAAGTGTCAATATTTTGTGTCAAACCATTGTTATCTAGCACTGCCTTAATCATTCTGTGCATGGAATTCACCAGAGGTGCACAGGTTGTTGCTGGGATCCTCTTTAAATCCTCTATAATGACATCATGGAGCTGCTGGATGTTAGACACATGCTGCTTCTCCACATTCCGCTTGAGGAAGCCCCATAGGTGCTCAATAGGATTTAGGTCAGCTCACCTTCACCTGCACCTACCTCAGCAAAGAAATTGTCATCTTGGTGGTGTGTTTGTGGTCATTATCATGTTGGAAAACTGCCGTTCGTCCCAGTTTCTGAAGGGAAGGCATCATGTTCTGCTTCAGAAATGTACGGTACATAATGAAATCCATGTTTACCAGCAGCACTCATGCAGCCCCAGACCATGATGCTACCACCACCATGCTTGACTGTAGGAGAGACACAATTTTCTTGGTACTCCTCACTAGGGCATCACCACACATGCTCGACAAGGTTCCAGTAACTCATGCTCTTAGACAGTTTGTCTTCAGCAAACTGTTTGCGGGCTTTCTTGTAAGCCAGCTTCAGAAGAAGCTTCCTTCTCTGATGACGCCAATGCAAACCGACTTGTATTGTGCAGTGTATGGTCTGAGCACTGACAAGTGGACCTTCTGCTTCTGCAACCTCTAAAACAACGCTGGCAGCACTCATGCACCTGTTTTTTGAAGCCAGGTTCTGTACCTGACACACAGAACGAGCACTCAACTTCGTTGATCAACCCTTGCGAGGCCTATTCCGAATGGAACTCGTCTTGGAAAACCTTTGTATGACCCTGGCCACAGTACTGTAACTCAGTTTCAGGTTGTTACTGAACCTCTTATAACCTAGGCTATCTTTGTGGAGAGCAACAATTGTAATTCTCAAATCTTCAGAGAGTTCTTTGCCATCAGGTGCCTTGTTGAACATCCAGTGGTCAGTATGAGAGAATTTTACTCAAAGCACCAAATTTTAACTGCTCTAATACAAGATACACAATTTTTTATGGTCCTATCAAGCAGACAAAAACATGAACATGATGAATAGGACATGTGGCTTTGCATGGTTAAATTAGCGCTGTTATCACTTAGGGTGTACTCACTTTTGTAAAATATACAGTAAACTGTATGTCACTGCTATACAAGCTACACATTGACTACTCTAAAATATATGCAAGTTTCATTTCTATAGTATTGTTCCTTAAGAAGATATACTAAAAACATTGCTGAAATGTGAGGGGTGTACTCACTTTTGTGAGATACTGTATGTTTTATAATATTATAAAATATAACATTTATAAATGTTTACATTTAGATGTTTTATTTAATTAGATTTTTCATGTTTTAATTTTAAATGTAATGTAGTTTTTGTAGTCTATTTTATCTTATTATATTGATATATTATTATTATTATTATTATTATTATTATTATATTTCCTAAATGTTAAGCAAAAATGTTTTAATAATACAAAATGTCCATATTTAATTTATTCCTGTGAACAAAGCTGAATTTTCAGCATCACTGCAGTCTTCAGTGTCACATGATCCTTCAGAAATCATTCTAATATGCTGATTTGCTTCTAAAGTAACATTTGAACATTTATTATGATTAGCTAAAATAAAAAATAAAAGTGTTAATTTCTTTGGAAAAACAGACAAAAAATCTTACAGACCACACATTTTGGAACGGTAGTGTATTTCTTTGACATAGCTATGCATTATTTTGCTATTGTTTCCTGGGAGTGATCCTATTTTGAAACTGATTCTATGAAAACATCAAGGCATTTTTACCAAAGAAAAACAACAGTCATTCAGCTGGGACTAAAGACTTGCAGTTGTAGGGCACAGACGGTCTGCTGGGACTGAGATTGAAACTCAAACAGCTGCGATCAAACCCTTGAGGATAAAGCAGTGCACTAGTGTGTGTGTGTGTGTTTGTGTTTGTACTTAAGCGTGTGTGACATGGTCTCTGTGGATTCACGCAACAGCTTTTCACTTAAAAAGTAGCTAAGAGTTCAACAACTCTTCAGACTTCTCCGGCAGTATCAAAACCAACTCGTGTTTCAGTGATCTCACCTTTGTGGCAGTGCAGTTCCTCTCGGCACTTTCGATCTGAGCTGCGATGACGTGTGACGTCCAGTGCGCGAGCCAGAAGTCAATGGCGACCATCAGCGAGTGTTTGGTGAGCTGAGAGAGAACGAGCAGCGGCAGCAGCAGCAAACCTGCAGTTCGCAAGTAAGTTGCGAAGGAGCTCCAGGGAATTGTGGTCCTGTGACGCAGCTCTGCCCTGAGGCTGTCCTCATCAGTGGTGGTGGAGCTGTCTGCAAACACAATAAAACAACATCCAATCTCTTTCTGGAAGAGGTTAAACAGAGTTCAGCCTGTTCGTTCCACTGATTGGATCAGCTGGAATGAATCACATAAAGGTGAAGTGTGTCATTTTGAAAATGCATTCTGTTGTCAGAGCAGAAGCACAAATGTTTATTTTATTTTATTTTACATACGCTACCATTCAAAGGTTTGGTGTCCGTAAGATACCGTAACTGTTATTTTAAAATGCAATTTATACCTGTTATACAAAGCTGAATTTTTAGCAGCCCAATTAACAGCCTGATTTGCTACTCAAGAAATAGTTCTTATTATTATCAATGTTGAAAACAGGTGAAAACAGAGTTATTACATTTAAATAAAATGGAAAATAAAACCATACAAATTATTTTCCTTAGAATAAAATAAATGTTAATTTTAATTAATTTAAATTTTATTTCAGCTAGTTGCAACTAAAACAATAACTAATAAAAAATTAGCAAAACCACAGAATTACTAAATCTTGAACTAAAATTAAAATTAAACCGGGACATAGAAAATAAAAATTAATGATGAATTTTTAATACTAAAATAACATGGGCTGCTGCTTCATGGGCAGTTTCAGGATTCAGGATTATTTGATGAAAATAAAGTTCAAAAGAATAGCGCTTATTTAAAATATTTTTTTCAGCTTTTATTATTTTATTTTATTTTATTTTATTTCTAATTTCATTATCAGTTGCTTCATTATCAATTTCAGGATTCAGGATTATTTGATGAAAATAAAGTTCAAAAGAATTTCATTTATTTGAAAAATATATTTTTCCAGCTTTAATTTAATTTAATTTATTATTATTATTTTTTAAATAAAGTCTCTTCTCCACATTATGGTTGCATTTATTTGATCAAATGCAGTAAAAACAAAACAAAAAAAAAAAAAAAATGTTGAAAACAGGTAATAACAGAGTTATTACATTTACATAAAATGGAAAATAAAAATAATTTTCCTTAGAATAAAATAAATGTTAATTTTAATTAATTAAAATTTTATTTCAGCTTGTTGCAACTAAAACAATAGCTAATAAAAAAATGACAAAACCACAAAATTACTAAATCTTAAACTAAAATTAAAATAAAACCAGAACATAGAAAATAAAAATTACTGATACATTGATACATACATTGAAGCATTTCAATACTAAAATAACATGGGTTGCTTCATTGTCAGTTTCAGGATTCAGGATTATTTGATGAAAATAAAGTTCAAAAGAATAGCATTTATTTTATTTTATTTTTTTCAGCTTTTATTATTTTATTTTATTTTTTAATTTTATTTTATTTTTACTGTTACTTTCAATTACTTTGATGTTTTCATGTTTTATTATCAATTTCATTATCAGTTGTTTCATTATCAATTTCAGGATTCAGGATTATTTGATATCAGGATTATTTGATGAAAATAAAGTTCAAAAGAATAGCATTTATTTGAAGTATTTTTCTTCCAGCTTTTATTTTTTTTTATTATTTTATTTTACTTTATTTTTTTTTTTTTTTTTATTGTTTCTTTCAATTAATTTGATGTTTTCTTGCTAAATGAATGTCTTACTGGCCCCATAATTTCCAATGGTAGTGTGTATACTATATTATATTATATTAATGCAAGAATGTTTTAAACTTCCTTGCAAAAAAGTGCAAAATTTTTGTAGTCCTGGTTGTTCTTAGTTGCACAGAAATAACACACTTCACCTTTAATAATTACACTTCTGTGATAAACAATAATCAGAGTTCATTTCTTAGAAGGCTGGTTGAATTATCAGTAAACAAACATGCTGAATAATTGCAGTGGTGAATTCATTTCAGCCCACTCATGCATCAGGTAGGCGAATGAAACAAGGCAAAGAAGATGCAGCTGTTTCTCCAAACACTTCATGCATTTCATGCCTCTAAGACTCAAACAGGATTGTTCAGGACAATGAAGCGCATTATCACAAGCATGAAAATAATGCAGGATGGCTCTACGTTTGGGATGTTAATTAGTTATCACTAATGCGATAACAGCAGCGTATCCTTGGATTTCTTGTGGACAGAAAACACTTTGCGTTACTTACCACCTACATACCGAATACCTAATTTGACAATTATAGCTCACAGGAGCGTAGTAAATGTTTTGTGTGCTGTATTGTTGACGATGTTACATAACTCTGCGTTATTGAGAGCAGCGTTGCAATGACTTCACTGGTAAACAGCAGTGTTTTTTAACATCCTCAGGCTGCATGCTATTCATCAGAGGATTCATGCTAGTCCAGACCTTTGACTTCACTAACAGTAACATCAGCAGCTGGATGAAGGCCACACATGTGACGCCACAATAGATATGAAGACAAGAACATCAGAGTTACATTCCAGGAGTGAAGACAAATGTACAGATGATACTCTGACAGGTACAATATAATAATATAGCAACTATTACATGATAATGACCTGTCAAGTGCTGCAGAGCAAAAATCTGTATGGCTTAAATTTCTATTACAAATTTAAATATGCAAACACCTTAAAATACATTAATAATGAAACCAGTTTGGTTATCTATCTCTTCAGGTTTACTAATCGCATTAACAGAAGCACAGGGTTTGCATGAGTTCGGAGAGTTTCATGTTTGGATGAAGGAGACGTTTTACCTTCATCCTCGTCCTCGGTGGCCAGAGTATCTCTAGAGTACATGGCCCGCCTGAAACTCTTCCTCTTCAGTTCTGTAGAGTTCTCCTGTGAAAATGTTAAAGCACTGAATGAATGAATGAATCCATGCATTTTTAATTTAATTTAATTTTAGAACTAAGAAGAATATATTAATCAATTTAAAAATATGTTTATTTATAAATTTATTTCAGAAGATCGTTATATCAAAGAAGCATAAATAAATAAATAAATGTTTCTAAAATATTTATGCATTATTTCATTTTAGAATGTCATATCAAAGAAACCCTTTCATGAATAAAAAATTATTTTAAAAAATGCATTTGTTTTTTTTTATTAAGAAGAATATAATATAACATAAGTATTTTATAAATGAATATACATTAAGTAATAAATGAAGAACATAAATGAAAATAATTGAAGTATTTAATAAGTAAATACATTTATAATTTAATAAATAAAGTAATAAATGAAGATTATAAATGAAAATAAATGTATTAAGTATTAAATATGTATAATGTATAAAAGTATTAAATAAATAAATAAATAAATAAGTTTCTAAAATATTTCTGTATTTATTTCATGTTAGAAGGTCATATCAAAGAAACATTTCCATAAATAAATAAATATATAAAAATGCGTTTGTTTATTTTCTTATTAAGAATATCATATAAAATAAGTATTTTTAATAATGGACACATGTATTTTAAATAAATACATAAATAAATATGTTTCTAAACTATTTATGTATTTATTTTATGTTAGAAGGTCATAAATAAACGTTCATAAATAAATACATATTTAAAAATGTATTTGTTTATTTTCTTATTAAGAAGAATATCATATAAAATAAGTCTTTTTATAAACGTACAAATGCATTTTAAAGAAATATTTATGATTAATTTCAGAAGATCATATCAAAGAACAATTTTATATATGAATGAATGAATTTTCCAAATTTTGTATTAATTCCTTTTATTTTGGAAGATCATATCAAGGATACATTTTTATTAATAAATATATTTTAAATTGTCTTGTTTAAAAACATCTATAAAAGAAGCATTTTATTAATAAATAAATACAATTTTAAAATATTTATTTATTTAGAAAAAATATTATACATTTAGAAAAAATAAATTTTTATATAAGCCTTTTTTTCCTTTTTTTTTTTACCTTGTTCTGTCTGTTCATCAGAGTCCTCCACTGTTCAAACAGTTCAGGTTCGGCACACTGGATGTCCTTTAAGGTCCCTTGTGTCTGCACTGTCCCGTCCCGCATGGCTATAATCTATGGGACCAATATAAAGGGAGCACATTTTACCAAGTTGGCCAACAAATGAGGTTCCTGAAGATCAGCTTCCATGGGCTCCTAGTCAACACATGTACTGATAATATGTCTTGAATGCTCTTAATTACTTTAAAAATGTCCGCCAAACGCATAAATGTGAATGTACGACAAGCCATTACTATGCCCACATTCAACAGTTTGACTTATTCAGGCTGACTTAACATGACAGGTGGCAATTATAAAATCAATCAATCAAACAATTATTGGACAATTATTGCAGTCTGTACCCAGTCTGCATGAGGTAAATACTGCAGCTTGTGAGTGACCAACACAACGGTCCTCTTCTCCTGTCGGAGGAACTTGAGGATTCCTTCATGCATGAGATGATCACTGAGGTGAATGTCCAGAGCTGAAAATGGGTCGTCCTGAAAGCACAGATTACAGTACTTACTAGCACAGCTGCTTAATGAGGCTTTTGAATGTGTGAAGAATGAAGCTCAGACATTGGGCTTAACTTACCAAGAAAACCACATTAGTCTGCTGATAAAGAGCTCGAGCCACACTGATCCGCTGACGCTGGCCGCCGGACAGAATGATGCCCTGCAGGACAGAAACACACCAGTGACTGAGACTAATACAGACAGAGAGAATAGACACACATAATATGTATTTATGTTTAGTTTGTGTTATAATAAGTGAGATGTACCTTCTCTCCAATCACGGTCTGGTCTCCCTGTGGCAGTGTGTCAATATCTGGCTGTAGCTGACAAACCTCAATCACCTCCTTATATCTGAGGAGAGAAGAGGAACAACAGCAAGATCAAATTTTATATCAGAAACACAATCCAGCCATAAATATTTGTATTGCAGTTTTACAGTTGTGAAAATGTAAAATAAAATAATTATTATTATAGTATTTTTTTAAATACCCAGTTTTTAAATTGTATATGTTTATATTATTACTACTAATAATTAATTAATTACTAATTACAAATAACAAAAATATAATAATAATAATAATAATAATCTGCCAATTTAACCTGTAACCAAATAATTTTTTTGTAATTATTTGTGATATTTACCAACAATTTCTGACTGAAAATTTTTAAAATAATTTTATAATTTTATATATTATAGATACAAATGTAAACATACATTTTTAAATAATAATATAAATAATATTAAATTATGATAGCAAGAACACTGTGATATTGCAAATAAAGATTTTTCATAAAATAGGCTGCATATATTAAAATACATATATACAAATTCCCACAAGGCTTTTTAACCAACTGAAACAGCAAGATGTCTTTGGTTAACTATTGTTTACACAAGTAATAAAATAAAATGATTTTTATTATTTCAGCTAGCTGCGACATTTTATTTTTGTTTAGTTTAAATTGAAGCCTAAATAAGCTAAAAACTAAGAAAACTATATAGACATAAAAAAATTTAAACCTAAAAAAAAACACAACAAAATTTAAATAATAAAAAAATACATTTAATTTAAAATATTAACAACAACTACAATAGTATATTAATAATAGTAAAATAACACTGCATCAAACCACATAAACCAGCATGTTTCTAAATGCAGAAATTTCACGGTCAGCATTAAACTACAGATTCTGCCAGTTATTAAAGGAGATTCTGCAGACTAGGCAGCACAGCTACTCTTACGTAACAGAAAAGCCGCATGGACAGGCTGTGATTTTTGTTTCCTCTGATGACACTGACTTTTGGGAATCCCATTGAGATCCCACTGTTTTTTCCCAGTAGGTTATTTGTAAGGCAGATAAAAACCACTTTATTGTGGCCTCTGGACAGCTTCAGGATCTATTGTGTTTGTGCAGAGTCGAGTGAGGAACATTTTCATCCACACGCATCTCTCACATGATTGAACACGAAGGAATCCAGGACAGCGCTTACATTAGGAAATCACAGGGCTGTATTACCTCTTCTCATTGGGGGCCATGTCAAACAAGATGTTCTCCTCAACCGTAGCATTTAAGAGCCAAGGCCTCTGGGAAGCGTAAGCCACTGAACCTCTGTTCCTGAAACCAGAAGCACAGCTTGGGGTTTACTTATAGTTTGTAAAGTATAAAATGGAGAAGCAGGACAGAATGCAATTAAAATAAAAAAAATAAAAATTAATACTTGAGCAACTGTTTTCCACTCATATACTGTGCTCTGTAAGACAAAATAGATAAAACAACAACAACAAAAAAAAAAAAAATAAATACATACATACTTATAGAAAGTTTGTGTGTGTGTAAATGTATATATATAAAATGTAATAAATAATATATACCTCACGTTTTCTTCTGAATCACTCTTGGGTAAACTATGAAAAAAATAAACAGCTATTTTAGCTTGATTTCTATTAACAAATATGTTTTTATTACTTTTAGTTAATAATAACTGTGATATAGAGAGGCTGTGAAGGGTATCAATGTTGTACTAATGCTATTTAACATGATGACTACATTTTTAAAAAAGCACGGCCTCTCATAATCTTATAATACGGCATTAGTGTTGTGTGCTCTGCTTATTTTTACCTGTTCCATGTGATGCTTCCAGAAATCTTCTGCATTTCTCCCAGTGCAGCCAGTAAAAGAGAGGATTTCCCACACCCCACCTGACCTACGATCATCGTCAGCTGACCTAACAGATCAGGTGGATTCAGAGAAAAAAACAGTTAGTCTTTCTATTAAATATTCAAGTGCAACACTCAAGCAACAGTAAGACAAAACCTCACCAAAAGGAACCTTTATGTCGATATTGGTCAGAGTCGGGCATCCCTGCGTCCATGTGAAGTAGCCATTTATAATCTACGAACCAAAGAAACGTTCTTGTTAAAGCAAATATGAGTTTGAGTCCCTCAAATGTGTAACTATTAAATGTGTCACTGTCAAAACATCAACATCAACTGTATCTGTCAGAGAATCTATCAGTGTTATTAACATTTATAACATTCATTATTTAGTAAAACGAGTCAAACCTTTAAACACACGTCCTCGTCCTGAGCAGCTAATGCTGTCAGTTCCTGGTCCTGCTGCTCAAAGTTCCTGTTCACGTCCTGTTTGGCTTTACTCTTACGATTCACTAGTTTAGCCTGGAGCTGTAATGCATACTGAGGAGAAAGAGCAAAATCTGTTCATTCATGCAATGCAGAAATTATTAATTAAAAAGATAATAATAAGAAGAAAAAGAAGAAGAAAAATAAGAATTATAATAAATAAAAATAAGAATTATAATAAATAATAAGAAGAAGAATATGGCAATTTGGTAATTGTGAATGTTTCATTATTATTATTATTATTATTATTAAAAATGTAAAAATACTAAATAAAAACAAGATAAGAAATTAGTAATATAAAAATAAAAGAAATGTATACAAAAAAGATTATTTTAACAACAACAGCAATAATAATCATCATCATCATGTATATAAAAGGAAAAAAAAAATACAAAATAAAAACAAGATGGGAAGATGGTAATACTAAAAAAAATAAAAAGATTATTTTAATAATAATAATAATAATAATAATAATAAATAATAATAAAATCAAATTGGGACTTCTCTGATAAACACTGTGATTTAAAATTTAAAAAAAAAATCCAGGCATGCAAACTTTGGCCAAAATGTCTTGCTTATATATCAATATGGTGAATGAACGAATGAAAGATAGAATGAATGAATAAATAAATAATTATTATTCAATGAAAATATAAAGAGAAATAGTACAACTGTAATATAAAATATTATTTAATATTAATTAAATTATATTACAGTTGTAATAATAATAATAATAATAATAATAATAACTATTAAAAATTAAAAATAGAGTATTTAGGAAAATAATAATAATAATAATAATAATACATTTGATTTTATATTTTATAACCATAAAATTACAATATTTATGGCTGTCTAAATTTCTCTTAATTTCTATATTTTTAGTTAATTAAAAATAACCACACTAAGCGAAACTGGGTTTTATTTTAATTTATCGTGCAGTCCTAGTTTTGAGTATAGATGCATTTAAAACAATCAAGTCTTCTTCTAACTTAACCTTTCTTAAAATATATACTTTAGTTTTCTGTGCAAAAAAATCAATTCACAGATGGGTTGGGAAGGGCATGATGCTGAACTCACCACAGACTTAATGTTGCCGTTGTTGTTTGCTGGAGTTTGGACTACAGGATCGTGATAGATTTCAATCTCAGTACTGCCAAGAAATTCACTCAGCTTCTGCACACTGAGAAGAGGTAAAAAAAGGGCAAATGTGTGAAACAATAAAGGCTGAAAAGACTGGAAGCATTAGTTACTCAAATATATGAATATTAAGTGCATCATAATGCAGGATATCAGGATGAAGGCTGTCAATCACCTGACGAGAGCCTTGACGGTGGAGTGCAGGACGCTGGAGAGCAGGAAGAGGGGCGTCACCAGGATGTGGAAGAGAGACAGGGAGCCGAATGCCACAGCAGGAGACAGATTGAAGTCTGTAGCGCTGTGCACGTGCACATGAACCACAAAAATCTGCCAGAAAAACACATGCATCACACTCCAATTCAAATCAACGTTTGTGAATGAACTAAGTTGTGTGACTTAAGTATTACATAAGAGAGAGTGAATGTGTGGACTGAAATAAAAACTCACTGTGAGAACAGCAGCAATTGGGATGGCAGCATTCATGAAGACTGAGGACAAAAATGAAAGAAATAATTGCATTTTTACTAGCTGAAAGTCTGAATGACATACAAATGCAGTAAATTAAACTTCATGATTTATATATATATATATATATATATATATATATATATATATATATATATATATATATATATATTTATATTATAAAGTATACTTATAATTTTATGTATAAACAATATATAATTACACAATTTGACTGTAACATTGACTGTAGCATTTTCTGTGAATATGCTTTGAAACAATTTATGGTGAAAAGTGAAACAAACTTGAATCAAACTGAATTAAAATTTTTTCTAATAACCAATTTTATTTCATAAACGCTAAACAAATAAGCATGACATTTAATTTTTAAGTTTTTCTAATTTTCTGATTACCAGTTTTATAATATATTTGATAATCAAAGTTGACATTTTGCATAATGAAATATTTAATAATCTACAATTTAATTTTACACTGTAACATATTTAATAAACTAAGTTTTCCAAATATGACTTATGAGGGTTTTTTGCTGGCAGATGGCTGTTATCTCTAACATGCACATGCCCTGCAAAATCACTGTGTAAACTGCATATCCCCTCTGATTTTAGACAAATTTTACATGTGAAGCCTCACTGGAGAGAGACGTGTAGAGCGCAAACGTGCGCAGGTTTCTCAGCTCTTGTCTGCGTGTTTCCTCCACGCTGGATCTGAAAATGTGCTCCCATGCGTACAGCTTCAGCAGCTTGATTCCCCTCAGCAGCTCATTGGTTTTCTTCAGTCTCTCACTGGTGTATTCCTGTAACACACACCATCACTGCATACAGTGTCTGACTGATATTGTAATGCAATCAAGGTTATATACAGTGTTTAAGTCTCATAATAAGCAGGGGCTAGAAACAAGAGTCCCAACAGAACATTTCAGGTTTTGTTTTATTCTATTTAACCTATTTACTGCATAGTGACAGTATCTATACATCCAAATGGCAAATCAATATCAGTAAATTGCTCACCAGTGTACTCTTCTGTGCCCGTGAGAGTCGTGTGGCCACAAAATACTGCAGAGGAGCCAAAACGGTGATGACCGTTGCACCGATCAGAGCGCTGACTCCCAGCAGATAATACAGCAGAAAAACCCCAATCACAATCTACACACGAAAACAATACAGCACAATTTGCAATGTATATACAATCTATTTAGGTGGGTGATTAATAAACATATAATACAGGGTTTTCCAAATAGACATAAGCCATAAACAATAGTAACTTAGTGTAAAAAATATATATATATACAAATGAGACTATTCAAACGCCAAATGTCAAAACTCCCAGTATCACCTGAGACTTAATCAAGCTTCCCTTCTATATACTTTTTCTTATCCATTTAAACTCATTCAAACTAACTTGCTAATCATGCTAGAATCATGCTAATAACTTGCTAATCATGCTGGAATCTTGCTAACAACATGCTAGTAACGTGCTAATAATGGTGACAACATGCTAGTGACTTGCTAATCATGCGAGAAACATGCTAGTAATTTGCTAATCATGCTAGCAACATGATAGTAACATGCTAATCATGCTAACAACATGCTAGTAACATGCTAATCATGCTAGAAACATCTAATAACTTCCTAATCATACTGGAATCTTGCTAACAACATGCTAGTAACATTTTAATAATGGTGACAACATGCTAGTAACTTGCTAATCATGCGAGAAACATGCTAGTAATTTGCTAATCATGCTAGCAACATGATAGTAACATGCTAATCATGCTAACAACATGCTAGTAACATGCTAATCATGCTAGAAACATGCTAGTAACCTGCTAATAACTTGCTAATCATGCTAACATGATAGTAACATGCGAGTAACTTGCTAATTATGCTAGAATCATGCTAACAACATGCTAGCCCTGGTGAAAAAAACAGCATATGCTGGTAGGTATGTTCTGATGCTGGTTTAAGCTGGTCCTTTGCTGGTTGATGCTGGTCATGTTGCTGGTCAAGGACCAGCATAAACCAGCAAAGGACCAGCTTAAACCAGCATCAAAACATTCCTACCAGCATATGCTGTTTTTTTCACCAGGGAGTAACTTTCTAATTATGCTAGAATCATGCTAACAACATGATAGTAACATGCTAATATCTATCTTTAAAACTACTTCAAACTGAAAACCTCCTAACTTCTAGCTTTTAAAACATTTTAAACGTCCTGCTTAGCTTTCTCAAGCCAACTTCAAAGTTTGCCATGACAAACTTTTTTATCTAGTCATTTTTTGTTGTTGTTGTTTTAAAGTATAACTGTAAGTTACAACAGTAATATTTTATTTTTATAAATATATTTTATAGACATTTATTTTTATTAATATGTTAATTTTATAATCAGTTTAAACCGATAAAATCATCAATGTTGTTTTAATATCAAAGAGATACTGTTATAACTTTTATTCATATTTTGGAATAGTTTTATATTTTTTTATATATTCTATTTTTATTTTAATTTTCGTTAAAGTTTTATTAGTTTTGTTGTTTGCTGAAATAAAAGTAATTTTTTATATATTGTTTTATTATTATATTTTATTATTATAATTTAATTCAATTAACGTTTATTTTATTTCAAGTGACAATATTTTATTTTACATAGTTTTAGTTTTAGTTATCTATAATTACGCTGCTACTAATAATGACCCCAAAAGAGAGTTATTTCAGTGTTAAAATTGTCATATGTGAACTAAATAATTGCAATATAATTTTAAAAAAAGTTATAGCCCCATATATAATTAATTTTACAATAAAAACAATTAAAATATAACAAAGCAATCTAAATAGTTTACAATAAATAAAAATCAGTAATAAAACAGTTACTGAAAAAAAAAAAATCAATATTTCATCAGTTTATATGACCATTAACCACCATCAGAGAACTGTGAATATGCGTTATGTGTTGTTAAATTCTTGAAATATAAATTTAAAATCTCAGTGGTACTTTAAATAAATATTTTACACCTAAGATGTTTAGCTTACTAAAAGATTTGGAAACACTTGGTATAAACAGTATAAAACAATAGTTCATCTTAACCTGAACCGGCATGGCCCACAGGTTGGGACAGAGAAAGAAGAACCACATGAGGTGGTTTGTGTCTCGGGCCACTAGACTGCAGATCTGAGCCGTAGTCATGTCACCCATAGACATGTTAGATGTGCACAGACGCATGATCTTATGATAAATCTTAGTCTGTATGGGAAAAAAGTAAAACAAATAAATTTAAATTTACAAATAAAATGTCAAACAATTGCCATTAAAACTTCCTCCAAACACTAAAACACTAAGCACAAAAAAACAGAATGAATCATACCTGAATGGCTCCTCTGAGTTTGATTCCAGTCTCGATGGCCACATAATAAGATGCCTGTAGGAAGGTTCTCTGCAGCAGCAGCGCCAGAAACAGCAGTACGGCCAGAACATACGCGTTTGCTAAGAATGCTTCTGAGGAAATGAAGTGCACTCCAAGCAGCTTCACCTAAGGAAGAGAGTCAAGTGTGTAAAATACTGACCAATGGGTGAATCTTGCAAAGACACATCCAGGTCGCATTTCTATGGAAGCCCATTTTCGCCACGGAAAAATATTAAAAAAAAAAAAATCCAAGAAAGGTAATTTGCAACTTTTGATCTCACAAATAGGGCTGCAGTTTAATGTGTTAACTTAATGAATTAGTTATGAAAAAATAACGCGATTAAAATATTTTAGGCAGTACATACTGTTATAGCTTTTATTAACATTTCGAAATAGTTTTTATTATACATTTCTCATATTTCTCAGATCTTCTTTTGTGTTCCATAGTTTACATTAGGCAGTTGTAATAAATTTTATGCTGAATCAAATAAAATGTTTCTTTCTAAAGCTACAATTTGTAATGTCTACGTGATACATTCTCATTTAATACAAAAATAGCTTTAAATAATCTTTTGTGGGTATTTTCCACAGTCAAATTTATTTTGCGATTAATTAGATTAATCGTAACATCATGTAATTAATTCGATTAAAATTTTTAATCGACTGACAGCCCTACTCACAATTTTTACTTTTTTCCCACAACTGCAAGTTCATAATTCAGACTCTTCTTCTCAGTTTTACGAGAAAAAAATAAAAATTCACAAATTTTAGTTGCTTTTTTTAATCCTGTGCCAGAAACAAGCTTCCACACATTTCACCTCATAATAAAACAAGAAGCTTTATAATAAATAATTACTTATTATTTATTACAATGATTAAAAAAGAAAGAAAGAAAGAAAGAAAGAAAAAAAGCATGTCAACAAATGGCCAAAAACATACACCAGAGCAGACCTACTAAAGAAGGAAGGCTAGTTTTGAAAGCTAAAGCTCAGAGCACACAGTCATCTAATAGCATAAAATGTGCATCTCAAAGCCAAATATCACAGCAAAATTTGTGCTCTTGAAGCCCTTTAAGTGTGTTCAAATTGACATGAGAAAAACATTGCATTATCATCCTTGTTTTGTAAAAGCAGAGGCTATTTTTTAGAGATTTTTAGAGTACAAATTCGGTCTTAACTTTGGCAACCCCTTTTTTAAGAAGTAAATAATATGAACTTGTTTTAAAATAATAAGGATAAAATAAAGCATTTAGGTTGTTTTTGCATATAAAGTGACACATATTATGCAGTGTCACATAGTCTGACTCTACAGTTAATGAACAGAACCCCAAAACAATTCCCATAAGTGTTTGTCTGGCTAAAATAATCCATAATAACGCTTCCTCCGGTTGAAAAAGTAATCTGGTCTTAATCAGGAGAGAAATATACACAGAACAAACAGCATTTACAAGCCAAAACAGTCCAAAACAGCATTTAAACAAATATGTTGGTGGATTCTGATGTGAGAGGACAACAGGAGATGGACTTTTTCACTGGAGGAAGTGTTATTATGGATTATGGACTAGTATTTTAACTGGAAAAAATGGTTTCAAGCTAAAAAACATCTTGATGGATTTGTTTCGTACAAGCATGCAGCTTTTGGCTTTACAAGAGATTAATTGATGGACTGGAGTGGTGTGGATTACTTGTGGATTATTGTGATGTTTTTATCAGCTGTTTGGTCTCTCATTCTGACGGCACCCATTCACTGCAGCGGATCTGTAAGTGAGCAAGTGATGCAATGCTACATTTCTCCAAATCTCATGAAGAAACAAACTTATCTATGTTTTGAATGATTTGAGGGTGACATTGAATGATATTTCAGCAAACTTTCATTTTAAGACTTAAAACTTAAGACTTATAAATTCTTTAGAAATATTTTTCATTGTAAGCTGATGTTAACTAATGTAACAAATGGAACCTCACTGTAAAGCGTTACCATAATATCTATCTGAAAAGAAGTAAAAAGTACTATAAAAGTACTTTATTCTAATTTCACACAGCTCTCAAATCAAACTTGAGCTGGATGACAATAATTGGACACTACATGTTTTGATATTTCATTATGTAATGCACTGACATTCAGACAATTTAAGTGTGGCTTAACAGTCCAAACAGTTACTTTGAATGCTGTATTTTTGCATTGGTACCGGAGGCAGAACACTGTGATTGTCACTGCTGATGTGATGAACAATTCCAGAGATGCAGAGTGGCCCGGCGAAGCCCAGCAGATCAGCCATGAAGCGGAACGTGATGCTGAGCACCAGAGGCCTGCCGAACGCCTGACGCAGGGCACGCCAGATCCACCGGGAGCCCTTCAGTGGGACAGGACCGTTCTCCTACACAAATGACAGGTCAGAGCAAAGAGATTAGTATAATAAGGATTATGAGATTCAGTGATTATATTAAAATTTAATCATCTCTAAACTGGTAATTTAGTAACTGGTGTACAGATTATGTAAATTCCAAACCCAAACACATTTTCTAACGTATCTTACATAAGGTGCTTAATCTGAAGAGTTTCTGAAGTTCCTTTTATTTTTCAGGACAAAGGGGATAAAAATAATTATGTTGTATTAAGGACATAAGCAGTCTGGTTATACAAGTGGATGTCTACACAAAACAACAAAAAAACAGGAAGGATGAGCCAAAAACACACACATAATCAGAGTTTGCAGATCTCTGAATTTGGCAGAGAAAGAGATCCTACTGTTTAAACTTATGTAATATCTGCTTACATGCGTCTCTTCCTGGAATCCAGATGATATATTGCTGGCTTTTTATAAACCATTTGCACTTTAAGTCATATCAAGTCTATTTTCACGCATTTATTTTTAATTAAGAGTTAATAAAGGCCTCATTCTTTTTAAAAAATGTACACTATTTGTGAAATAATTGCTACATACCATTGAAAGTTTTGGGGTCAACAATGTTGTTTTTTTTTTTAAGAAATATTCAGCAAAGGTGCATTAAATGGATCAAAAGTAGCAGTAAAGACATTCTGACAAAAACTACAAAAACTAAATTTCAAATAAATGTTGTACTTTCTAGTAATCAAATAATCCTGAAAAAAATTTGATCACGGTTTCCACAAAAATATTAAACAGCACAGCTGTTTTCAACATTGATTATAATCAGAAATGTTTCTTGAGCAGTAAATCAGCATGTTAAAATGATTTCTAAAGGATCATGTGACACTGAAGACTGTAGTAATGATGCTGAAAATTCAGCTTTGATCAGATGAATAAATGACATTTTAACATATATTCACACAGCTATTTTGAATTGTAATATTATTCCACAATTCTTACTGTATTTTTGCTCAAATAAATTAAATAATATAAATTATTTAATTAATATTTAACTTTTATAACTATTATTATATTATATTATATTATATTATATTATATTATATTATATTATATATCAAAACAAAAAATCCTAAATATCTATGACACCCACTACAATAAACTGAAAGTTTAGAGGCTAAAACAGGATAGGAAAATCCTCAAAACAGGATAGAATGTAATACAGATCCATTTAATGCAGTGCTGGAAGTTAACGTACCATTTGTGCATCGAAGGCCTTGCGGAGCCTTTGGTAGTTGGTAAGAGCTCTCATGGAAATGGGCAGCTTGCCAATGGTTTTCAGGTTTATGGGCCGCTTGTGTGCAGAGGTGATGAAGGTGTTCATCCACCAGTATGTGCTCTTAGAAAGCAGGTTGACGAACGGCTGCAGGAAGCGAACACCCAGGTCCTGGAGGTCATCAGGTGGCTTGACCTCTGTGGGATACTGAAACCACATGTAGCGCTGAAACCGAACCAAGAACACAGTCATTAGTCAAGCACGAACAACACAGGCATATGTGCATTTGGATTTCAAAACCATCATAAATTTCTTCTTTTACTGGTATAACAGCTTCTACTGTTTTGGAAAGCTTTCCTCTTAATGTCAGAACATGGACGCAGCGATTTACTACTGTGTCTATTTACTATTTTGAAGAGAGCAAAAGTGAGGGCATTGATGGGATCAAGCTCAAATTTGTTGTTCTAATTTATCCTAAATGTTTAGTGGATCTTGGTTTTGTGAAGACCACTCAAGTTTCCCACTACTTAGTAAATCAATTGGAAGAGAAAGGCCTTTTAAAGGACCACATGTTGAAACAAAAACAACAACAAAGCTTTTCCCAAACTTTAGCAAATGCAGAATGTCTCTGTATTGCATAGCATTGATTCTCTGTAATAACTTAAATTGCCTGATATGTTTGACTGTGCCGTATAATTCAATCACACAAATCATTTTACGTCTGTGTCTGTTACAAGGGTGTTGCTAGGGCTGTAAAAGATATTCATTATGGAGTCAAAACCATGCCACAAATTATTTTGCAAAAGAAAATCAAGCTTTGCAAAGCAAAATAAAAGTATTTAGCAAACAAAAATGAAGAATTGTAAAATAAATATAAAGTATTGAGAAAAAAAGAATCATCAAATATTAATAAAACTTTAAAAAGTAATATTTTTTATTACTTATTACTTTTAAGTAATAAACATTTATTTTGTAATAATGTCAAATAAAAAGTTATACTTCAAAGTACATTTTAAATCAATATGTTTTAGTAATCTTTTGTCGTGCTTTACGGAAGTACAATTATTTTGATGTGTTGACTAACATACTGAAGCACATGTAAAAAACTTTAATTATAATTTTTTAATGCAATGTGTTATTTGATATTACATTTAAAGTTAATATATTTTAAATGTACTAAATTGTAACAAAATACAACTGAAATACATGACAGTAGAAATGGCATTAAAGTATATTTTAATTTACCATAAATGTTTGACATTCAGCAGTAATGTTACGAATCTGGTCGGTGTTCTGCGGACCGCTCACCACCAGATGTCGCTCTCACCTCATCCTCGCACACAGACTGTTACACTACATCCCGGACTACAATCATGCAGCGCGCTAATTTGGTCTACACCTGCGACCAATCAGTAGCGCTATAAAAGCCCCGGTCTGTCCCCTTGCTTTCCACGGAGTATTGCGTTGTTATTGTGTTCATTGTTTGCGTTCCTAGTTTCCTAGTTCCCTAGTTCCCCTGTGTTTAGTTCCCTCGCCTGGCCATCACGTCTCGACTGCTCGCCGCCTGCCCAGTGGACTATTGCTCGTGTCACGGATTCTTCTCTCTCGTTTCGCCCCTTTATGGATTACGTTCGCCCCTGTTCGACCCACATCTGTTTCACGGACTTTTTTTGTGCCTAGCCCTGATATCACTGTTTACTGTTGTTTTGACCCTGCCTGTTCGACCATGTCTCTGTCTCGTCCCCTCAATAAAAGCTTGCATATGGATCCGCTCGCCTCTCGCCTCTCACTCCCTGTTACAAGTAACTTTAACCATATTTAAAAGACAATAAAAAATTACCATATAACAGAATTATGAAATTACATATACCGAAGTCCTACTTAAGTGGATCAAAAAGCACTCTAAAGTTCAACTAAATGCATTTAATATAAATTTAAACCTTAATACATTTTCATTTAATTGTAGATAACATGCAATTAAGTGTCTGAAACATAAGGAAGGAAAGGAAAGGACCTGACGTGTGGCCAAGTATGTTGACCATTACTCAGAATTTGCGCTCTGCATTTCACCCATCCAAGTGCATACACACAACAGTGAGTAGTGAACAAACTCACACACACATACGGAGCAGTGGGCAGCCATACTGTATGTATTAAAGAGTATTAAAGTATTAAAGATATTGTTTTCATAATATCTACTCTTTTTAAAACTGTGATAAAACTATTAGTTTTATCTAAAACTTGAGTAAAACTTGACTCTTGTTTTTTTGCACAATTGTTGACATGTGTAGATACTTTGTTTCCAATTGTTCAAACTCCAGAATGTCCAAAAACAAATGATGATCTTTTTTTTTTTTTTGACAAACTATAATCTGACACTGGTTGAAATTTATTGTTATCATGGAGCTTAGCTTTTGTTTTGTTTTGTTTTGTTTTGTTTGTTTTTTGTTGTTTTTTCTTCACCAAACAGCCTCGCTCATCTGGTAACAGGCTAAAAATGTATTCTACTTATGTGAGGCCAAACACAGTGAAGTTATGAGACGGGATTATCCCCAGTGAGTTACGAACATTAATTTTTAAGCAGTCATAAATTAAAGATCTGGAATGAGTCTCTGTTCTCCTCAGAAGCAACAGAACACAACCATCCCGATAAACAGCTTAGCAAAGTCACCAGAAAGTAAGGGATTTGCCCCTCCATCCAACCAGAACTGACATGGCTAGCAAACAGCTGTCAGACGCCATCAGAAGTTCATTGTGCACTACGGTGCCATTTGATTCAGCTGTAAACTATAACCAGGTTCTCAGTATCTTAATCTCACATGGAGCTGAAGCAGTGTGATTATGCAACAGAGGGGATCATGCCGTACCTAAAGCGCAAATGTCCTCATGCCGTAATTTATTGTCCGACATGGATGCGAACGGTTACTAGACATATTTTTTCAGAAATTCTTCAGTATTTTTCAAGAAAATTTCACACACACACATATATGTATATATACATATCAGAGGTTGCGCTAGACTTTAACATTTTCCATCATATTTTTTTAAAACTTCCGTCGTAATCTATTATTACCCGTCATTATAATATTCATATTTTAATTAGAATAACACATTTGATTGATTTTATTTTTGTTCACATTTTCAGGTTCATAATCATGAACCTAAGTTACAGGATGACAGCGCAATTTAAAAACAACAAAATAATCACAATCGATCTTTTGGTCTATGCTTTTTTCAGTTTATTTTTAGCATAATAAACAAATAAACAAATAGCAATAAGCTAGGCTTTGTGTTACGTTCGATATCAAACAAAGTCTCAGATTTCAAATTCTGTCCATTTCGTTATGAAATTCAAGCAATAAATACTGTTTTGGTGTTTTTTAATGTGGCGTGTTACATCGTTGTGCTTCTGTGTACTCGCCTGTGCGTAATCAAACGCATAGGAAAACATTTGTGACAGTTCCGTTTTTGTTTTGGATCCAGCACTCTACTGCTAGATCGGAGCGCACTCACTACCAGCTGGTGGGAATTACAGCTACAATTTTACAATAGATCACACTCAGTGTAATCTGTAAAAATGACAGACGGCCTTTAGTTTTTTTCGTCACTGATAAAAAAATTCTGTCAATGACAGACAATTTTCGGTTAACGCAACCTCTTATATATATAAGGGGTGTAACGGTACGTGTATTCGTACTGAACCGTCACGGGACAAATTCCAAATGCAAGTGATCATCCTTATGCCCTACTCCCTTCGAAGAGCAGAGCCCTTGGAGTTTAGACTTTGGAGTGAGCAGGCCACATGCGTGTCATTATGTAGCCTATGTTTGTAATGCATTCGGCAAACGGGGCGACATGATTCCCTCATTATCTTCAGCTGGCATGTTCCTGTGACAATGCAACACAGGGACTGTCAGCAGATGTCGCTGTTTTAATCTTTGTACTGTTGTTAGCATAACTGTTGCAAATAAACATTTATTTTATATTTTAAAAAGTTTTAAAAATGTATATATATTAGTTTTTATATATTATGTAGCATATTTTAAAACCTTTAAAAAATATAAAATGTAGACCTTATGTTTATTTGCAACAGTTATGCTAACAACAATAAAAAGAACATGAATCTCATGATCAAAGACACAATCTGTATGCATGACATTTCTGATTTCACTAGTCACCAGTTTGGAAAAAGAAGTAAGGGTAGACATAGACAGATTTATTAAACACTGTCTCCATTAATCCACTCTCTGTGTTACAGATATGCATTATTCTACACAAACACATCCCTCTATAATCCTTTGACCCCGTACTTACCCTCTGCAGTATTACATTAACCTCGACTCCCAGCAGCAGGCCGTACAGAAGCGCCAGCAGTCCTGTGATGCAGAAACGCAGCTGCCTCAGACCAATGCCGTGATCATCATACTTCACAAACTTGATAGTTTTGGTGATAAAGGCCAAAGTCCAATAGATCAGCAATGCTAGATATGAAGAGAAATATTTCATAAACATATTAAGAGATGTTTTCTCGTATTTGCATGCTGTCTGGTCAATTCCATTTTTTACACTATATTCAGTGTCAATCTCAGGGATCATAATAACTCCATCAATCCAATGTGAAATCATGCTGTCAGGGTCTGTTTATACCTATAAGTAGCTTGGGGAAGTTGGAGGTCTCTATGTTATGGTAATAGACGATGGATGTGATGGCAGCCAGTATAGCAAGTCCTGCCGGCATGTAGAGGTGGAGATGACGGGACTGATTAAACCTGGTGGAAAATTTAATTCAGTTAGTAAATACTGCAGCAAAATCATACTCATCACACAGTGAACAGCCTGTATTATTATATATTGCTCTGTGCTGAAGACATTTAAACTGTTTTTATCTCAATGCAAATAACATTTGTTTCAATTCCTAAAAAAAAAATGAATGTTTTCGAAAGTAGTCTCTTCTGCTGCATACAGTATTACAGTAAAAACATCAATATTGTGAAACATTATTACAATTGAAAAGTTTTCAGCATCATTACTCGTGTCATATGATTTTACAGAAATCATTCTAATATGCTGATTTGCTGCTCAAGAAACATTTATGATTGTCATGAACGTTAAAAACAGTTCTGTTGCTTTTTTTTTTATTTTATTTTTTTTTAAGATTCTTTGTTGAATAGAAAGTTTATTTATTGGAAACAGAAATCTTCTGTAACATTATAAATGTCTTTACTGCCACTTTTGATTAACTTAATGTGTCCTTGCTTAATAAAAGTATTAATTTATTTTTCTTTGAAAAATAATAATAATAATAAATTAAATTAAATAAAATAAAATAAATGCATACATAAATAAATAAATAAATATTACTTATCCCAGATTTTTTTTTTTTTTTGTTAGTGTTACAAATGTGATTACATTTGATTTGTTAACAAGCAATCTTAATCTTCAATACTTCTTCATTTTAAATAACTTTTTAATATGATATATATATATATATATATATATAATTTTCTAATCTCTAATGTTATATTTACTCCATATTTAACAATTTCATTCCTCAGGACTAAATAACTGTAATACATTTAAACACAAATCACTGAAGCAAGGCCATTGTTTCGTAGTTGTTCTTACCCATCCGACACGATTCCCTCAGCGATCTCACACACCAGCACAAAGAGCAGGATGGTGGTGAGCAGCCAGCGAAAGTTATGACCAGGGAAATGAAGCCACGTGCTGTGATGAATGTGAACCTTAGAGCTCTGACTGCCCCAACCTACAAACACAACCATACAAACAAAGAGAGCTTCTTCATTCATGTACGTTTAAAAAAATAAAGGTTCTTTATTGTCATCAATAGTTCCATGAAAAACCTTCAATATCAATGCTCCACAAAATCAAAGTTCCACTGCACAAAAGGTTTTTTATAGTGAAAAATATTTATCAAACTAAGAAAAATGGTTCTTTAGGGAACCAAAAATGGTTCTTCTATGGCATCGCTGTGAAAACTCCTTTTGAAAACATAATTTTAAGAGAGTAGTTCTGATTTTTTCTCAATCCACTTCAACAATGTTTGATATATTCTCATTTGTATCTTCCTATATTACTGCTTTGAAAACAAGCACAGGTTCATGATGAATAGTTCTCCAGTGTAAATGTAAAAGGAGAGAAAGCATCTCACCGATGAAGAGGATGGGGAAGGTGCTAAACAGCAAGAAGACATGAGGGACGACCCCGAGAGCGTCCAAAAAGCAGCCATTATTCAAAAGGCCATTATCAACCTTATACGCTGAGGAGTTATCAGAGCCACAAAAGGACAGAGTTGAGTTGGAGACAGGAGTCTGAGGAGACGAAAACAGAGAATGAATAGGTAACAAGTGTGCCAGATATGGAAATATGTAAATGCAGCAGACCAGTCATTAAAAAGGATTTGTTGTGTCTGAAGCACAGGGGTATCCTGAGGTAAAGCTACTGTAATCCTCCGATCCACAGTTTGAATTAAAAAATAAAAAAATAAAAAAATAAATAAATAAATAAAAGCCATATTACAATTGCAATATGTAGATCCTTAAATCATCCTACTGCAAACATCATATCAGTTATGTATATAAACCATATGTTGTCCTACATATGAGTATGTAAAAGCACCAAATGAATCATCCGTCGTTGATATCACACTTATAAAAGTGTGCATTAAATGATCTATTTCTTTCTGAGTTTTGTTAAAAATGACTTTGGTGCAGTCAGGATTAAGATATATATATATATATATATATATATATATATATATATATATATATATATATATATATTAATAAAACACATGCAAGGGTTGTTTGTGCAAGTAATATTTTAATCACAGCTTCTCCCCATAAGGATATAGACTGAGTTCGACAACAACATTAAATATATATATATATGTATTGCATTATTCTGCAGTAGTTATGAAAACAAAAATTAAAAACGACGTCATTCGAACTTGTTTTAACATTTTTATATCGCACGTTTGTGAAATGCTACATTTGAGATGAAGTTTTAAATATTATGAAAAAAGCAAGTTCAAAGTAATCTCCAGAAAAACAGATGCATAGTATTCACCGAATAAGTGTTCATACTAAAACTTTTAATGAAAATATCAATGAAAATGTAGCTACTCACCGGTCTGTATCCTCGCATCATCTTCAAAAGCGGTTATTTCATTTTTCCCACGATGGCTGGGTGATATTTCAGTACTAAAAGCATGTTAGAAGCCATTTAAAGACGGAAAACAGCGCTAAAAGTGAGGTTTGCAGTAGGAGAGTGTGATACTGTGCGATGAGCTGCTCTTGCTCTGATCTGACTGACATGAGATGCTCTGAGCGCGAGATTATCAGTCCTCACTCACTGTCTTTAATCTCCACCCTCATCCTTTCTCTCTATGAATATATTATATTCGATAATATGTCCGCAAATAATTAGGAAATAAATAATTATAAACAAAAAATGCATATTTTCTCTGTGTACCTTCCGAATTTAAAACACTGTCTATATGGCGAATATATCAGTTACCTTTAGAAGTGTGTTTGAGTGTTTTATGATTTTAATTACAAAGAAAATGTACTGTAATGTTAAGAAAAAAAGTAGTTTGTAAATTTAAAATCATGATAGTACTAAAAATGAAGCTGCACAGTAGATATGACTTGACAAAGAAACTCTGCCACTTAGTGGTAAAATGATGACAATGCATGAACACTAAAATATTGTAGAAACAATTTTCACCCAGAAGTTGCTAGCATATTTCACAGAAAATTACAACGAAATAGTATCACTTTTTTTTTTTTAATGTACTCCAATATAATCTTTGCTTTAGGAAGAACTTCGCGCTATCTTTTCAAGAGCTTTTAACAGTTTAATCATTAACTGAAGAATTTTAACATTTATTTTCGTTGTTGATAAAAGTATGTAAAATAGAAAGCATATCTTTTTCATATTTAGTTGGGCTTTTATTAAGTCCACTTAATAAACTCCTTAACTGAAGTTATTTGAAATCTCTTGTGATACGATTAACTTCAAAAAAAAACATACAGAAGAACATATTTGGAGAATACATTCGTTTTATGTATGAAAACACTCAAATAATAATGAGGTCAGTTGAAGGTCGAAGGTTTCCGTCTTTAACACACCCACCAAACACCAACTTCAGCACTGTGGAGAGCAACTGCCACCCAGGGTGGGGATTGGCCAACGAGGTGGAAGAGGGCGTGTTCAGAATGTAATACGGTACTCCTATTGGCTAAAATCCGTAAGCGTAGTCACTGATGGGTTCTGGATATGCGGAGAGCGTTAACTCTCACTCAGTGAAAATTACAACACACTTCAGAAACAACCCAAACAATTTGCTTACTTTAGTTTGTGCGAGTGTTTGATAGGGTGTGAACGAGTGTTTAAATATGCACTAGAAAGCCATGTTATTGTAGAGGCGCTCGGTGTGCAGGAGAAGGTAAGGCGATTATTTCCCTCTACATTCAGTCTCTGTTAATGCTTGAGCTTAGCTTGAGCTGACATGATGGATGAATTTCATTTGCTCAGTGTTTGTAGTAAATGGCCTTGAAAACAAACAAATGCAGCATTAGGGCTGTAAACAATAGTTCGATTATTTATGTTGCGATCCGCGTTTAGACGCATTTCAATGTGTTAGTATATATAAGTTTACAAAACAAACGTTTGTGATCCTTAATCCAGGAGCTCTTAACACACTCCCAGGCTGCAGACCCTGAGACATTCAACTCTATTAACTTAAAGACATTTCACAATTTCTTTAAACAAAACATTCAGTTCCTCAGATGAACTTTGAATATAAGACGATTTCAGACATCTTGTTGACTCTTCTGATTCTTTTGTATTTTATTATTATTATTATTATTAATATTATGTTAATATACATTACCAGTGTTGTGCTGGGAATCAACTCTTTTAATGTTCTTGACATTAAAATTGCTCACCAAGGCTGCATTTATTTGATTGAAAATAATAAAAACTATATTATTATTACTATTTTAAATAACTATGTTTTATATGTGAATATATTGTAAAATGTGATCAAAGCTGAATTTTTAGCATCATTACACCAGAATCATGTGGCGCTGAAGACTAATATGCTGATTGGTGGTTTTATGCTGATCGTGTGCCTAATTATTAGCAATTATTATTGCTTTTCAATTATTAATACCGGTTATTGTTAATATCTTAAGTGTTTGCTGCTTGATATTTTTGTGGGAACTGTAAAACATTTTTCAAGATTCTTTGATGAACATAACATTCGAAAGAACAGCATTTTTTTGTGTAACATTATTATGTCTTTACTGTCCCTGTTTGCACCCTTACATATTGATTAATTAATAAATACTTATTTATACAGTAAGTGCTTAAGTATTAAGTACTTAATATTAATTAGTACCTAAGTATTAATTTATGTGTGTGTGTGTGTGTGTGTCATGTTTTCCACAAAAATATAAAACAGCAAAACTGTTTTCTACATTAATAATAATCAGAAATGTTTCTTGAGCAGCAGATCATCATTTTAGAATGATTTCTGAAAGATCATGTGACACTGAAGACTGAAGCAATGATGCTGAGATAAATGACATTTTACTATATATTCACATAGAAAACACTTATTTTCACATTGCAATAGTATCTCACAACATTACTGTATTTTGATCAAATAAATAGAGCCTTGGTGAGCAGAAGAGACTTAAAAAAAGAAAAAAAATCCAAACTCTGGGACAACTTACCCCACAAGCCCTACTGTTGGTCAGTGTTCTGTAAGTGTTCAGAATGTGTATTGGGCTCATCATACTGTATATTCTTCACTTGTAGATTCACAGCTCTTAAGAACAAGTAGCCATTACCAGTTTTCCAATGGCTGGTAAGGACCCTGAATCAGTCCATATGTTGAATTCATTACATTAAAAGCACAACAACAACTAACTGTATTTTACATTGATGCATTGTCCTGATTATTCATCCTGTAGAAAACAACTTTCCACCTCTGCCTGGTTTTATTCCTCTGAAGCCATGCTTCTACCAGGATTTTGAGGAGATTCCTGACCAGCACCGCACCATGTGCAAAAGACTCTACTACCTGTGGATCTGTGAGTCTGAAAAAAAAAAAACATGTGAAACTAACTTCTAGATTATATTCTGTTTAGAAAATGACTACTCATTAACTGTCTCAGACCTCTAATGGTAAAATCTGTAATTACAGTGAGTCTGTGGAATCATTTTTAACTGTACAAAATGTTGGATTAGTGTATGTCATTAAGTATTGCATGTTTTTTTCCCTTATATTTATTTAAATAAATTATTTACCTTAGTATTCGTGCCAGAAAAGGCAATCAAAAACCAATAAGAATTAGTAATTATTGATCTACGCATCTTGAAAATGTACAAATAATACTGGATATATTATTTTGCTTATTATTGAAATATTCTCACCCTCCCCTTGTGATGAAGTGTGCTTAAACCTTAAAGGGGCGACATATCCTGGAGGGTACAAACATTTGAGAGGGGAAAGTGTAGGTCTCATTTCTTGGTTTCATGTTGAGAGCATTTAAAACTGCATGGCCACCTGTAGTGGGAAATCTACTCACCCTCCGAAAAAAGTTGATCTAGTTCACATATTTACAAATGTTGGAGGGGACTAACCTGTTTAAAAAGCTGCTGTTCAGCATTAGCTTATTATGTTTACATAGAAATTTTATGAATTAAATGCTTACAATTTTTTGTAAAAACATAAAACATCTCAGGTTACCTATGTAACCATGGTTCCCGGAGAAGGAAATGAGACACTGCGTCCTCTAGCGGTCGCTATGGGGAACACCTTCGGCACGACCGGTGTCTGAAGCATACATTCAAAACTACAAAACACTGGCCAGCCTATGACATCAATACCGGTGCGACCACAGTCGAACAGGAGAACATGTCATCCGCTTTTTCGTCTGAAGCCTGCAGCCGAGGCATGGCGAAGCTTCTAGAGGACGCAGTGTCTCTTTCCGTTCTCAGGGAACCATGATTACATTTGTAACCTGAGATATTCCCTTCTGAAGGAACATCGAACTGTGTCCTCTACCGGTCACTATGGGGAATGGTATACCTTTGCTGCCACGCTGAGGGGAGTGCATGCCAAGCACCAAGGCGAGCACTAAGTACTGACTTTACCAACTTAATGGGAGTTGCCCCTGGGACGCCCTGATGGCTGTCAGTGACATCATCCCCTTTGGCCAAAGGCCTGAGCTGCTTGCCCCAAAGAACTTACCTGATGAGGGCTGGGCTTGAGGAAACCCGAACCTAGGGCAGAGCTCAAGGCTTGAAATCAGAAACAGAGAGATTCCTTTAAGGGGATAAGGCCAAGCATCTAGGATCATAACTAGAACCCAGCGTGTCACCCAGGGGGCTACCGTCAGCTCTGGATGAGCTTAACCAGAGGAACTTACTCGACAGATTCTTGGCAGCAACACCCTGCTCAAGAGGAATCAGCAAGGATACATAAGTGGAGTTGGGCCAAAGGTGGAAGGCTCACATGATCTGTTGAGGGGCAGCGAGCTCATAAAGCACTCTTCCGTAGTGAGGGAAATATTACCGTGTCCAGACCGCAAAATGGGACAACAGCAATAGGATCCAGGCTAGAAGGGGATCGCACACTCCAATAGGGTCCCATCATGGAGGCAGCTGACCAAGGAGGTGACAGGAACAGCCCTAACCACTCGGTGTGGTTGCATATGAAGTGACACTTACAGCTCTCGGGATGAGGCGGGCTTTACGACACAGACTGGGAGCAATAGGTTGCATAGCTAGTCCTTGCAGTGAGGGGAGCAGTCTCTAGCTTGACCCAAAGGCAATACTAGATTGAAGGGCAGCTTGAAGAACCTGTGGAAGCATCGGGATCCAACAGGCCATCCATGCAAGAAGATGTACTGCTCCCCGAGGTCAAGGCGAGGCTATCCATCCATCGGGTGGAGTTAAGAAGTAAAGCCACTTAACGCCTCAGCGAGAGGAGCTTCAACTTGGAAATATGCATGATGAGTGGATGACTCAAATCTCAGGAGACCCCTCAGGGCGAGACATGAGTAGCGCGTCTTGGCGGGGCAGCTTCTTGAAGTAGATACCAGCCTGGCACATCACAAAGCATTATACTCTGAGAATGCTTAACCTAAAAGGAGGACCTGCAAGTCCTGGGGTTGCAATGCTATGTTGGGGACCTGAAGGCCAAGGAGGTGAGACTGTCACCACAATCAGACCCCACAGCAGTGCTCGCAGAGGTCCAAGCCCTGTAACAAACTAAAGAAACAAAGACAGGTCCAAAAGCACTGCAGAGAAAAAGCTAGCTAGTGAGCACATGAACTAGCATTAGAAACGAGTTGGATCGTACTCACCCACAACAGTTCCCACGGATAGCACGTTTACGAATATACGTGGGCAGCCGTGTCCTAATGGTAAGGGAGTTGGGCTTCTAACCAAAAGGTTGCAGGTTTAAGTCCCAGGTCTGGCAGGGATTGAAGGTGGGGGGAGTGAATAGCCAGTGCTCTCTCCACCCTCAATACCAACTGTTCCCCGGGCGCTGCAGCGATAGCAATATGGCTGCCTACTGCTCCAGGTGTGTGTGTGTGCGTGTTTGTTCACTACTGCGTGTGTGCACTTGGATGGGTTAAATGCAGAGCACAAATTCCGAGTATGGGTCATACTTGGCCACACGTCACGTCCTTTCCTTTTCTTTTCCTTTCCTTTCATATACTGAAGGTGAAGTCCTGAAGAACACCTGAGTCTGGACCATCAGTAGGTAGTTCTATGAACATAGAACCAACCAAATCATCATAGGTCCAGAATAAGAGACTGTAATGCAGGAGACTTCTGCCTAACCTCGGTCAGACAGAAAGGGATGGTGGCTTCAGGGGAATTAGGGGAGAAAGAAGAGAGCAGATGTTAATATCCTCAGAGGGAGGTGAGTAGATGTTTCAGGTAATCTTACTCTGGTCCGGACGAGGGCACTGAGAACGCGTCGTCTGGATCACCTCCTTCAAGTCTTGCCTACTACCTTTTGACTCACACCTCCTCTGAGCCCTACCCGGAGGCAGGGCAGGGACCTTCGTGGGAGCTGAGTGCGCCTTTGTCTCCTTAAATTTCTTGATCATCACTTCAGTGGAGGTACCCGAAAAGCTCAGAAGACGAAACCGGCGCATCATGGAGAAAGTCCCTCTCTTTCGTCCTGATATCAGCCAGGTTCACCCACAGATGTTTCTGCATAACCACCATAGCCACCATAGACATGCCAATGGCAGTGGCGGTTTGCTTAGTGGCACGGAGAGCGAGATCCATGGTGCGGCGCAGCTCAGCCACCTTGTCAGGGTAAAGACCCTGACCTTTATCCAGGTCTTTTCTGCCATAGTGTGCAGCGAGGCTGCAGCCTGACCTGCTGACCTGCCTTGCCATTCAGATGTGATGTAGCTTGAAGGAGTCTGGATGGCAAGGAGGGAGCCTTAAGAGAAGATGTCTCGCCCATGGAGAGGTAGCAAGCTAGAGTCTCTTCAATGTGGGCATCTTCTCATAGCCACTTTCATACCCTCAATATTAGTATAACTTGTGTGCAGAAACCTATAGATGCGACATGAAAAATATTTTTCCAGGCCTTCTTGATCTCAACATGGAGATCGGGAAGAAATGAAAGGCTGGAGGGCTGTGGTTAGAAAGGTAATGCTCATCGAGAGGACCTCAAGGCACTACCTTCTTGCCCCAGCCTGCTCAACCTCCTCGTCCTCATCAACCATCTCCTGCTCTTCCTGGCCTGAAGCCAGCAGAGAACTAGCTGCTGGATCAGACGATGTAAGTGAAATGGGATTGTTAACCAGCAGCTCACTCTCGTCCATGACTGATGAGTGGGAAAGGGAAAGTCCCTTTCTCAAATCATCAGCCAGGTCCACCTGTGAGCCCCACAAGCTCATTTTCCTCTGTGCCTCAGTAGCGGCAGGTCCTGAACCATGGGGGGCAGACGACTGTCCCTCTTTTCTCAAAAAGAGAGACGAACGAGCGCAGAGCTTTTTCATGGGAAAACGCTCACAATGCACACAGATTGCCCCCTCGAGCTTCAAACAACCCAGTCCCAAGAGACGAAGAAAAGGATGATATGTTCTCCCGGCACCCTTTTATACTGTGGTCACACGTCATAGGCTGTCGCTGGCCAATATTTTTTAGTTTTGAATGTATGCTTTAGACACCGGTCGCGCTGAAGGTATTCCCCATAAGCGATCGCTAAAGGACACAATTCGATGTTCCCTCGGAAAGAGAAACATATACTGTATAGACTCTGTGATTCTGTGGCTTGTGTTTTAGAAAGTCAAATCTTTTTGTAATCTTGACAAAACATATCGTTGGAAAGGTCTGACAGTCAAGGCTTCCATATTTGGTGAAGGTTTTGTAATAGAAGTGATACTGTGGCAGAGAGTGATTGATTTGTGACAAAAAAAAAATCAATAAATAAATAAAAAAATCAATAGAGTTTGGGTGTGCCCTAACAACATCTCACAGAAACCACAATTTTTGTGATATCAACTTCACTTTGGTACATAACTTTCTTAGACATATGGCTTTAATTTGATAGTGCAACATATTTTATAAAATATTTATTTTATATAAAGTAAAAAAAATAATAGTATACTACATTATCTTCACTGCAAACTTAAACTTCACTACCTTTTTTTGTACTTTCTTTTTTCTTAAATGTGTCTTCTTTAAAAAGAGAACGACCTTAGGTCTGTATTCCAAAGCATTCAGGAATTACAACCGTGTTGTAACAAGCATTGATGTTGGGGGTCACGTGGCGAATCAAGATGGCAGCTTAACGGAGAAGCTCTGAGTAACCATGCACGATTTAATATAAAAACCCTTAATATACGCTGCTAATCTTTTAACACAACATCGCGTTGATATGTCAAAACTTTCTGTAACTAAACAGTGTGACATCTTTACTCGAGGGCGCAAGACTAGCGTAAAAATAACTTCGCCAAGTGTACCGAGTGAAGTGGAAGCTAACCAAATGGATAGCTTAGCCGAAGTTTTGAAAGAACTGAAATGGCTTCGAGCAGAATTCGGAACAAAGTTGGACAATATTGACACTCGTCTGACCGATATGGCGATCTCAATGGCTGCGTTGGAAAGTAAAGTGTCAGATGTGAAACGAGATGTTTCTTCCAATGCAACACGTATCGAAGAGGCTGAAGGCCGCATTCACGATACGGAAAAGTCACTGGAAAAAACAGAAGCCGCGCTTGACTCGGCCATCAAACGAATCGCTTATCTCGAATCAAAGACGGATGACCTGGAGAACCGGGGCAGAAGGAAAAACCTCCGTCTTTATGGTACACGTGAGGGCGCCGAAGGCCAGAAAACACTCCTCGAATTCATAAGCGACATGTTGGCACAATGGCTGGGACCGGACAAATCGTTCACTTTAGAACGGGTTCATCGCACACTAGCATCCAGGAAGCCCAACCAAAACAGAGCTATCCTCATCCGTTTCTTAAAGTTTCAGGAGAAGGAATTCGTCTACCGTGAATCAAGGTGGCGTGACATTATGCACGACAGGGTCAAGATATCCTTCGCGCAGGACCTCTCAGCTGAGACAGTGTGGATCCGACGGGGATTTAACCAAGTTACGAAGCTGTTTGTTGATATCCACGCGTTCCGTGGTTTTCAACACAACCCTTGCAAGCTGAGAGTGCTACACAACGGCATTATTCATCTTTTTTCAACGCCGCAAGAAGCTGAAAAGTTCTACAAAAGCATTTCACAGCCAGCGTAGGATCATCAGTTAAGTGAACTGCGGAGATACACCAACATGTTGTAGAAATATTTGATCAGCTGTAGAGTACAGCGGACAATCGAGATGTACAGTAGGAGCGAGTTCAAGCCATTTGAAACCTATTTTAGTTGGTGTGTTGAGTTTTATACCTACTGTACATTTTTTGTTTTATTAGTTGGTTGGGTACAACTGAGTTGTGTTTGTTATGTATATTTTGTAGATTATGTATATAAAGGGTATTGTTCTTAATAAGGTCAAGTTACATGTTTTTATGTTAAAAGGGAAGTTGAATACATTAAGTTGAATTGCACGTTTAAAGTTGCACGGGTGAAAGGAACAGACTGTTGTTGAGATCTTGAGCTGAGCTATGCTGGCTAGTTGCTCCTCAAACATCGTGGATCAGCGTCCCTCAGACTTTCAATTAATGGGAGGGGTTGACATCTCGGTTGAGAATGCTAGAGTTGAAAGTGTAACAGCCTGTTACACTGAGTGTGGGAAGGGAGGGGAGGTGTTCATGTATATTTGCATCACTCTATTATTATTTTATTTTTTCTTCCTTTATATATATATATATATATATATCTTCCCTTATATACTAAGACAGTAATTTATGGAGAAAACAAAACTAAAAGGTAGTCTGGATATTAAAATTGCAAGTTGGAATGTCAGGGGAATGAGAAAACTGGTCAAACTGAAACAAGTACTGAATAGGGTAAAATATCTCAAATCTAAAATAGTGTTTTTACAAGAATCGCATTTGATGGCATCAGATATGCATTGCTTGATAATCTATGCAAACTTCAGTTCTTATGCAAGGGGTGTAGTTATCCTCATTCATAGATCGCTGGCATTTCAAGTTGCTAAAACCATTCAAGACCCTTCTGGAAGATATGTAATTGTTCAGGGGAGTATTTTGACACAAAAACTAAATCTTATAAATATTTATGGTCCTAACGAAGACAGCCCATCATTTTTTTGATAAATTATTTTTAACTGTTTCTGATTTGGATGATTTTAACTGTACCCTCGACCCAATATTGGACAGATCTACTCAAATAGATACAACTATAATATATACAAACTAGGAAAACATGAATTGATTATATGAAGGATCTAAGTTTAATTGAAGTTTGGAGAATGCTGAACCCAAATAAAAGAGAATATTCTTGTTATTCAAGCTCATATAAAACTCATTCACAAATTGATTATTTTATAATATCTGCAGACTTATTGTTTAATGTAAAATAATGCTGGTACAATAGTATAGTAATTAGTGATCATGCAGCAGTGTCTATGGAGATTAATTTAGGTAGATTCAAGCATTGTTCTAGATGGTGGCTGCAAACTTATTTGTTGCAGGACCCGGCGTTTATTAAATTTGTGGAGAGTTGTATTGATAAATACTTTGAACTAAATACAGATTAAACTACAGCAAGTATTAGATGGGAAGCGTTTAAGGCTTACATAAGGGAAGAAATTATTAGCTATACAGGTGCTAAAGCTAAGCACCATAATCAGGAACTACAAATATTAGAAGATCATATTAAAAAAATTGAAACTGAAATTAGTATTGACAATAACCCTGAAAAACTGCATAACTTATCTATCATGAGAGTTAATTATGATAAATTAACAACTGATAAAGTGGCTAAAAGCCTATTGTGGACTAAGCAAACATACTATGATCAGGGGGAAAAAGCAGGTAAGCTGTTAGCATGGAGGATAAAGAAGATGCAATCTGAGAGAACAATTAATAGTATAAAGCTAAAGTCTGGTAATTTAACTACAGATCCAATAGAGATAAATAACCATTTTAGAGATTTTTATCAAATACTATACAAATCGGAATACAATGGAAATAGAAAAGTGCAGAAATTGTTCCTTGACCAGCTGCAATTTAAAACTATATCAGAAGATGAGAAAATAGCATTAGATAGCCCATTAACAATAGAAGATCTTAGTGAAGCTATAGGAGATATCAATAGTGGTAAAGCGCCAGGACCAGATGGGCTTCCAATAGAGTTTTACAAGACATTTAAGAGACAGCTCATAAGACCATTGCTTGATATGTATGAGGAATCTTTCATGACAGAAACGCTCCCAGATTCATTAAGATTAGCTATCATAACTTTAATACTAAAACCAAATAAGTCTCCAACCGAGTGTTCATCTTATAGGCCAATTAGTTTAATGGGATGTGATACAAAATACTTTGTAAAGCACTCTCTAGAAGATTAGATAAATATCTTCCCCAATTAATTGTTGACGATCAACAAGGCTTTATACAAAAAAGACAAGGATATCATAATATTAGAAGGGTCTTGAATATGCGACTATTGACTATGCGAGAGATACAATGAAAAAGACACAGCAATGCTATCTGTAGATGCATGTCAAGCGTTCGACAGGATAGAATGGGACTATCTTTTCGATCTGCTTCCAAGGTTTGGATTAGGCGAAACATTTCTCAAGTGGATTCGGCTTCTATACACAAACCCAGCTGTTGAGATTTTAACTAATAACACCATCTCAAAACCTTTTAATCTACAACGATCTACCCGTCAAGGGTGCCCTTTGTCCCCACTGTTGTTTGTGTTGGCAGTTGAACCCTTAGCCATGGCAGTAAGAGCCCATACAGGAATATCAGGTATTATAATTGGGGGGAGAGACCATCATATTTCTTTATTCGCAGATGATATTATATTTTTTCTGACAAATCTGAAAAGCAGTATTCCTAATATGATGAGATTAATTGAAAACTTCGGAGAATTTTCTGGATATAAAATTAATAATTCCAAGTCAGTATTACTGTTTCTTAATAAAGAAGAAAGACATAAACCTATAATAAACACCCCGTTCATGACAACTACAGATGGTTTTAGTTATTTGGGTGTAAAAATCACTCCCAACCTTAGTAAAATAATCCCAATAAACTACGATCCCCTGATGGACAGAACTAGTGAGATATTGCAAAAATGGTCAAACCTACCAATATCCATGATCGGACGAATTAACATAATAAAAATGTCTATTCTACCCAAATTTTTGTACTATTTTCAAACACTCCCATTGCCATTACCAAATACATTTTATGATAAACTTAACAAACTACTTGCCCAATTTATTTGGAATGACAGAAAAGCTAGACTTCGCCTTAAACTATTACATTTACCTTATGAAAGGGGAGGGCTTCAGCTTCCCAATTTTAGATGGTATTATATGGCTGCCCAGCTAACTTCAGCATTAAATTATTTCCATACAACGCCACCTCCAGCTTGGGTCGACATTGAACAATCGTACACCCCAGATTTGCCATTAAAAATGTATCTGTACTCTTCAGATGTTAAGTTATTGAAACAGAACACAAAAAATCCTTTTCTTAAAAAAATACAATTTCAATTTGGCATGCTGCACATAAACATATTGGTGATATGCCAAAACTGTCCCAATTTACTCCTATTTGGGGTAATACACAATTTATACCAGGTAATAAAGACAGAGGCTTTAAGTTATGGAATACAAGAGGCATTCAGAAAATTATGATTTATATGAAGATGGAGTTTTACTTTCTTTTGATCATTTATGCCAGAAGTATTCAATCCCCAAAAAATATTTTTTTAAATATTTACAGTTAAAAAGTTACATGTCATCAAAAAAGGAACAGATAAGCTCTATATCATCTTTATCAAAATTAGAGGAAATAACTCTTGAAAATTTAGAAGGAAGGGGGCATATATCTATGTATTACAATTTATTGGTCAAATATAGTACTGAATCTACATTGGATAAATTAAATGCTTGGAAATTGGATATGCATGAAGATATAGATGAGGCAGAATGGAATGATGCATGTCTAAAAGCACAAAAGCAAACAATAAGTACAAGGTTTAAATTACTTCAATATAAATGGTTAATGAGAACCTACATAACTCCTGTCAAACTCCATCGTATGTCTGTTAACATCCCAGATGTGTGCTCTAAATGTCTGGATGAGAAAGGCATGTTATATCATTGCCTTTGGGGATGTCAAAAAATACAATATTTTTGGTAAGAAGTTATTGAATGTATGTCGGACATGCTTAATGATAAAATTTATCTGAATGCTAAACTTTGTATACTTGGAATATATCCACTGGATTCTACTTTGAAGCAGACTAAGCTCCTAGATTTTGGTCTCCTTCAAGCTAGGAGAGTTATTGCATTGTGTTGGAAGAGTATGGATGCTCCATTTTGAAAATGTGGAAAAGGGAGATATTGAACTGTATCGGACTGGAGAGACTAACTTATATTACAGAGGGCAAGCAGAGAGACTTTGATCAGCTTTGGGAACCATACATGAATATCATGTAAATGGAAATGTAGACTTTACTTGGCATTGCACTGGCTTCAACTTTCACTGGCTTTGTAAAGACTGTCTGTGACTAATTTATTTATGTTTTATTATTTAATTGTTTTCTTTTTTTTTTTCTTTTAGTATTTAATTCATGCAAGTGTAAATTGTAAATTGAACATGTATGTATGGAAGGGTGGGTGCTTGTGTACTTGTTCAGGTATTCTTTTGTTAATATATGACTAGTTGTTGTGGGGTTATAAGAAAAGTCAATAAAAAAAAAAGCATTGATGTTCTGTTGATGTTCTGATGAAGTGTTCTGTTTTTAGTGAATTTATACCCCCAAAGGGGCGACGTATCCTGGGGGTTACAAACATTAAAAAATAAAAAAATCATGAAATTGTATTATTTGATTCTCAATAAGATGGAAAATTAATTTTCTGATGTCTCTTTATGGTTCTGCCCTTTTTAGGGTTAGTTATACTGAATGTGCACTTGTAGCATACTTCAAATCTTAAAAATAAGCTTTAAAAAAAGAAGAAAAAAACCCTGCTTGCAGACAATATAATATTAATGAAATAAAAGGCCATTTCACACTTAAGTGCATTTTTAAAAAGTGCACTTTGTAATAATGCCAATAACTGACTAAAGCCGATGTAATATTAATGTACTAAATTGCAGATTGATACATACTTAATTTGGTGGTTCATGCTTTATTTATTCACTGCACTAATGAAATCATTAAGCATTTTTTGTTCTGAGGGGCTTTAAAAATGATGGGGATCCAGTAAAAAAGTTAAGAAACACTGGCTTAATACAGTACTGACAAACTGCTACAAATGACAGTGTATCAGGCTGTATACACATTAATGACTGTCATCTCTTGCTGTAGATACTGCCTGTAGCTGATCCCTCCAAAGGTATCCTCTATGTGTTGCTTCTGAGTGAAATGGCATGATTTAGTACAAATTATTCTTATTAAATATTATTTTTTATTTTTTTATTATTTATCATTTTCTTTTTTTCTCAAAATGATTTAACATTTTTCGTGGCATGGAGCCAATAATTATTTTCATCTTTTTGTGATTTGATTGAGTAGATTGCATGTTATTTGTCTAACCTTTTTTCTGTCAGCTTTATTCACTGGCTGAACTACAATGGCTTTTTGTGCTCAGTGAACATGTGCCTTCAGCTTGTATGGCAGCTTGCATTCATAAGCTCCGTGCAAATGCAGTGCAGTTGTTGGTAAAGCATTACTCTCTCTCTCTCTCTCTCTCTCTCTCTCTCTCTCTCTCTCTCTCTCTCTCTCTCTCTCTCTCTCTCTCTCTCTCTCTCTGAAGTAGGGATGTTCATTTCGGTTATTTTTCCTAACCGACAGCCGACGTTCGTTAACCGATTATTAACCGTTAACCGACAAGATTATTTTAAAATAGAATTTAATTATTTTAGAAAGGATAAGTGTCTGTGACTCGTTAAAAATACCAAAATTTGTTTTCCAGTGATTAATTTTACATGTGCAAAAAGCAGCAAACAACAAAACATGAGGAATCGCATGGACGCATCACATCACGCACTTGCAGCGCTTATGCCAGCAGAGAAAAACATCATAAAGCTAGGCTATATATATAATGAATGAATAGGCCTATACAATAAATATTTTTACTAAACAAAACAAAAGAAAAAACTGTGCAACAAGTAGCTATAGTATGCAGAGTTTTTGGTTCATTTTTGTGCTGCGCAAAAGGAAGACGGCTAAAAAGCGTCATCCTATTTTTTCTTTATTTTGCAAAAGCACAAAGTTTTGTTTTTATTGTGAATGTACACAAACAAACGCAAACCGTTTACAGTTTCGATTATCTGTATGACTAGAAGGAGTCGTTTCCACTGTTAGAAGGAAAAAGCCTTTCCGTTATCATAATAAAATACAGTCAGCCAAACATATGGAAAAAATCACACTGCTTAATCGTTGTCAACACACTGAAGTAATATTATGCCAAACCATTTGTTTTATGTGGATACTGGAATGCAAGTGAAGTACAAAACCAGGTTTATGTAATAAATAATGTTTTGGCATTCAAATACATCTCAAATACATAAACATTTGGATTTGTTTCGAATGAGAGACCCGACATTAGTTTCAGTTTCACTTTAGCCTTAATGAATTTATTTTGGCTTGTCGTTTATATAGCCTAGCTTCTTATATTTTACATCCTTGTTCTTTCCTGAATATTAAATTGTTGTTAAATTGAAGAATTTTTTATAGAGTGAGGGGGAACTAAAATAGCCTAGCCTATGTTTAGTGTTTGTAAAAGTTTCGCGTCGGCTTCAGAATGTAATAATAAAATGCGACTTATAGGCCTAGACGATCTATATTTTTTTTTTCTCTCAAAAATGCACGTTTATTTTATTTTAATCATCCAGCAAACATTTTAAAGTATTTTGATTAATTACTGGGGAAAAAAAAGACCTTTTAAACTGTTTAACTGATTGTATTAATCGGTCAAAATGTTTTCCGTCGGTTAACGGTTAACCGGTTAAAATGAGCATCCCTACTCTGAAGTGGTATGAGTGACACCAGTCAAAGTGGACCTTTATTCTCTTGTACACTCCTTGCAAATTTACTCTTTTTCCAGTGTACGGTGTGACGCTGCTGGTGAATTTCTTTGGCTGTATGGCATGGATGTTTGGAGGTGGAGGAGTGACTAACTTTGGCATGTCAATCATATGGCTTATTCTCTTTACCCCGTGCTCGTATGTGTGCTGGTTCAGATCCATTTACAATGCCTTCAAGTGAGCACCAGTCTACTTGTTTATCAGATTTGATATAATGACTTTATATATATATATATATATATATATATATATATATATATTACTAATATTCTTGACAATTTTTTTTTTTTAAAAAGAGTAATTGTTAATAGAAATAGATTAATAATAATTGTAATAATTTCTATTTTATGAATACATGTGCATTTTATAAAATTTATTAGTATTTACTTATGATCATATAGTAAAGATATATTGAATCCATTTGTTTTATTATTATTATTATTATTATTATTATTATTATTAATGATCATTACACATTTATTATGGTTTATTTATTTATTTAGGACTGACAGCTCATTCTACTTCATGGCGTTCTTCTTTGTCTTCATGGCACAACTTTTTATTGCTATAATTCAGGCGATTGGTATACCAGGATGGGGTGTTTGGTAAGATTTTGCTGTGATTTGAGCTTAATTAATTAATACTTAAATATCAGGATGCTAACATACTTCTCTGACTGTTGATACTAGAATATTGTATGTGTTATTCTCTCTGTTTCAGCGGCTGGTTGGGCACCATCTCCTTCTTTGGCACGAGTATCTTTGCCTCCATCATTATGCTAATCCCCACCATCATGTTCACTGCAGTCGCTGCCATTTCATTTGTCGCGCTCACTAAGGTACAGCCCTTTCTGATCTATTAAAATGGGATAGGCCTGGGTTTGCCTCATTGCCTGTGCAGTCGGCCTGTCTGCCTGTAGTTACAGCTCGTTTAGCTGACATGTATATCGAAGACTAGGGGCTGGTTTGTTGTCTGGTGTCTGATGTGTCATTAAATGTGATGTTGGAGCATGTAGTGCTTGTTAATTAGATGCGAGAGTAAATAAATCAACCAGAGGGCAGTAAGAACTGGTAATAATCAGCATACCAGTGTTATTTTAGTATCACTGAGATAAAATTACAGTTTTTATTAAAATTTTCAATTAGTGTTTTTTCTTTTTTTTTTTTTTATTTAGCTTGAATGTTTTATTAATTTAGTTATATATATATATATATATATATATATATATATGTTTTATTTATTGTTATTTCAGTTTTAGTTTTAGTTATTTTTGTACATCAGGTTAAATTAAATGAAAAGTAATAGTGTTTTTTTAAAGTCTTAGTTAATTATCATATTCCTGCTAAGGTTTTAATATTTTTGTCATGTTTTAAAGAAGTACACTGCCCCCCAAAAGTTTGGAAACACCCCTGGCAACGTGTGGTTTTGGACGATATCAGCATAAATCCTTATCATTTTTTGGTGCAAATACATTAAAGTAACTTGACATTATCATTGAAAACCAGCAATAATAATTTTAATTACATAATAATGGCAATATAGACATGTCAAAGTCAGATATGCCCCTTTGCCAGCTGTGTGGTTTAAATTGGCCCAGGTTTTTTTAAATATTTTTGTGTCAGCACACTTTAATAGCTTCAACAAAAGTGATTGCCAGTTAAGTTTAGAATACAATGAATTTAGGCCCAGATTATGCAGAGCTGTAATAGCTGCTAATGGTGGATATTTTGATGAATCAATTTTTTCTTTTCTATGTATAAACTGTTTATGCAATAATATATGTTTTCGTAGTTTGTGTTGTCCCTTATCAGTGCAAAATTATCAAAAATTAAAAAGGATTCATGCCAATATTGTCCAAAACCCCACTTTTCTAGGGCGTTTCCAAACTTTTGGAGGGCAGTGTACACTCATTTTGATGTATTGATTTACATACTAGAGCACATGTAAAGTGCTTGTTTATTTTAAATGTAGTGTTATATGAACCCAAAGTTCCTCTTTTTTAAATATGCTAATTTGCCACATCACCATTGGAAATGTAAATGACATTAAAGTATATTTTAGTTGATCATGAATGCTATAAATGATACATTCAGCAGTACTTTAACCATATTTCAAAGACAAAATAATTATGAAAATACATATAAAGCTACTAAGATTTAATTTATTCAAAGTGCCCCATTATGGATTTTTGAAAATTACCTTTCATGCAGTGTGTAACACAGCTTTAAGTGAATGAAAGCATCATGCAAAGTTTTAAATCTGAAAGTGCACAGTGTATAAAGGTATTGTCTCTCAAAAGGTATTGTCTCTCACTGAAATGAGTTGTTTCCTGTGGATAGCATCATGTCGAGAAGACCCTGTGAAGGTAAATCCATTAGGGTACAGTTAGGGTATGTCAGAGAACTCCTATCTCATTTTCTCCTCCAACTTCAAAATCGTCCTACATCACTGCAAAAGTACCGAACCCAGTGTTTACGAAGTGAACGTGCAAGGAGGGTCAAACCCTTGATTAAAAAAGGTAAAACAGTGATGTAGGAGTATTTTGAAGTTAGAGGAGAAAATGAGACGGGAGTTTTTCGACATACCCTAACTGTCTTGAACCACTGCACAGAGCAGAGCTAGACAAGATGAGCATGTGTGATTAAAAAGTTTTTTATTATTATTTATTTATTTTTTTTTTAAGAAAATGACCAGTCGTTTCGCTAGATAAGACCCTTATTCCTCGGCTGGGATCGTTTAGAGCCCTTTGAAGCTGCACTGAAACTGCATTTTTAATGTGTTGATGAATAGTGAATGTTTGTCGTTGTTATTACTTGGAACTATGATAAAGAATAGAGCAATACATTGGTGTACAAACTGCAGTGCTTTATCAATGTTTCTGCGTTGGGCTAACGCATATGCCATGGCTGTTTGGATGTTTAATGAAATGGTGATGGGCGTTCAGTTTCTGACATGCGCTGCAACGCAGTAGACCAATCACAACAGACTGGGTCATTGGCTCAATCACCGCAGATTAGCGTCACGCAAAGAAGGAAATGAATCATTGAGCAAATCTTCTGGGAGTCGTTAAGCAAACAAGGTAAAAATAAATGCATTTTATAAGACAATGAAAGTGCTTTTTGACCTTGCATGCATGTCAACCTGTTGCTGGAGATTCCCAAAACCAAAATATGAACCTTTCATAATCCATAATAGGGGCACTTTAATATAAAATTAAACTATAATACATTTTCACTTAATAGTAAATAAAATGCAATTAAGTCTTAGAAAACACTACAATTTTACAGTATTTTACAGTTACTACAGTATTTTAATTTAAAGAATATAATTTCTATAATAATATTTTTAAAAGTGTTCTAAAATACAGTTCTTTTTCACATGTCTCCTGGTTTAAAGATCATACCCTTGAATATTGCTTGTGTTTGTCAGGTTCATAACTTCTACCGCGGGAGTGGTGGCAGCATGAGTAAAGCACAGGAGGAGTGGGTGTCCGGCGCCTGGAAGAACCCTCACGTTCAGCAGGCCGCGCAGCAGGTGGCTCTAGATGCAGCTACTGGAGCAATGCAAGGACCACAGACACAACAGTACTCCACACCCAGCTATGACAACACCATGTAAAACACATCCAAAACCATCAGTCATTAACAGATACAGGCCGAGCCGGAAAACTGATGTTCGATTTAGCTGATAGTGAAGTGATGTAGATGAAATTCCAGGTGGAATAAACCGAGTGCTGTTTTTTTTATTTGTTTGTTTTTGTGTGTTTTGGTTTTTATTTATGTTTTGTGTCTATTTTAACCCATTTGGTTCCAGGTAACTAAAATGTGGACAAATATTCCAAACTTTCTGCTAACATTCCCATTAAATTATGAAGACATTAATTCTGAATGTTCTCTGAACATTCTAAACATCCAGTTAGTTGTTAACCATTTGAATTTTATTTATTTATTTTTTTTGGAACATTTAATTTTTTAAATTTCCAAACATTGTGAACGTTACTTTTGATTGTTCTCTGAACATTCTTAAACAAGAGGTACAATTTTAAAAAACAATGGATAAATGTTTTAGTGAAAAATGCATAAATCACATTTCTTATGTTTTGAGAACATTATTCAACATCAGATAACTTTGAATGAACATTATGTTAATGTTAAAGGGTCTGTTAATTACTCACCCTCATGTTGTTCCAAGTCATAAGACCTTTGTTCATCTTCGGAACACAATTTAAGATTTTTTTTTTTGTTGTTGAAATCCGAGAGGTCTCTGACCCTTCCATAGACAGCAAGGATACTACCACGTTCAAGGCTCAAAAAAGTACCAACATGATTGACAAAGTAGTCCATGTAACATCAGTGGTTCAACTGTAATTTGACGAAGCTACGAGAATACTTGTGGTATGAAAAGAAAACAAAAAACAACTTTAATTCCACGTTTTCGTCTTTACTGCGTCACTTGTGGATGCGCGTTCACGAGAGTACCCCGATGCATGCATGTTGCGACGCTGACCCAGAGCAATGTATTTTAGTGGCTTTCATACAGCGTGCGTCATTCCCTGCGTATAAACAAGCCACTGTGGACTGTTTAACGTCACAATGCTGGATCTGAGTCAGCGCCGGCGCCGCCACACATACGCGCCATGGTAACGTACTCTTGTGAACGCACGCCCACAAGTGGAATGTGGAATAAAGCAAGTCATTTCACTCAGCAGCCACCTTTAAAACACCTTTTGGCCAGGCGAGTGCAGCTCCCATCTATTTGAATGGGGAAACAAAAAAATTCTCCAAAACTGTTCAACAAGCTTACGATTAAACTTCTAAGTCGTTATTTTTGTTTTCTTTGCTTTGTAAAATTACAGTTGAACCACGTCACATTGACTACTTTGTCGATCATCTTGGTAACGTACTTTTCTGAGCCTTGAACGTGGTAGTACCCTTGCTGTCTATGAGAGGGTCAGAGACCTCTCGGATTTCATCAAAAATATCTTAAATTGTCTTCTGAAGATGAACGAAGATCCAACAGGTTTGGAACAACATGAGGGTGAGGGTAATTAATAACAGAATTTTCATTTCTGGGTGAACTAACCCTTAAATGGAAGAACGTTTGTTCTTAAGTTTAAGAAAATCTTGCCACAATGTTAGCCAAAGTTCTTAGAAGTGTTCCCATTTAGCCCTGTTAGCTGGGTTGCTAAATGTTAAGTGAATGTATGTAAAATGTGTAATCAAGTTTCCTGTGATCATGGAAAAGCTGGAAAAATCAGGGAATTTAAAAATGTGATTTCTAGTCATTAGAAGTATTACAATATTTAACTTGGCTAGAAATTGTCTATGAAATGAAAAAGTTAGAAAGAGTCAATTAAATTATTTATTTATTTTACATTTTTATCTATTAATTACAAATGACTAAAACATGTATAGAAATTTTTATTGTGAATATATAGGGCATTCTACAGAACTGGTGCAAACTGCTGTCCCACAACCAAGAAAACATGTTTAAAAAACATTGAAGTATTCAAATCTTAGATGTTTACTAAGATCATTTTATTATCGATTGAAGCCCACAAAAATATTTAAAATATCAATAAGCTTAATATGTATAAAATCATAATTTGTTGAGTACTTTCAGTTAGGAGGAATTTTATAGAAAATTATATATATATATATATATATAAAATATGAAGCTTGTAAAAACTGTGTACCGCATTTTCATGTCACTACCGAAATAGTGTATTTTTCTATAATTAAACACTAGTTATTCCATAACATTTAGTTTACAGAACTGTAGTAGGCTTTATTTTGGGGAAATAAACTAAATTTTAGTACAGTTATGCAATTTTTTTGTGTTTTAATATGTTTTAGTAGTGTTTTAGTATGTGGGTTAAAATTCTGTACTGTGATATGGTCACTACCAAACCATGCGGTCACTTCCAAACCACTACTGAAAATGTGCTGTCACAACCGAAAATGGGATGTTTTGTCAAAAATAAAGTATACTGAATCACCAACTAAGATGTTATGATAGTGTTTGGTTCAATGTATATTCAAAATAATGAATCCTTAAGTTTAAAATCAGTATGATGAACTTTTTGTCTTTTACAAAGAACAATTGGATTAAAAATACAACAAATCTCATATATCAACCTTGAAATATTGTTACGAATATAATTGTATTGATTTACCTCTGAAAACCTTTCTCCTAATTAAATAGAAAAGAAGAAGATGTAAGCAAAATCTTAATAGGTCAATATAACCCTTCTTATTACATTTTATAATACTGTATTTCTGTAGTGACAAATTTGGGAAGAGGACATATATTTCAAAACTTTCTGAACATACAATATGAGACTTAACTGTACAATTACTAGAAATGTGTACATTGGATATTATACAATACATACAAAATTTGTGAAAAAAAAAAAAAAAAACTCTGACTTTGAACCAATTCTGTAGAATGGCCCATATATTCTTTTGGTTAATCTAGTTATTGTTTTAAATTTTTTGGTCTTTTAGAAATTGCTCAGAAGAGTGTAATCTCTATTAAATGACTTCTAAAAATATTTTAGTAATCATGAATGACTAGAGGATTGCTAGTAATTAGGGGGTGTTTCACAAAAATGTTTTAGGCCATTTACATGACAAGGGCATTTTGGGGGGCTCATAATGCAAACTTTTAAAACAATTTTGAAAGTGTAAGATTTGGAAAATGATCATCTCCCTGTGAATTGCGAAAACATGAATTTGCAACAACGTTTTGACTTTGTCATCTGTACACGAAAATGCACAGGAAAAATGCCTACATTTTTGTGCATTGCTGTTTTGTAAACATACCCTTAGACATTTTATTTGAGATATGTGTATGCGATGAAAATAATTAGTATGAGGGGCTTCTTTGTTTTTGTCTGGTCACTTAAACATGGGTTGTAAGAGAAATTTCCAGAAGAACACAGAGCCAGAGATGAAGTAGTCCTGTTTTTTTTTTTTTTATTATTATTTAATATACCTGTACTGTATGTGATAAGGGAATTGACTCCAATTTTTTTTTTTTTTTTTTGATTTTAGACATTTGTTTTCCATGTGATACACAACAAGTGTTACTGATTCATGACTTGAATTTAAATAAAGCACCAACATCTATTTATTTGCTGTTGTTTGTTTTTTAATGCATGCCAGCTTCAGTGGATATTTTCATGACAAGAGCATTTCTTGGTAAAAAATTATATTTATTTTAACTTACAAAAAATAAAATAAAAATCTTGATTGATTTCTTAGAGTACAATCTAATGAAACATATTTCATTGATGTCAAAAGGTTTTTGACAGAAATACCATATTAATGGATCTCCTAAAATTAAAAATGTGTGTGTCATTCAACATCTAAAATCATTAAATTCAACTAAACCTATTCTTTGAGCTTCATGCATAAATACTGAAAACAGTATTTGTCCAGCAGGGTGCAGTGTTGTTCTATGCTGAGATATTTCTATATGATCACCATTCCTTCACTTTGCAGACTGGGATTCCCCAGACACACATCACCTAACAGCCCTGACTTGCAGATTGCAATTGGACAACAGCACTACTTTGTCAGGCTAATAACTTGATTCTCACTTAGATGCAAATTTAAGTAGGCGCATTTTCACCGTGGACATCTGCTGAGCATGTGTCTGCACCCAGATTAGATTGCTGAAGACAATAAATAGATTTGTTTCATGCTGTCTTTCCTTCTCCCCATTTGTATCTCTCTGCGCAGAGCAATGATAGGATCGTTTACATTAGAGTTTGACACATGGAGTATCCCAGAAGACAACAGCACTACCCACTGCCATAAACATCACCGACGTCCTCTGCTTTAGCGATTTGCACTAACACAGAGGCGACGTAATAAAACTCTGAGATCGTATTATGAAGATGAGCATATTTCCCATCTTAAATCAAATTGTTTTATGAAGTATAACCAATAAAGTCAGCACCATCACAGTGAAACATATGCTCCTTATATCACTAAATACTGACTATTATATCATCTGAAACTTGGACTCTGTTCGAAATGGCTTGTAAAGTTAAAGCATATTACTGACAGCAAAGCACCTGAATGTTTAGTGCTCCTATAGATCAACTGGTAAATGACACTAGCAAGGTCAAGGTCATGGATTGGATTCCCAAGGAAACACATAATAGTAAAACATATAGCTTGATGTCACTTTGTATTCAGTTTTACAGCTCTGTAAATAACAACAGTGCATTTGTGATTTTAGAGCTGTATTAGTTGCCTACAGTGAACATGGCCATAAAAAGGCTGATGTAACACTATATCTTATTAGATGTTGAACATACATATTAGTTTTAGCCCTACTGCAACTCAGTAGGCCGTATTTCCTGTATAAGCAAACATAAATAAAGGTGGAAATTTATGTAGAGTGCAGATTATAGTACGATCTACCTTAGGGTTTCTCTGATTATCCTTTACTCCATGATACTAACCATGCAAAACATATGCTCTTCTGAGATGCTTATGTCAGCAGGAAATTAAGCAACTCTGAACAGCTAGGGTTCTAGTTAAGTTAGTACATAACGAGTTTTACGTAATGGAATCCTGCTGATCTGCCTTGAGTGACGATGACAATACCTATATCAATAACTATAAAGATTTTAGTGAGCTGGTACAAAATCCCACAAAAAGGGAGGGTTGCTTTATAGCAATGCATTTGTGCCTGACTTCTTTTGAATAACTGATTGCTTAGCATCTGTTTAAAGACTACATTTTATACACAGGTGCATCTCAATAAATTAGAATGTCATGGAAAAGTTCATTTATTTCAGTAATTCAACTCAAATTGTGAAATTTGTGTATTAAATAAATTCAATGCACACATACTGAAGTAGTTTAATTGTGATGATTTTGGCTCACATTTAACAAAAACCCACCAATTCACTATCTCAACAAATTAGAATATGGTGACATGCCAATCAGCTAATCAACACCTGCAAAGGTTTCCTGAGCCTTCAAAATGGTCTCTCAGTTTGGTTCACTAGGCTAAACAATCATGGGGAAGACTGCTGATCTGACAGTTGTCCAGAAGACAATCATTGACACCCTTCACAAGGAGGGTAAGCCACAAACATTCATTGCCAAAGAAGCTGGCTGTTCACAGAGTGCTGTATCCAAGCATGTTAACAGAAAGTGGAAGGAAAAAGTGTGGAAGAAAAAGATGCACAACCAAACGAGAGAACCGCAGCCTTGAGAGGCTTGTCAAGCAAAATCGATTCAAGAATTTGGGTGAAATTCACAAGGAATGGACTGAGGCTGGGGTCAAGGCATCAAGAACTAACACACACAGATGTGTCAAGGAATTTGGCTACAGTTGTCGTATTCCTCTTGTTAAGCCACTCCTGAACCACAGACAATGTCAAAGGCATCTTACCTGGGCTAAGGAGAAAAAGAAATGGACTGTTCCCCAGTGGTCCAAAATCCTCTTTTCAGATGAGAGCAAGTTTTGTATTTCATTTGGAAACCAAGGTCCTAGAGTCTGGAGGAAGGGTGGAGAAGCTCATAGCCCAAGTTGCTTGAAGTCCAGTGTTAAGTTTCCACAGTCTATGATGATTTGGGGTGCAATGTCATCTGCTGGTGTTGGTCCACTGTGTTTTTTGAAAACCAAAGTCACTGCACACATTTACCAAGAAATTTTAGAGCACTTTATGCTTCCTTCTGCTGACCAGCTTTTTAAAGATGCTGATTTAATTTTCCAGCAGGATTTGGCACCTGCCCACACTGCCAAAAGCTTGGTTAAATGACTATGGTGTTGGTGTGCTTGACTGGCCAGCAAACTCACCAGACCTGAACCTCATAGAGAATCTATGGGTTATTGTCAAGAGGAAAATGAGACCAAAAAATGCAGATGAGCTGAAGGCCACTGTCAAAGAAACCTGGGCTTCTATACCACCTCAGCAGCGCCACAGACTGATCACTTCCATGCCACGGCGAATTGAGGCAGTAATTAAAGCAAAAGGAGCCCCTACCATGTATTGAGTACATATACAGTAAATGAACATACTTTCCAGAAGGCCAACAATTCACTAAAAATGTTTTTTTGTTTTTTTTTTCTCATGAAGTATTTTAATTTGTTGAGATAGTGAATTTGTGGGTTTTTGTTAAATGGGAGCCAAAATCATTACAATTATAAGAACCAAAGACTTAAACTACTTCAGTCTTTGTGCATTGAAGTTATTTAATACATGAGTTTCACAATTTGAGTTGAATTACTGAAATAAATGAACTTTTCCACTACATTCTAATTTATTGAGATGCACCTGTAGTATAAATGTGTTTAGTATGAATACAATTTGGACGTACAGCCTCAACGGATAGTAAAGTGTCCATCAGATGCACATCAGATCCATCAATATTGCAAAAAGGGCACCTATTATGCACATTTCACTTTTACATGTTGTTTGAAAGTAAATGTGTGTTGGTAGTGTGTGTGTACCACCCTATAATGATAAAAATCCACCCGCTCCTTTTTAATCCCCATAAATCATAAGCAGTGTCTTTGAACAGGCTGTTTGCAGAATGTGTAAAATGTCAAGTCTTTGTAATGTGTTTCAGCAAAACATTTCTAACATTTATAATATGTTTTACATTCTCTGAATTGCCTTTACACAAACTTTAAAAACAGCATTCAAGTAAAAAAAAGTCTTCTTATTAGAGCTACAGAAATCATTTAAAAAGAGCAGTGAGTGATTTTCTTTTTTAACTTTGTTGTTTGGGTCATATTAGCAGCGTAGACAGCAGTATAGGTCCTGTATACTACGCAGCTGTTACTTAATACAAAGATCTATATAAATTTATTTCCAGCTGTTTACCTTCACAGATGTGACCAACTGTGTTTTTGTAACTTATTTGATGGCATCCACCAACCAATGAGCCAACCTCTGTTTAGAGACAGCAATTCCCTTCTGCTATCCCCCAAAGCAGACAAAGAGCTGCTCGGAGTGTTTGAAGACAGTAACACAAGGGCCGGTTCACCATCTGATCACTATCTGATCTCGAAAGGCAGTGATGGGAACCTTGGGCACATAACCAGGCCTGGGTCTCAAGGTAATGTGAGAATCAGCTGGACCAAACTCTAGGCACGATTCGTTGACTGAGAATGCCTGCAGGTCCCCCACACTCTTGATGGAAGTGAGCGCGATCAGGAGCAAAGTCTTGAGAGACATATATTTTATCTCAACTGAATCAAGCGGCTTGATTCAGGAAGGTTTCCCTCTGCAATCCCAAGAGGACCACAGAGAGATCCCAAGAGGGGATGGGGTGTGACCTAGGATTTAGTCTCCTCACACCTCTCAGGAACCTGACGATTACATAATACTTCCCTAGGGACAAACCATCCACTGCATCATGGTGAGATGCAACGGCAGTGACATACACCTTCAAAGTGTGTCTTTAACAGAACTATTTGTCAGTTTACGTGCAATAGCACATGAAGGAGAAGTGACAGCTGCTTTTTGTGCATGTGCTTCAAATGTGTGCGCCCAGAAAAGCGTGTAAGTTTAAAGTGATGTGGCTTTAAAATGCATGATTTCAGCACAATAGACATAGAAATCAAAACCAAACCGTATATAAGTATCTGAGGTACGAGCTGTCATAGCACAGCCCTATTCTGGAAAAGGAGAGCAGCAGCTCATTTGCATTTAAAGAGCCATGCACAAAAACAGCGTATTTCAGCTTTCACTCAAAATGGCTTTTTTTCAAAATGAAATAAATTATCAGTGGGGTACTTTGAGCAGAAACTTCACAGACATATTCTGGGGACACCTAAGACTTATAAGACATCTTGTAAAAAGGGACATAATAGGTCCCCTTTAAAAGGTAGCTTCTTATTGGCTGTCAATATTTTTATTGTTAATCGGCTGTAAAAATAGAAGAAGAAAAAAAAAACATTCTAAAAGTAATTCTAACAATGTTGTTCCATATATCATATAAGAACATATTGTATTGAACAATTAAATATTTGTGTTATATCAAATAACACAAATAATAATAAAGCTTTTGTATGTTGGTCAACACATAAAAATGTGTAGGCCTACTTCTTTAAAGTAGCACAAAGATTATTAAAAATGATTTAAAATTGATTTTAAAGTACTTAATTTGACATTACTACAAAGTGTACTTTCTAAAAGTCTACTGGGTCACACTGCATGATTTTTAAAGTCATCAGATTGCTGCTCTTCTCACACTGCAAGACTGTCTCTGCTACCATATAGTTGCTGTTGTGTGCACACGGCAACAGGAGATCATACATTACACAACTTTTCAGTAGGAAGAATCGCAGACAACTCTGCATTGTCTACATACTACATACATTGTCTACATTTTTTTAGATTTGCAGAAAAAAAACATTATATATATATATACACTGACCAAAACTATAAATGCATAAACGCAACACTTTTGTTTGTTTTGCCGACATTGTTCATGAGCTGAGCTCAAAGATCTAAGACTTTTCTATCTACACAAAAGGCCTATTTGTCGCAAATATAGTCTCCTTTGGCGAGATAATCCATCCACCTCACAGGTGTGGCATATCAAGATGCTGATTAGACAGCATGATTATTGCACAGGTGTGCCTTAGGCTGGCCACAATAAAAGGCCACTCTAAAATGTGCAGTTTTATCACACAGCACAATGCCACAGATGTCGCAAGTTTTGAGGGAGCGTGCAATTGGCATGCTGACTGCAGGAATGTCCACCAGAGCTGTTGCCCGTGAATTGAATGTTCATTTCTCTACCACAAGCTGTCTCCAAAGGCGTTTCAGAGAATTTGGCAGTACATCCAACCGGCTTTACAACCGCAGACCATGTGTAACCGCACCAGCCCAGGACCTCCATATCTAGCATCTTCACCTCCAGGATCATCTGAGACCAGCCACCCGGACAGCTGCTGCAACAATCGGTTTGCATAACCAAGAAATTTCTGCACAATCTGTCAGAAACCGTCTTAGGGAAGCTCATCTGCATGCTTGTCATCCTCATCGGGGTCTCAACCTGACTGCAGTTCGTCGTTGTAACCGACTTGAGTGGGCAAATGCTCAAATTCGATTGCACTTTGAAGAGGTGTTCTTTTCACAGATGAATCCCAGTTTTCACTGTATAGGGCAGATGGCAGACAGAGTGTATGGCGTCGTGTGGGTGAGTGGTTTGCTGATGTCAACGTTGTAGATCGAGTGGCCCATGGTGGTGGTGGGGTTATGGTATGGGCAGGCGTATGTTATGGACAACAAACACAGGTGCATTTTATTGATGGCATTTTGAATGCACAGAGATACCGTGATGAGATCCTGAGGCCCATTATTGTGCCATTCATCCACGACCATCACCTCATGTTACAGCATAATAATGCACAGCCCCATGTTGCAAGGATCTGTACACAATTCCTGGAAGCTGAAAACATCCCAGTTCTTGCATGGCCAGCATATTCACCGGACATGTCACCCACTGAGCATGTTTGGGATGCTCTGGATTGGTATATACGACAGCGTGTTCCAGTTCCTGCTAATATTCAGGATATAAACTCCTATTGTGAGCCAAGGGGAAAAGAGAGAATGAGGAGTTGTTTTTCCTTTTTAGAATTGTGAGATATAATCTCAGAATTTAAAGAATTAAGTCAGAATTTTGAAATCTAAAATCAAATTCACCTTTTTTATTTTATTATTCCATGGCTCTATAGGCTGCCACTTAACAACCATCATTTTCTGTCACCAGATAGGCCACGCCCACAAAACAAACAAACAAACAACAAAAAAAAAATAAATAATATATATATATATATATATATATATATATATATACTGTACCGTATCCATGTAATTCTCTAGCCTTAAAGGCTAGCTCTCTGGGGTTTTCTGCAACCATAATGCACGCGCATCCCAAATGTTTACAAACTTATAATTGGTCTGTAGGGGGGCTATCGGAGCTTGAGTAGAATAGTCTGTCTGAGCCCTCCATTGCAAAAATCAAGCCAAATCTGTCTATCACTAATGCTAAAATTATATGGGCACACAAACTTGTGAAATCAGTATTGCATCATTTTGAACATCACACTGAACAACAATAATTACTGTATTTGCATTCCTGTAAGGTTAGGGTTAGGGTAGGTGTAGATGTTAATAAAACAGAATGTGATACAGTACGTAGCCAATTTAATTTATTGTTATTTCATAGCAAGATTTTGCATCAGTCTGGCCAGCAAAAGTTAAGAATAGTTTAACTTTATGCAAATGACTGAAGAATCTACCAGCTGCGCTAACACATCGCTGTCTTGGGTGTGGGCAAGACAGGACAGAGTTCCTGAGTGATTTCACAAATGTTTTATATGATATGACTATAACCACAGACATGGATATAAACAGTTTGCAGTCTTAGTGAGTTTGATTCGTACACTAATGGTTTGTGTTGTTAATTATATGATGCAGTGAGTGGTTTAGCAGTGGTTAATGATTTAATGCACTGAGCACTGCTGCTATACTCCCCAACAGCGGAATGCTACTTTTATTTCTTTTAAGTCTAATTCCTAGTCACATTAGAATGATATCTTTTCGTTTTACTGGCAATATATATTTTGTGATTGTATTTTTTAAAGATATGTCCAGACGTGCAGTCTACCAATAACATGCAATGTCGTAATTACATGTTGTAATTACCGAAATTATGAGATTCCAACTTGTAAAAAGCATTTATGTCCTCATAGAACTCATAATTACATCTAAACTAGGGATCTTCTAAGAGAGACTTCACAGGATTCAGCCGGTAAATACAATGTGGCATGAACACAGCATGGTGAAGTCACTGGCAGTGTGAACAGGGCTTAAGTAATTTCCAGCCAAAACACTTTTCACACTGCGGGACTGTGTGTTGCTGATAGGTCCAGATATTTAGCATCCATCGGCAACGCATTGGTGCTTCTCTCAGATCGTGTCTTTGATAACACACTACGTGACTGTCATTTACATGAACGAGCTCCGATTTGCATTTGATTTGTTGACTATTTCTACAAAATTGTTGGTGAGTGAAAACTATGGCTAAAATCATGCAGTGTGTGTGACTGCTGTAAGTGAGAAATGATCACAAAAGTGTCTCTCTTTAAGTACACTTAAAGGGAACCCTAGGCATTAAGATTTGTATGGCTTAATATAAATGATGTCTCTTACTGAAATATCTAGTAAAAAAAATCCATGAAAGACTTACATTATTTAAAAAATCTACATCATTAAATATATACTTTGGATATAAGTGTAAGCTTAAACCAAATGCTGTACCATCGATTTTCCCCACAAAGAGTCTAAATGAACCTGGATATCAATTGAGATCCACTCTGAGAAACTTCTTCAGCAAGTTTCAGCAAGCAAATTTAAAATTACAACCAAAAGTCGCAAAACGTGGAATCGCATCTGTATTTTATTTTCCAAGTTGTGTATTCTGAATTGTGTTGCAATAAAATTAGCAACAGATAGCGTCAACAAGAGACGTGATGTAAGTCTTTACTGCTTTCCTAGCAATAAGAAGAGAAAAGAATAAGAGGATGCCTGTGGATGAATAAAACTTCCTAAAGACCCACATCTATGTTCTCTCCATGTTAGCTCTGGTGCCTTTGAGGCTTTTAGAAGAGCACAGCTACTGAAAGAGCTTACAAACAATGTAAACAAGCCGACTCTTGTCATGATGCCACAGCCACTGAAGGAGTTTCTCAGCACGGATCTCACGCAATATCCGGGTGCGTTTAGACTCTTTGTGGGGAAAATCGATGGTATTTGGTTTAATTGGTTATTTGGTTCTATCTATTGCCACCAATAAGCTTATTCAGTAGCTGTGGTCATCATATCAGTATTTTATTTTCCGAGTTGTGTATTCTGAGTTGTGTTGCAGTAGAAATAGCTTTAGCTCACTAAGTACAACCGTTCTACGTAATCACAATGATGGCACCCTCCATAATCCAAAATATGTATAATGATGTGGATTTTTTTTAAATCACATAAATCTTTTATGGGTATCTGTTCTACTACATATGTCAGTAAGAAACATCATTTACATTATATTAAGTCATAAAAGTCTTAATACCCAGGGTTCCCTTTAAGTGGATTTTTATTTCATTAATATTATCTGCAAATGACCAGCACAAGGGCTTATAAGCATTATTTATTTTGGGATTTAGTACAACACAGTGTATAGTATTTGATTGAAAGAAAAACAAATTATAAAAATTGTAAAAGACAACTCACATAGTTTATCAGCAGGACTCCTTGGCCCTTGAGAAAGTTAGTTCGACATTTGGTGTATTCTTGGCCTGGGCATGAAGGTATGATAAAGTAACGGTGGCTGGGACATGACCTCATCTCTCTGTTTTGGTATTCGGATCACCATGGCAAGTAAGAGACAACAGCTGGCTATTCCAGAATGCTGCATTACCACCCCAAAATCAACAGCCATTACTCAAAAGAACAGGATTTCATTTTGGACTGGCCCAGCAGTCTTAACCTTATCAATATTGTGATAAACACTATCACAGGGAACATGACGGGGAATTCAAGCACAGCAAATATGGTCTAGTTCGTGATGGGGGTGCAGAGAGGTCGGATAAAGGAGGGAGAGGAAGAATAAAGTGTATTTGAAGGGGAACACAGAGGGAGTCAGTTCTTCAGCCCAGAGTCCAGTGAATAGAGTGACTTTATGTCCTACAACTCAAGGGTGAGAGAGCTTTATCCTTGGGTTTTACAAACACACACACTGTAGACACACACGGCGTAGGAATTTCTATGTTTTGATGTCTAATGTCCTCTGTCTCCTTCTTTCTCTTTTATGGAATTCTCCTTCACTTTATGACCAGCACACTCTTGATCTTCACAATCACAGTGCTGCTTTAAAAGACATAAAGATCTGAGAGGCTTCTTACTTGTTTTGAGATATAATAAAGTGAATCTAAAAAATGTTGCATTGCAAATTGTGGGTCATGAACCATTTTTTTTAGCTTATGAATATGTACCCAGGCCCAAAAAAAGTATCTTGGTGCATTACAAGTTGTGTGTGTGTGTATGCATGTATATATAATTATGTATAATTTTATATCTATCCTTCTATTGTTTAACTGGTGAGAGTTCAGAGAGTAACTACTAAAATAATCTACACTGTTGAAGATGTAATTTGTTGGTAGTAATTAATTTTATAATTAAACATCTGTTGTACAACTGTGTGAGTGTGTGTGCGTATCCTCATTGTGTGTTGTTAAAAATGGCTGAATAAAAGCATCTGGTAGATCCATGTTTTGAGGACAAACAACCAGTTTGCCCTTCGTAATCTTGCATTACATCAGCTGTTGTTTGTCTTTTGTTGTCTACTTGTGTACATCATTCATCACATCCTTGCAAACAACTGCAAACAGATAATGTAATCCAAACTTTATTTAAGCTTTTAACCGAGGCCGCTGGCTGATTTCTAGACTTATTTGTTTTTATTTAATGATGAGACTCATTGTTTATGAATTATAATCATGCCTGTAAGCTACTGATGCACTGCAATGCACAATTTCACAACATGATGTGCTATTGAGCATCATAGTTCTGTAGTCTTGACCATCATATTGAGATAAACTTACTTCATGTTTGGGTCCCAGAGATACCAATGCTGTATGTGAGATAGACAGATAGATAGATAGATAGATAGATAGATAGATGTTTTATGGATTTATTTATATATTATAAACAGGTAGATAAGACTGTTATAATGTTCCTTAACTGATCAATTATGAAACAAATTAAATTCCAGCTGTAAAGCAGCTCTACAGAAGACAATAGCGTCACTATTCAGCCCTATTCAATTAATTTAAATTACACTGTCAGTGTTGCATAGTCTGAACTAAACATTCGGGATCCCCTGCTTTGATAGTTGAATTAAAAACCGATGGCCTCATGAGTTGTAAAGATCCTGTGGGATTTGAATCGGCTCTCTCATGCCCGCAAGTTGTCAATGTTTTAAACCCTTGCGCCACATCAGCATATGTGGATTTAAAGCCTCATCAGGACTAAGAAGCTACTGATGAAGAACCTGTAAAATAAGCAACTCCAGAGCCGCTCCCAGTCATTTGTTCCAATTGTCTGAAAGTCTATAAACAAGCGTATCCCTGCGACAATTTTGTCCTCTGTTAGCAGCTTCTCTGTAATGAGAATTTATTCCCCCATTGCTCCCTCCGTATGGCCTCCCTTGTTGCCTCAGGAACGGCCCATTTGCGAGTAACTGAGAATTGAGGGTGGAAAGCAGGCGGTGGAAAATCATCCTCACCGAGGACGCGGAGGACAGGAACGATGCGGCGCGGAAGGGACTCCGGGCGCTTACTGCCATGAGGCAGTGCTGTGTGAGACCGCCACAAGCCAGACTGCCAAGACAACTCACCTGCTTTCTTCCAAGACCTTCAAACGTAGTGGCACACATAAATAGACATGATGAGGAGTTCATTAGCTCAGCCGAATGGCCTCGGCGCCGCACGAGACGCGTTTGCAACCGGTCGTCATTATTAAAGCAAACAAGCCGGTCGCCGAGGCTGAAGTGAAATATCTTCACGCTTTTGTTTTTCACCCTAAGTGATAGGCTAGTTGAATTATTTACCGCGGCGCTCAGTCTCCCTGTTCACATCTGAACAGTTCAAGATAATCTCCCACTGAGTCCGAGTTGTTAATCATTTGATTTAATGGTGGAGAACGGCTCTAGTCTGGAGATAAATCACAGCGGCATCCAGACCACCATGTCGTGACGTTGTAACAGCAGAACGAGAAAATGTATATTTGCTCACTACATTAACATCTCAGGTCGAATTCCTGCTGTTATATATTTTAAAACTTATTTTATCATTATAAGTCATGCTCAATGGACATTATACAGATCAAAATATCTTACTGGAATTGTACATAAACCATTGCGCTTCATTAGGTACGTTTGTACTTGCATTCAAATAATCTGTTTATGCTTAGCTTGGCTCAGTCGGATTTACAAGCCTTTCCGGCTAACAGAAATATACTTTATGTTTTCTAACATTGCATTATGAAATATGATTTTTTTTATGTTCTAAACGTTCAGTTTTTAAACAGGTTAAAAAAAAAAAAAGTTTATTCTCGGTTATGCAAACGTTATTGAAGCATCCAGAGATTATGGGAAGGTTGTTCTTTAATGGATGTTTTGAATCAAGTAGCAACATTTTCAAAACATTAGATATTTAAAGTCCAACTAAAACGTTTAGGAAATAAAATGTTCCATTAACGATATATAAATAACATTTTTACGCGAATGGTTTGAGAACATTATTAAAGACCAGCTAACTCTGAACAAACATTCTGTTAATGTTACTGGAAGAATATTTGTTCATAACTTTGGAAGAATCTTAAAGATAAAGTTCCGAGAATGTTCCCTGTTTGCTTGGTTCATGTAAACACCTAAAAACCAGGCGATCAGAATTAAATTTCAATCAGATTGAAAGGGTTGGTGTAGACCTGAAATAATCTGATAAACAGGAAAAAAAAAAATGATTATTTTCTCAGTTGGAATCAAAAATACGCTGCACACATGTGCACTGCCATAATGCATATTTGTACATAAGTTTTACATAATGAAATGGTCAGTGTAGGCAACTGAATATTTACTAAATATTCGTTTAAAAAAAAAAGCTCAACAAGGCTAAAATATGGTTATGCTCTGGTGACATTATTGCAGTGTCTTTCTTCATTTTTAAATGATATGTCTACTGAGTCATAACAAGCTTTATGAATAACTTCATTTAAGAAATGTTACATGTTGTTACATCACGTGAGTGTTTGACTCCATGTGCCCTCATTGTTTTATATTCCTAAGAAAAGTCCGTCTTGTTAGTCTGAGCTGTTTTTTAGAAGCTCTATCTGGTCTTCCAGCCTGACCAAGCTCGTCAGCCAACTTATTTTCAAGCCTGAACAGGTGATAAGGTTACATCCTCTCTAAAAACACCAAACTAGAGCAGCTGAGTAGTTTAAATCAGTCTGGTAACCAATGCCAGAAAAAACAGCCGGTTTATGCTGGTTTGCTGGTCTAAGCTGAAATGCCAGATTCTTATGATTCATATTCGCCCTTCAAATCTTCCGGTCTGGCATTTATATTTTCTCTCTCTCTCCCTCTATTTGCTGTCATCTTTGCTCTTTACAGGTTGAGGGCTTGCAGACCTCATGACTGTTCTCTCAGGAAATCTGGGCGGTCAGCTCATGCACGTGTTTACTCTAAAACTACAGCACACGTATTACTTGGCGCTCTGCTGAAAATGGCTCCTCGTTCTGTTTTTAATCTGATGTCATGTTAGTGGAATTCACTAATAGGTCTCTGACTCGGTCTTATTTCTTATTTATACTCCCTCTTATTTGGCGACACTGGCTCACTGAAAACACACAAGCATGTAGTCTATAAACTGCACAGTTCACACTCACTAAAACAGTTTTTCACATGGCATCTCAAAATGTAGTCAATGTTAAAAACATTATTTATGCCAAATAAGCCAGTAAAGTAGTACAATGACCGATATGAAAAAAAAACAAAAATAAATCAATAAACAAATAAAACTATTAGACTATTTATTTATAATGCTTGTATTTATTTATTTATTTATTTATGGATTCATTCATATTTATATAACCTGGAGAGAGAGAGAGAGAGAGAGAGAAAAAAAATATTGTTTAGACAGCATCTCATAGTGTTCTCCAGCTTATCAAAAGCTTGACAAAGGCTCATTGTGTTCTGGTCTGTCCCTCTTGTAAACTTGGCATCACTGTCTTTTTCAGAAATGACATGTTTACTGGTTTTCATATTACACATCAAAGCAGGCTGATACAAAACAAAAAATGTATTATCAGTTTCTGATAAAAAAAAAAAAGCATGTACCAAACCCTAAAGCACCCCTTGCATTAGTCTTTTCATGCTTGCATGTGTTTATTTTGGGGAAGGAGAGACATTTGAAACAGTCTTAATTGTTTCTTTTCACTTCCTTGTTCTCTGCACTTTAAGTGTTTAACTGTTATGATTTGAAAAGTGTAGACTGTTCCTAAAACAAACACTGTGATGCAGTGGATGTCATGTGAATCTTTGCTGTGCTTCTGGGGTTATGGAGTTCTTATTACTGGCCTAGTTCTTAATCATAGTGTTGTTTCGGTACACCAAAACTGCTGGCATTCAGTACAGTACAAGTTCTGTGCGAACACAGATGGGAAACTTTCCCTAAAACTCTGCCACTTTAGCAGTTTGATGAGTGTGTGGTGGAATTGTATTTTCCAACCACTTCATTTTACATTGTCTGAACTAAAAAAATAAATAAATAAATAAAAATACAGCACTTGCACTAAAAAAAGCTGGTATACACTTTTGTCTTTATTTAAAGATTCAGTATGAACTCTAAGACAGATGAATCAGAGCACAAAAAAATAAAAATAAAAAATGACAACCACAACAATGGTAACAACAGCTCAAAGAGATTAATGTGCACCTGTCCTGGACCACAAAACCAGATAGCAAAATGTACTGTCTACACTATAAACAATGTTACAATATTCATTTATACAGAGTATAAAGAGATATGATAAAACAAAGTCTGTTCTGCATTTGATCTGGATCTTGATAATGGACCACACTGTAAAACACTTTGAAAACACTATGTTTTCATAATAAAAGAACTGCTCACCGCAGAAAGGAATTAGAAGGAAAATAGCTTTGGTTGAAGCGTATGATGCATCATAACATACGCTCTATTCACACATATCTGATGACCCTCACAGAAAGCTTGTTTTGTGTGCATCTAACTGAATTCTTTAGATTATAGCACGTGAAACTACTTATTAGCATATGTTGGATGTTTGTTGTTTAGGGCTCTTCAAGTGTAGCATCGTAAGGAGCTCTTTCTCACTGTAATGCTTAACTTTCTCTTTCCGAGGTAGGTACGGATGGTATTAAGATCGTCAGTAACATCAAGTTCTGCAATGTTAGCTTTACAACAGTAGTATCATCTAAGTCTGTGTTCGATTTAATAATCAAGGCATAAATCTCAAATTCAGATACAAAGAAATATGAATTCCTGGAGTGTAACACATCAAGTACAGCATTTCCCTCCACACAGTACATGAAAACAGTGGGTATGAATATAATAAGATAAAATAATCATTTCTTATACCTAGCTAATGGCATGCATCAGTGGGTTAATGTATCATATATGGTGACCTGTGGCAGCTGACCAGTTAAAGAAACAATAGACATGTTCCAACATGGACGCCAGAACAAGTAAACCTCACAAAGGAAGGGTTTACAAAGCTTAACACTCAAGGAATATTCCTGGACTTAATACAAGTTTAATATGACAGCAATTGTGGCAAAATGTTTCTGTAGCTCAAGTAATAGATTATGGCGTCCAGTCATGGTTTTGATGAAACTGATGAAATGCATTCCTTAAAATGAAAATGTTGTCATTAATCACTTCGTTCGTCGTTTAAAACCCATAAAAGCTTCGTTCATCTTCGGAACACAATGTAAGATATTTTGGATGAAAACCGGAAGGCTTGTGACTGTCCCATTGACTGCTAGGTAAATACCACTGTCAAGACCCAGACAAGTATGAAAGGCATCGTCAAAATAGTCCCATATGCTATCAGTGGTTCAATCTGAATTTTATGAAGCGACGAGAATACTTTTTGTACGCAAAGAAAAAAAAAAAAACTAGTTTATTCAACAATTTGTCTCCTCCGCGTAGAGGTTGCAGTAGACTTTAACATTGTCCGTCATTCTGACGGACAGGGTCGTAAAAATTCTGTCATAGTCTAGTATTACCCTTCATTTAAATTTTCATATTTCAATTATAATAACACATTTAATTGCTTTTATTTTTGTTCACATTCATTTTTAATCATGAACCTACAGGACGACAGCGCAGTATTTAAAAACAGCAGTAGGTTTAGTTTAAAAACAGCTAGGTAAACCCAAAAACAAAACAAAACAAAAAAATGATTTCTCAGTTTTAATAGATTCTCATTTTGATGAACCAATATTGATTCTTAAATCCCAATTTATCTTTTGGTCTATGCACTTTTCATCTGATGAATCACAATAGCCTAGGCTTTGTATTACTTTTGATACGAAACAAAGTCTCAGATTTCAAATTCTGTCCATTTCATTAGGAAATTTAAGCAATAAATACCATTTTGGCACTCTTTAATGTGGCTTGACAGATCGTTGTAGCTTCTGTGTACCCACCTGTGTGTAATCAACCGCATAGCAAAAGATTCGTGACATTTTCGTTTTTGTTCTGGATCCCGTGCTCTGCTGCCAGACTGGAGTGTACTCGCAACCAACTGGACAGGAGTGGGAATTACAGCTACAATTTACAGTATAACACCCTCAGTGTAATCTGTCAAAGTGACGAATGGTCCTCAGATTTTTCCGTCACTGATAAAAAAATTCTGTCAATGATGGACAATTTTTGGTTAACATGGCCTCTGCCTCCGCGTCAGCGTAGCACCATTTTGGAGAGTATCTGCTGGACGCAAACTGTGTATACCGGATATGCTGTTTTTCGTCAAATCAAAGCGTAAATATACATAGAAATCCGTGTGGTGCAGCTGACACAGAATGGCATATGCAGTTTACGTCCAGCGGACACTCTCCTTTATGGCGCTACGCTGAGAGTGGTATTTACCTGGCAGTCAATGGGACAGTCACAAGCCTCCCAGTTTTCATCCAAAATATCTTAAATTGTTTTCCGAAGACGAACAAAGCTTTTACGGGTTTGGAACGACATGGGGGTAAGTGATTAATGACAAAATTTTCATTTTGGGGTGGAGTAACCCTTTAAATGCAATGTAAGTCACTTTGGTTAAAAGCATTTGCCAAATGCATAAATGTTAATGTAGAACATGCGGTTAGCAACAGTAAAGTCAGGAGTTCGATACAACTGTGTGGCAGATGCATAAATGTAATTATTGTTGATAACCACATTATGCCACAAATTCTGTCGTTAATTCTTGTGTTGAACCTAAGATATATTTAAACTGATAGAGCTAATAAAACTGCAGTTGCTTGCAGGGGAAAAACATCTCAAGTATATCAGTGGACTGACATACAAGGCAACATTACAAACCAATTTAATGTAAATCGCAGCAGGTTAAGTAAAAGACTATAATAAACCTCCAAAGTAAAAACACCTTGATAAACTGCCTCCAGCTTTGGATTCAAGGCTTTTATTCAAAGTGCTTTAATCCCAAAGCCATTTAATTTTTTCCAGGACCCTCATTCAAACTAAAACCACTTTTTACTTAATTGGTTAGCTGGAGGATGACTGACAGGCTGGTTGTTCTCTCATATGACTCTTTCTTCAGTATTGCACCTTCACTAAAGTAGCACAGACAAAGAGAGAGGCTTTGAAAAAAGGATTGTTTCCAGTTGCTGATTTTCCTGATCAGAATTACAGAATTACAGTTCATCAGTGCCTGATCTCACTTTGCATTCTAGCAATGAAACCCACTTAAAAATGGTGAAGGAATTAGAATTAATTGAGGGCAACGAGTGTGTGTTTTATGAAAAACCAGGGTTAATGGGGTGGCTGGAAGGAAAATAGACATTGGTCTGTGGTGTGCTGTGAATAATAGGATTCCTTAGTATGTGTTTGATTTTGTGTGAGGGTGACAGTATGTGTGCTTGTTCCTCTTAGCGTGAGCCAAACCTAGGTTCACAAGAACAGCACAAAAACAGAAACCAAGACAAATGCAATAAACAATCACAGCCACACCAGGAATTCCATTCACATTGCAATGGATGGCGCTTTCATGGAGATTCATCCAGATCTGACAGATCATGACCTATAAGAGCAGAAGAAAGAGTAATTTTCTCCATTAAGTTTCATAGATGTACACTCTTAAAAATAAAGGCTTTTTGGCATTGATGGTTAGATGAAGAATCTTTCATTTCCACAAAACCTTTTTTTATTGCACAAAAGGTTCTTTAAAGTGAAAAAGTGTTCTTTAGATTCTTAAAAAGGGTTTTTCACATTAAGAAAAACATGATTAGTTTAAAAACTGATTACTGAAAGGCTCTTTAAGGTACCCAGAGTGATTCATCTATGGCAGTGGTTCTCAGTCCTGGTCCTGGGGTTGCACTGCTCTGCACATTTTGCATGTCTCCCTTATTTAACACACCTGATTGAGATCATCAACTCATTAGGAGAGAGATCCATGAACTGAACTAATGAGCTGATGATCTCAATCAGGTGCGCTAAATAAGGGAGGCATGCAAAATGTGCAGAGCAGTGGACTCCCAGGACCAGGATTGGGAACCACTGTTCTATGGAATTGCAGTGAAAGCTTATTTTGGGAACTTTATTTTTAAGAGCATACGTGAATATATTACGCACATTACAGAACTATTGATTTATTAAAACACTTAAAAAGTGATTTGTACTTACTGGGATATTTTGCAGTTTGTTGTCTTGACAAAGCGGCCCGTGTATTGGATATTACACCTGACTACATTGTTTGTGTAGTCCGATTCATGTACCAAGTACTTTGGGTTAACCTGGAGCTGGAATTTAAACAGAATTTAGACATTCAGTGCTGTGGCAAAAGTAAGTGCACCTCATGAAGAATATATATGTGGTCACACTGTTACTCAAAATTGACACTCACCAAGCCCTAAATGCGAGTAACAATGAGTGCCGGTGATTATATGAAACAGTGTTACTTACGATTAATTCTAAGAAGGCCTGCAAGTGCTTTGAGTTTGAGTCTCTTATAATGTGCAAAAATGCAACATACACCAAACATCTTCCTAAGTACTTAAAGAAGAAGTTCACTTCCAGAACAAAAATATAAAGATAATTTACTCACCTCCTTGTAATCCAAGATGTTCATGTCTTTCTTTCTTCAGTCGATAAGACATTATGTTTCTTGAGGAAAACATTTTTAGGAATGTTCTCCATATAGTGGACTTCAATGGTGACCCCAAGTTTGAACTTCCAAAATGCAGTTTAAATGCAGCTTCAAATGGCCCTAAATGATCCCAGCCGAGAAAGAAGTGTCTTATCTAGAGAAACGATCTAGTGTCTGAGGTTAAGAAGTATATAAATTGTCAATTTGTTTAGAAAATGACCAATCATTTTGCTAGATAAGACCCTTCTTCCTCAGCTGGGATCGTTTAGTCATTTGAAGCTGCACTTAAACTGCATTTTGGAAGTTCAAACTTGGGGGCACCATAGAAGTCCACTATATGGAGATAATTCCTGAAATGTTTTCCTCAAGAAATGATGTTTTATTAACAAGGTTCGGGAGGAGCGTGTCAGATACCTAGCCTAATTAACACAACAGGAGTCCACTCAAGTCAATCAACGCTTTACATTCAAATACAGCTGACTTACCTCTATCCTTTTGACGGTTTATCAGCATCCCTCCACCACCCCATCTCCTCACTCCGAGTTCTCACTACACCTAGGGGGGGTTCTCTGGGTTCGGGCCATTCCTGTGCTCAGAGCCCTTCCCCGGGCAGCACGTCAAATACGCATTACTATACTCTGGCTAACTATATGTAAGCGTGAACTCGTGAAACATAATTTCTTATTGACTGAAGAAAGAAAGACAGAAACATCTTGGATGAAAGGGGGTGAGTAAATTACCTGTACATTTTTGTGCTGGAAGTGAACTTCTCCTTTAATTGGAATGGATTTTAAATCTTGAATTCTAAAGAGATGTTTCGCTGTTATATCGGCAAATAAAAGATCTGCGGTTTAACATTTAAGAGCAAAGAAAAAAACATTATTGTTATTTTTATTATTATTAAATGAAAATGAATCAATGAATGAAAGGCACCTGTCCTTTGAAGAAAAAGTAAGTACACCCATAAATTTCTCTCACTTTTTTTTTTTCTTTTTTGACAATTCTCCTCCCCATTTCTGCAGTGAAGTTAAAACTGCTTGCAGTTCAATCCTACATTGCTGTAAAGCATATTATAATTTAACCTTGGAGTAGAAGGTAATGACGACCTCTTTTAACATCATTGTACTTTAGCTGTTGTGTTGTTGTTTTGCTAAAGGTCAAAAAGTAAACGTCTGGCATCTGCTTGAGACTGTGGAGCATGTCTGTATCTGTCTTATTTATGAGCACAGGCTGTACTGTACACATACCGAACTCACTGCACCAGCATCATTGATATCAAACAGAAGAATTAGACGACATGCATTACATCAACCTCATGCCAAACCTTTAGCAAGACGTGTCGTATTCTGTTTGGATGTGTTACATACAAGATATTCTCTAAAAAGACTCTCTTTGAAGGTTATGAAAAATGTCTTTGCAAGTGCTCACTGAAATAGGAGATGAAGTGTAAATGTTTTGGTCTTTTTTTGAGAATGTTACCTTGAGTATATAGTTTCCTGGCTGAACATCGGTGATGTCAATCCATTGGCAATCAATATCTGCATTGTAGGTGTCATAGCACCCTGGACTGAGACCCTGGAAAATTAAAATGTATGAAACATTAGTTTTAAAAAAAGTATATTTTTCAACAAAAAATAAGAAACTGTTTGAAGAGAATGGGTCTTAGAACTGAACCTGGGTATGTGCAGTACAAGCGTATCGCTTGAGATGGCCGAAGTCGCAGGTCGTGTCCTCCAGACAGAAGCTGGCCTTGTGTCCCTCCGCCACCTTACGGCCGCTGCTCACCTCTAGCAGATCATAGTGACTGAACTCATCCATACTGTGGTAATGTCTGATCAGTGAGAGAGAGATAAAAGATGACACTAAAATCTGGGTTTGGAATTTAAAAAAAAAAACATTAAAAATAGTAGTATCATCAACATACTATTACAGTTTTTATAATATTAATATTTTTAACAGGTTTATATTTATATTTTATGTTTGTAATTTTTACTTCTTTTTTTCAATTCATTCATTTTTTTTTCAATTCTATGTTTATAGAGTTTTATTAATTCGTATTTCAGCTTTATGTTTAGTTCTACTTGACAAGTAGGTGAAATAAAATGGTAACACTTTAATAAGGTGTCATTTGTTAACATTAGTTAATGTATTTACTATAATAAACAAACAATGAACAATACATTTATTAATCTTTGTTAATGTTAATAAAAATACAGTCGTTCATTGTTTGTCCATTTGTGCCTTAACTAATGTTAACAAACACAACGTATAACTTTAATAATGTATTAGTAAATGCTGAAATTAACATTAACTAAGATCAATGCTGTAACTAAGAAAGAAGTGCTTTGGAAGTATTGTTCATTCTTAGTAGAACAATACTAATACTGTTAAAGTTAAAGGAGAAGTCCACTTCTAGAACAGAAATTTACAGATAATGTACTCACCCCCTTGTCATCGAAGATGTTCATGTCTTTCTTTCTTCAGTCGTAAAGAAATTGTGTTTTTTGAGGAAAACACTTCAGGTTTTTTCTCCATATAATGGACTGATATGGTGCCCTGAGTTTGAACTTCCAAAATGCAGTTTAAATGCGGCTTCAAATAATCCCAAATGCGGTTGTAAACAATCCCAGCCGAGGAAGAAGGGTCTTATCAAGTGAAACGATTGGTTATTTTCATTAAAAAAAAATACAATTTGAATTAATCCTACTAACTGTACTGAATCCTATGTATTCTGGCTCAAGACAGTTAGGGTATGTTGAAAAACCCCAATGTATTTTCTCCCTCAACTACAAAAATCATTTCAAAATCATCCTACATTCACTGCAGAAGTACCGACCATTCGACATATGAAAATAACCGATCGTTTCGCTAGATAAGACTCTTTTTCCTCAGCTGGGATCGTTTACAACCACATTTAGGATCGTTTGAAGCCGCATTTAAACTGCATTTTGGAAGTTCAAACTCGGGACACCATATGAGTCCATTATGACTGAAGAAAGAAAGACATGAACATCTTGGATGACAAGGGGGTGAGTACATTATCTATAAATTGTTGTTCTGGAAGTGGACTTCTCCTTTAACTAATGAACCATATTGTAAAGTGTTACCAATAAAATACGTTTTATATTTCTATATTTTATTCTATTTCAATATTTAATTTTTAGTTAAATGTTAAATGACAATTTTTTTTATGGTTTTAGTTCACACCATGGTACAGTCAGATGCCAATGGTACTATATATACTGTGGTACTGACAATTACTTCTCATTGTACTTCTCAAGTTACTATCAAGAATAGTATGAATGAATGATTGAATTAATATTTTGTAAGGACACTTTTACTTCCTTCTTATACATCCACCATTAAACAAATAAATACATTTGTCTCAATGACAGTTGGTTACAGTGAGGCACTTACTGTAAAATTATCTATAAACATTAAAATCTCAAAGTAAAAAACTTGCTGTTTCAGTAGTATAGACACAAGATGTTAACAATATTTGAGTGGACATGATTTTAGTGCCAAAAAAGAACCTTTTCTGTGAAATCTGTTTTCAAAATTTTCTTTCTTTCTTTCGTTCTGTCTGGTCAAGTCTTTGAAAGGTCTGAATATTTAGGTGCGGTAGGAGTCTGACTCTACATGTCACAGCCGTGTTTCGTCTGTTTGGCTTTTTGGCAAAAACGTTGTCTTGGAAACTTGTGGTAATACCTTTAGGACTGTGGCAGGGAAAACAGGTACTTTCCTTTAACAGGGACAGAGTTCATAGTTTCCACAGGGATACTATATTTCTCATAATATGCCAAGTATATTAAATCTTATTTGATGAGGGGATGACAGACATTTCAGGGGCCTTTAGCCAAACCCCTGAGCAAACTACATTTGAATGACAGATCGCACACACGCATGCACACATCAGTGCTAACCACAAAAAAATTAGGCCAGCTAATCACTTAAGGCAACCCTCTTGTACACATGCAACTTATAGGGGAGTGCGGGGCATGACCTAACAGTTTGTGTAAATCCATGTGAGTTTGTGAATCTCTCAGTTTGTGTAAATCCATGTGGGGTTCAGAGTATAATTGTTTATCCACGTTAATTTCACACTTGTCTAGTACAAATATGTAGCTTTGTTTCGTAATTACAGTGTGTACGTTTTTCGTTATTTACCTCAAAAGAAAGGAAGTGAAAAGTGACAACATGCCCCGTATGTGGGGTACATTGTAACATGTGAGGGGCACGTTGCAACATGACCATATGACAGCTTAAAATGTTATCTGATCGAATGAAAAAACTATACACAACAAACTAAAATATTTTGTCAATGCAATAAAATGATTAACTTTTTCAAATAAAATAATGGTGTTTTTTAAGAATTAAAAATTATCACATTTTTTTGCATGGGACAGCCCTGATAGCAAAACACAGCTATACAGTATAGTTGAAAACAATGTGCCCAAATAGATGAAACACACTTAGACATTCAGAAAACACTCCCCTCCCTCCAAACACAGCTCTCATAGAACACGAGATGCATAAACGGGCCAAAATGCTTTACATTTACTGAAATAATCATTTCTCAACATTAAACATCGATTGTCAGTCTTTATTCACCTGTTTCTTGTGTTTTTTTTTAAAGTCCATCAAAGTAAATAGTAAAAATTACATCGCTAATGTCATAGTATAGCATAGTTTAATAATTGCGGGGCGGATTGTAACGCAGTGTTACAACGTTCCCCATCAGCGTGACTAAAACTGGTTCATGTCTTCTGCTGGTTTGCCAAGCATTAATAAACTATCCAAACTGATAAATAACAGATTGGAGATTAAAATAATAGCAGATTTGTCTAATTTTAAATTAATACTAAAAACTGAGATTAAAAATTTACTTCAGCCAGAAATTTACTTTTACTATGGTACCGATATCTTCTAAAGGCTTTTGAATTGTGGCACACTTTTTTCTCTGTATAGTGTTGCTATGGCAACTAGTAAACACTGTAAATTTGGTTACGCTAGCGTGTGTGGAAATACTTAAACCAGGTGTGTTACAACTAACCCTGCGTTAGTTTGTGCCCCGCGTACCCCTATTGTAGAATCCTAAAAAAGTATGAGTAAACAAGCACAAACTAAGAAACCACCTTAAGTTAAAACTAATTTAATTACAGGGTCCGTACAGGGTCCTGCAAGTCATCTGTAGGAGATAAAGACAAGACCTGCAAATCCGTGGCCACAGAACAGGAGAATATGAATGCTCTAACGAAGTCTCTCGTTAAGCGTTTTCCTCTCGTAGAAAACCATTAACACTTAATATTAATGTATTAAGATAATCTCTATCAGTGTTTTATTTATATTGATTTTCTACGGAGAAAATTTAACGCATTTCGCTCTCGTTAAGCGTTTTTCTCCCGTAGAAAACCATTAACACTTGATATGGTTTAATGTATTAAGATACATTAAGTGTCATTAATAGATCAGTATAAACCTTATTCTTGGCAAACTATATACCAGCAGATATGAACACGCAATAAGAAATGCATTAAGTGATGTTAAAAGGACCGACTCTGTATAGGCAAGCAGACGTGCCCAGAACGCAATGCGTTAAATAGACGTTTTCCTCCCGTAGAAAATCAATTTAAATAAAACACACATGATATAAAAGGGCTGTAGAGATTATTTTAGATATAATGTACGCAGCGTTACATTTATTTTGGGCTCACCTGCTTGTCTGTAGTTGTTTTAATAATGAATAGGAGCATGCTGAGTTTAGTCTTTATCATCTTAATCCGTTATGCCACATTATGCCATGTTTTGTGAAGGAAAACACTATATAGCCTACATATACATTATATTAATAAACTGAGTATCGAATTTGATCTTTTAATACATTAAGTGTTATTGGTTTTCTACGGGAGGAAAACGCTTGACAAGAGACTTGAGTCTTGTCTTTATCTCCTACAGATGACATGCATGACCCTGTACGTTATGCTATTAAATTAGTTTTAATCATTTAACCACCACAGCGTCTTGTCTCCATTGGCATGGATTGCAAGTGACATTGCAGGTAGCAGAGAGTGCAAGTGGCGACTGCAAGTGACACTGTAATTTAGCTTCTTTTTTCTTGTCTTCACCACCTGGGTACTGTTGTAAAATGTTGAGAAATTTAATAAAAATAAATAAATAAAATAAAATAAAAAATAAAAAAGACTGCAAGTGACATCACTTGCGGAAGTGCTGTTGTCTGAGAGTGCAGGTCAGAAAAAAGCAAGTGCATGTCTGCAGCCAGACCCTATTGGGCATCATTGCTCCCCTCTTCAGAATCACATGATCCTTCAGAAATCATTCTAATATACTGATTTATTATTAATGTTGAAAACAGTTGTGCTGCTTAATATTTTTTTGGAACCTGTGATACTTTTACAGGATTATTTGATGAATAAAAACTTAAAAACAACAGCAGTGTAGTGTATATGCAGTTCACTTTTAGGTAATATTATAGTGTTTCTAATTTTTTTTTAAGTGATGTTTGTTAAAGTTTGTTAAAGTTTTAGTTTAGTTTAATTGTGTAAAGTTTTAGTTTAGTTTAATTGTTTTTTTTTTTTTTGTTTTGTTTTTTTTTTTTACATTTTACTTTATTATTAGTAGTATTATTATTTTTTTACATTTATATTTATGTTTTTATTCATTTTTATTTCCGTTTTAGTTTTAATTATGCTTAGCAAATAGCAGAAATACTGAAAACAGCAATGAATAAATAAAACATTACAAACAAACAAATTAAGCTATTAAAAGTAAAATGCATTTATTTAAAAACTATAACTTTATATGCATTTATTTATAAAACTATTTTGTATTAGAAATAATTGGTTATTTAAAATGAATAACTGTGATTAAAATAGAAATTATTAATAATTACTTTGTCAGAAGTGATCAGCCTTTTTGATTGACAGTTTTTAGCAGAAATTAAAGAAAAAAAGTGGAGAAAATTGAGTGGTGGATCCCGAAATGACTCAAGCTGGGTTCTGGTTACATATAAATATATGTTTTTTCTTCTTGTCTGTCATCAAAGTCTCTAGGAACCATTATAGACAGATTATATCATAAATGAAGGGTCAAAGTCAGTCCCACCCTGTGACTCAAAGAAATCTGACCGACATCGACGGCAAGATTAGTGTTTGTCTGCACTTCATCTTTTTGTTGTCTTAGTGAATGCAGAGAGAAATAAAAACGGTCAAAGCACTAGAAAGCAGTTTTACCTGCTATGGCAGTTTTCATTTCAGCTATTAGTTATGAGATGCCAAGGACACTTTTAATCTCTACAAAATATCAAACAAGTCAAAGCGGAGATGTGCGAGCAATTACAGATTAGCTTCTGCTCACTGACAAACATCTCCCTGCAGTTCTTCTTTTTCAAAGAGAGTCAGGTGCTTGTACGCATGGCGTCAGATTTAGGTTACATGAAAGAGGTCATCACACTGCTCAGCTGTCTAATTGCATTAGAAATGAGTTAAAGTGCTGAATACTTCATGCACTGACATTTTCAGGTTACATTAATAATCTTTTTATGAGCAAATGCTCACCAGCGGACGAAACTGACACTACGTCTGCATAGTAGTGTCTCGACTAAACTACAGTCAGTGATCTCATTGATTTCAAGCCAAAAGTAAAGGAGGGATGAATGTTGATCATTGTTAATAGTGCTGCATAACAGAAGTGAGGTTTAGCAAAAGAAAATACATCCAAATGCTTCTCATTTGAATACAATTGTGAAAAACAAACCACCAGACTGAATGATTTATTTAGTTGCAAAATTAAACTGTACTTTCACTTCAAATGTATTTTTTAATAGTCAACTAAATTAAATAAATGAAATGAAATCAATGACATGACATACCAATTAAAATGAATTTAATTTCATCCTAATTTCATCTCAATTGTGGCATAAATCAATATAAAATTAATATGAAGACAATTTGAAATACAAATAAAATACTTAAAATAAATGTTTATTTTAAATTGTAATTTATTTTAATTTTAAATTAAATTAAATTTTAATATCATTTTAATTGACAGCCCTAAATTCTGTCATTTCTGTGAAAATCATTCATTTTAAATTATTTTCTGAGGTGGATCAAGTCAGTTTCAGGGACCCAAACAATGGCTAGCATTCTCCCATTATTATAAGAACAATAACATTTGCTGTGATTTGCAGCTGAAGTGTGACCCTAAATCTCTCATTTTCAAATGACAGTCTGCAATTTGAGCTGACATGAGTGACACTGACATGAGTGTCATTGATGATTTCACTGAAAGTTTAACACGATGCAAAAGAACAATTCTTGCAAATTCGCCATCTTGCTTGCGATGCAGACGCAGTGTAATGAACAGCTACAGGCGAACAAACACAGAATTGACAAGTACTGACAGACATTAATTTTTACTTGTCATGAGGCCCAGCAGATTGTGCATGGAAATGTTATGGAAATCCCCTCTGAGGATAACAACCCTTCGCCAAGTGAAACCAAATACATAAATCGAAGCCAAAATTAATTTAGATTCTGATATAAGATAAGAAATATTAACTCACTGAATACTTCCACAATCTTCCACAATCCCACCATGCTGGGACTTTTAATCATATTAAGGCTGGAACTGTTCTGATTTGTAGCTACATGCTTGTAAAAAAAAAAAATTCTGATCTTTCTAAGACTTGTCTGCTGCAGCAACGGAGTTTTAATGAAGAATTGACACAGCAGGGTTGGAGTGCTGGATTTGTGGTTTTTAGTGAGTGTTTATGATCTACAGGTTCATCTAAAAAAATTAGAATATCATGAAAAAGTTTGTTTTTTTACTGTAACATCAAAAAAAAAAAAACTTTTATATATTCTATTTTCATTACATATAAATAAAACATTTCAAAAGTGTTTTTGTTTGTTTTAATTTTGATTATTAGAGCATCATGAAAGTCAAAAGATCAATCAATCAATCAAAAAAAAAAAAAAAGGATTTGTAAAAACAGAAAGGTTCAAGCTCTTTAAAATATGTTCATTTATGCATTCAATACTTGGCCAGGGCTCCTTTAGCAAAAATTACAGCATCAGTGAAGTGTGGCATGGAAGCGATCAGCCTGTGGCACTGCTGTGGCACTATTGAGCCTTCAGCTCATCTGTATTGTTGGTTTATTCGGTTTCTCATCTTTCTCTTGAAAATATACCAACATGCCTGACCTGAATACATATGGAATTCAGGTCAGGCATGTTGGCTGGCCAATCAAGCACAGTAATATCATGGTCATCAAACCACTTGGAAGTGGTTTTGGCACTGTGGGCAGGTGCTAAAGTCCGGCTGGAAAAGGAAATCAGCATCTCCATAAAACTTGTCAGCAGATGAAAGCATGAAGAGCTCCAGAATCTCCTGGTAGACAGCTGCATTGACTTTGCACTTGATAAAACACAATGGACCAACACCAGCAGATGTCACGACACCCCAAATCATCACTGACTTCAGGAACTTCACACTGGACTTTAAGCAACTTGGATTCTGTGCCTCTCCTGTCTTCCTCCATACTCTGTGACCATGATTTTAACATGAAAAGCAAATTTACTTTTATCTGAAAAGAGTACTTTGGACCACTGAGCAACAGTCCAGTTTTTTTTTCCTGAAGACGTCTGAGCGTGGTGACTCTTGATGCGCTGACTCCGGCTTCATTTCACTCTTTGTGAAGCTCTCCCAAGTGTTTGAATTGGCTTTGCTTGACAGTTTTCTCAAGCTTGCCATCATCCCTGTTGCTTGTGCACCTTTTCCTACCCAATTTCTTCCTTCCAGTCAACTATGCATTTAATATGCTTTGATACAGCACTCTGTAAACAGCCACCCCTTTCAGTAATGATCTTCTGTGACTTACACTCTTTGTGGAGGGTGTCAGTGAGTGTCTTCTGAACAATTGCCAAGTCAGCAGCCTTCCCCATTATTGTGGTTTCAAATAACAAGAGATACCTGGAATTTATACTGTAGGGATGGACATTTAATAAAACTCAAATGTAAATATTCTAATATTTTTAGATACTGGATTTTTGACTTTCATGAGCTGTACACTCTAATCATCAAAATAAAACGTTTTAAATATTTTACTTTAAATGTAATGAATCTAGAATATACAAAACTTATTTTTTTAAAATAAGTTACAATAAATAAATGAACTTTTTCACGATATTCTAATTTTTTGCAACGCACCTGTATTGTTAATTCTCCACATATATAGTTGTAAAAGAGAGACTCACTGGTGACAGCTGTGCCACTCCCAGGTGTTACGAGGTCGGTTGGGCATGAAATCAGCCGTTCCTTGGTTCTTCACTCTCTGAGGAAAGCGCAGAAGAACCCTGACACTATAGTCTGTGGTTTCAGCACTATAGGCGGAGCTGAGGACGAAAAAACCTTAATGAGGGACTGCAGCACTGAGTAATGAAACATGTTGTATACATGAGATGAGCTCATAACAGCAAGCTGGAATTTATATGATGTGTCACCACCCATATTTCTGCATCATCTAACACGCTTCTCATTGGTTGTTTGAAGTATTATTGGATGGCGTCGTGTAAACAGTTGTAAATGAGTGTAAGAGGGTTTATTGTGTAAATGCTGCTTGGACAGCTTTGTTTTGCCATTGCATAAATAAAAGAACTGAGGCTTCTCACCTGGCCAAACACTTTTCCTCTGCAGCACAGCGTAAGGAGTACATATGGGCTCTTTGAACATATGTGGAGGCTTGGACATAATTCGGGTCAGGAACCAGGTCAGGCAAACCTAAAAACAGGAGAGGTCAACAGAGTACAACCAGATGCTGAAGCACATATCCTGAAATTAGACTGAAGGGGAAAAAAAACTTCTTTACTGGTCTTAGTAGGTCATAGCTGATCTGGGCTGTTCTTCAGCCCTGGTCAAGCTGATTTTCAGCAGTATAAAAACTGCCCCAAACTCCCTAAACCCACCTGATAAGTGTCAAAATCACTTTAAAACCACCAAACTGGCCAGTCTGACCGCCTGAAAATTGTCCAAAATTCTAAAAACACCAAACTGACTAGTTGACTAGTATCCAAAATCACTCTAAAACCACCAAAATGACCAGTCTAAACACCCGAAAAGGGTCCAAAACCACTTTAAAACCACCAAACAGACCAGCCTGGCCACCTGAAAAGTGCACAAAATCAGCAAACGGACCATCTTTGGAAATCGGTTTTGACCAGGAAACCAGACTAGAGTCTTTTTTTTTTCAGCAGGATAATAACAATATCAAGTCTCATAACACGCTGTCCTGGGGACAAATGTGCTACTTTAATGTTCTGAGCTGTTCTGATGTTACATACTTTTAAATGTAAAAGAAAGTAAAATATTTGAAAAATAGCTGTATCCAAATAAGCATCTCTTTGAAGAAATGCACAAGAGATGAAGAGGTTTTTGATGAGGTAATGCTGAAGCCTCACAGTATAATGCATCAAATGATGTTTCTCATCTGGATTCAAGGTTACGCAAAAATAAGAGAGAAAAAAAAAAAGAACAAAGTATTGCACGTAGAGAGGGAGAGAGAGTGAGAAAGTACAAAAGATGAGGGAGAGGTGACAGCGAAACGAAAATGAGATCACTTCCCTGCTGGATCCAAATCGGGCCTGTGGCCAAGTCTGTTTAAAAAAAAAAAACAAAAAAAACAGAACAATAAATAAAAAGAAAAAAGGAAACAACTGTGACAGCTCGTGTCCATAAAACTCTGTACAGTGCCAATACAGAAACTACTTACATTCACCTTTATTTACACTTAAAATGCTAGCTGGTTGTGCTCACCTTATGTCTAAATAATCGTATGAATATAATAAGTGCAGTCTAAGTCCGTAGGTGGACATTAACATTTCTTCAAAGGAAGGCAACAGCATATTTGCTTTCCTGCTTTGCATGTCATGGATTTCCAAGAAAAGAACCCTGTTGAGAAGATCAGCACTGATGGTCTCCAGCGTAGGATACTGGAGCCCCACTAGGCCTCTTAATTACCTTAACCAGCAAGACTTTGATGGTCATCCAGCAGCATTTTTTGCCGACAGCTACACCAGCATCAAACCAGTGACAGCAAACACAAACCAGCTTGAACTAGCATGAAAATTCAGGTGTTTCTAGCAGGGAGGTTTTTTCAAAGCACCAAATCTGGAGAACAAGTCTAATCTCACTTCTGCTGCAGGCATGTTTAGAGTTGGGAGCAACTTTCAATCTATAAAACATGATGGCCTTGGTCAGTCTCCTTATTTCAGACTCGTTAGTGCCGGCCCTCTACACCAGTGAATGCTTTGCCATCCCCATCTTTGTGTACACATTTGATTTGCCAGCTAGGTCTGAAACAGACTTTAAAACCTCAGGAAACTTCCTTGGTCAGCTTTTGTAAACAGTGTAAAGAGAGTGTGAAAGACTGTGGTTATCCAGCAAAAGTTTCTTCATAGAGTCTGCACTTTTCTCCAAATGATCTATTCTCTGGATGCCTGCACTACACCAACACACTGTCAGAAAAAAAAGGTACCGCAGAGGTACAATTTTATTCATAGGGGAACAAAACATACAGTGGTACCTTTAAAGGTACACAGTTGGTCTTTAGGGTACAATTATGTACCCAAGATGTGTTTTAAAAGTACAACTAGAGGTACAAAATTATACCCTTAAGTGTACCACCCCAGTGACGGCCACTTGTTCCTTAAAAGGTACAGTTTTGTACCCTTTTTTCTGAGAGTGCATGCATCATAAACACAGCTGTAGAGAATCATACATTACAGTTTACTTTATATGCATTAATGTGGAAGGTTTAAATGTAAATGTATCCCACCTAATGTTATTTTAATTTCTAAATTCACAGATATGTGTTTCTACATGCTGGGCCTCTGATTTCAACTTATTTATTTGTGATTGCATCATTGAGTAATGAGTAACGTACATTTTTTCCACATGTGTACCTTCCAGTGGATTGAGTTTACACCCATTTCCCTTATGACCAGATTTTGTAAACTGGGGTGATTAGTCGTGCGTGAAGTGACTCAAGCAAGAGACAAAGAGCATTTCACATTAAAAAATGAGCCTTGGCAGTGGCCAGTAACGTCCCAAAGGTCTTACACACACCCACGTTCTCACACACATTCACATGTATGCACACGCACACTTTTATTTAGGGGCTAGCAAAATATTTTCTGTTTCCTGAGGCAATGGACCTCATGTGTGCTGGGTACTTTCCATCTCCCCACTCCTTATGTAGTAACACCCCACATATCCCCCTACAAACCGCTCACGCTCACCACCCACCCCGCAACAACCAAGCCACTTGAGCCCCTTACTCCACCCTCTAAAGCAAATACTGGGATCATTCACCCTTAGCCCTCGCAGTGCAGTCATCACCTAAACCAGTACCAAATCTTCAAACAATGAGCACTCTTTGTGCGGAATAAGTATCCATAGGCACTACGCACACACATCAACTACCACATACTCTTACACCCACGCACACATCCCACAACACCTGGTTCCAATAACCCAGCTTCTGAGAAGAAGATGAACTTGGAACTTCTTTGATTGTAAATTGAAACACAATGGCAACGGGGGGATGGGAATAAAAGATGCTGGGGTGAAATCAGACATTAGGAGAGAGCAATTTTCACTGACTGCTTTTGAAGAAACAAACAAACAAAAAAACTGCTCAAAAGTAATGCCCATTAGCAGCTGCGTAAGCAAACAGCTTTCCAATCAACTGTGTGCAGTTAGAGTCCCTTGGGTAATGCGTTTGTCAAATCCAAAGGGCTTACGGCTGCCAGGAAACACAAAGAGATGGCAGAAGAACTACATTTTTTAGATGTCTCTCTGTTTTTCTCACTTCCTTTTCCTGAGAGCGAGCGAGAATCTGAAACGAGCTCCACACGTGCATCCATTTCCCCAAATCTCCAGCCGTGAAAGAGCTTAAGTACCTACTGCAGTTCCACTGTGATTAACTTTACTTAGCATAGCAGCCTAGTAAATGAGCTGCAACACTGCTCAAGACATGAATCATGAAGTAAAGCAGTAGCATTCACTGCAATATCATAATATCTGCAATCTGCAAAGCCACCGTCCTGGACTGCTGATCTATGACCCATTAAGCAAACTACAGAGTATTAGATTAGTGTAGGTTTTACAATGAGATTCTTTACTTAGTTTTACAAGTGCATGTAACATGGATATGCATCATACCTCTTTGCTGAGGACGATAAACACTGCCTACATTCATGTTGGGGCTCTCTGCATTGTTAGAGATGAGAGGGTTGCGTGGAGGTGGTTGTATAAAAGGAGACTGTGGCTGTGGCTGTGGCTGTGGCTGGGACCTTCCAAAGGGTGGAAACTGTTCATACTGGGGGCTTTGCACCGCTGGCTGGAACGATGAGCCTGTGTTACCAGAGACAGGTACTGCAGCATTACTGCCATCTCGAGAGTCCTCGTTGTACAGACTGTGCGTGTATCTGTGGTCCAGGCCATCAGAGAACGACGACTGTGCAGGCTGTGCAGGCTGGGCAGGCTGGGCAGGCTGGGCAGGAACAGCTTGGTATGGTTGACCATAAGGGGTATAGTAGCGATACCTCTCGTCGGTTGCTGGACCCCCTCCATTATAGCTGCCTCCTCCAAAACTTCCGGTGGAGTACACACCTCCTCCATAACCTCCTCCCGCATAGCCACCACCAGTGCCCGTGGAATACCCCGTTCCACGGAAGGGAGGTTCGTATGACCTGTCCAAAACCGAGTCATAAGGAGCAGCATAAGGAGGCTGTTGAGGGAAAGGATACTGTGGATAAGAAGACGAGGATGATGAGGAGGAGGATGAGCCAGAGGATGATCTAAAACGAGTGCCGGTAGATGACTGGAAGCGACTTGTTTCACCTGTTCCAGCTGCACCCTGACGCCAGTTGTCCGGCACCTGGCCAAAACCAAAAGGATGTCTGGCTTGGCCTCTCACAGTCTCAGAGCTTCCTCTTGTGGGTGCTTGCCTCCGTACATTCCCACCTTGTGATCTACGGTTAGGAGTGTCCGCTAGAAGCACTCGGTGGTTCCTGTCACGCTCCTGAGCCCGAGCCGGGACGTATTCAGCCCCACTGTTGAGAAGACTGAACACACGTCCATTGTTCTCCCATTGAATCATCTGTCTCCATGGGTTCGATTCATCAGTCTGAGACTGATGCTGAGATTGGGACTGTCCCCCTACACTTCCAAGCAACACCCAGACCCACCATGTCATGAAAACCACAGGCAGCATATTGACAAGACTTGCATGGAAAACAACTTTCCAAGACTTCCGAGCAACTTCAGAAAAGAGTGGACCGTGAAACTCCAAATTGTATCCCTTGATCCAGTAGGTTAAAGACAGAAAGGCATAGAGGACTTACAGTGTCCATGTGCAAATCAGACTACATGCAGTGAAGAAACTTTGTCCTTTGTTCAGTATGTGGTGCAGGCATCGCTGTGAGGAAGGCAGATGATTTCTGAGGCCCCAGGGCAGGCTGCAGTATAAAAAACCTCCCTCTTCCTTACTGTCCGGATGTTGAGTTGTTGTCAGTGGACTGAGCATTGCTCTCAGGCTCTCTCTAGAGACGACTGCCTGTTGCTCTCCTCTCCACTTCACTATTTGCCTCTCTGACTGCTTACAATGGTCTGTGAAAAAAGAAAAAATGTTCTCATCTCCCCCTCCCTCTCTCTCTCTCGTTCCCTCTCCTTCGCTCACTCAATCTAACATGTTCTTTTTTTTTTTTTTTTTTTTTTTGAGATCCCACATGGCCCTAGTGCTAGAGCTGTTTCTTAAACTACAGCAAAGCCAGGTCTTTGCACAGGCTTCCAGAGTCAACATCACCATCTGTGAAGGCACTTGAATATCTAGCGTGCCTGCACTGACTTCCTTTGATCCTTCTGAACAAGCAGGGATGTCTGGTGCGTGGCCTAGGTTCATCCACCCAGGTGCTAGGAGAGCTGTGCCTTTGTCTCATGTTTTTCCAAACACAATTTTTGCACTCATCATCATCATCACAGCAGACGAGAGGACATTAATATGCCAGGATGTTTAGAAATCCAAGTTACGTACATGATAGGAGGCCAAAAAAATCAGCGAAATTTGGAACAAGCAGTTCCATTTAAAAGCACTTTCCAGTAAACAAAGACAGATAAAAGCAGGCAAATATGCATCACTTACACTGCAAAACCAGAAATGTTTTTAAACATTTGTACCAGTAGGATCTGAACTCACAAACCAAAATCATATTACTACTTTTGTAGTTTATTATGGCTACCACTGTTACAATATTGTGGTTACATATCTGCCAAAATGCTATTTTTGAAATATTACATTTGACTCATATCTTCAGAGTGGTCCGAACTGAGGCAATAAGTCATGTCTTAAGATTGTTAAAAACAAAGTTTGTTAAGGCTGCTGATTTAAAGAAATATTGCATCAGCTCACAGAATTGAGGTTCCCGCTTTCTTTGACTGGATGGGTTAACAAGTAAGAGCTGAATATCTTCTTGACTTCTGAAGATGGATGGGGGCTCATCTGGCTTCTGACTATTAATGGCAAGCAGCTGGTTGCAAAAAGCTCCTTATGTCAAGAAAAACATCAGTGTTAATAAATGCAACATTTAAGGGTTTTTAATAATTTTAATAAAGCCATCCAAGAGTCACTGCTCTAAACATTTGGGTTGTCAAAAAATGGATGCCGCAGTTTTACGTGATAGAAAGTTTACTGAACTTTTCCACCACCATGTGCTTTGCCAACTCCAAAGCTCAGAAGTCTTGATATGACAGTGCATTTAGCCCCAAAAATCACTGGCTGTGATCTCACCTTCATCTTTGACATCTAAGTGTCTCGCATTCGACAAAAAGGTCTGAAAAATACTCAGAGGCTCTTAACATCCTGCCAACTGCCTCTTATCGCCCATCCCTGCAGGCAAGAGCCTCAAGGTGATTAAGATGAAACCTATTCATTTTCTCAGCTGTGCTTACTGTTGAACTACTGAATTCCCCTCCAATTATACATCAGCACATTGTGTTGATTACTAAAGCACAATGATTTTTCATTGCAACAGTCATTTACTTTATTTATACAGAGATCTGTCCAGTGAGCCTGTTTAGGTGTTACAGACAAGAATATGTACTCATGCAAGATTTATTAGAGGGATACTCACCCAAATTTTGTCACCAAAGCCACATGACTTTCTTTCTTCTGAGGAACAAAAAGCAGATTTTGCATTATACTGGTTTACTCTAACCTTAAATATTCATAAAAGTAGACCATTTCACTTCTAATGTGGAATATGATGTAAAATCTAGTCTATAAGACCCATGGCGCTATTATTTTCTGACATTATATGACAGCTAAAAAAACACAAAAAGATAGCAAACAAAGGATGTCTGCGAAAGAATTGTCCAGAAAAACAGTTGTTTAAACCATGCCCTATGTCAAAAGATTGTAGAAGGTTACGCATCATACACTATATTGCCAAAAGTATTCGCATACCTACCCAAATAATCGGAATCAGGTGTTCCAATCACTTCCATGGCCACAGGTGTATAAAATCAAACTCCTAGGCATGCAGACTGTTTTTACAAACATTTGTGAAAGAATGGGTCGCTCTCAAGAGCTCAGTGAATTCCAGTGTGGAACTGTGATAGGATGCCACCTGTACAGTCCAGTCGTGAAATTTCCTCGCTCCTAATTATTCCACAGTCAACTGTCAGCTATATTATAAGAACGTGGAAAAGTTTGGGAACAACAGCAACTCAGCCACGAAGTGGTAGGCCACGTAAACTCACGGAGCGGGGTCAGCGGATGCTGAGGCGCATAGTGCGAAGAGGTCGCCAACTTTCTGCGGAGTCAATCGCTACAGACCTCCAAACTTCATGTGGCCTTCAGATTAGCTCAAGAACAGCGTGCAGAGAGCTTCATGGAATGGGTTTCCATGGCCGAGCAGCTGCATCCAAGCCATACATCACGAAGTGCAATGCAAAGCGTCGGATGCAGTGGTGTAAAGCACGTCGCCACTGGACTCTAGAGCAGTGGAGACGCGTTCTCTGGAGTGACGAATCGCGCTTCTCCATCTGGCAATCTGATGGACGAGTCTGGGTTTGGCGGTTGCCAGGAGAACGGTACTTGTCTGACTGCATTGTGCCAAGTGTAAAGTTTGGTGGAGGGGGGATTATGGTGTGGGGTTGTTTTTCAGGAACTGGGCTTGGCCCCTTAGTTCCAGTGAAAGGAACTCTGAATGCTTCAGCATACCAAGACATTTTGGACAATTCCATGCTCCCAACTTTGTGGGAACAGTTTGGAGCTGGCCCCTTCCTCTTCCAACATGACTGTGCACCAGTGCACAAAGCAAGGTCCATAAAGACATGGATGACAGAGTCTGGTGTGGATGAACTTGACTGGCCTGCACAGAGTCCTGACCTCAACCCGATAGAACATCTTTGGGATGAATTAGAGCGGAGACTGAGAGCCAGGCCTTCTCGTCCAACATCAGTGTGTGACCTGACAAATGCGCTTCTGAAAGAATGGTCAAAAATTCCCATAAACACACTCCTAAACCTTGTGGACAGCCTTCCCAGAAGAGTTGAAGCTGTTATAGCTGCAAAGGGTGGACCGACGTCATATTGAACCCTATGGATTAGGAATGGGATGTCACTTAAGTTCATATGCGAGTCAAGGCAGGTGAGCGAATACTTTTGGCAATATATATATATATATGAAGAGTTCAGATGCAAAACCAGCTAAATCCATCTGATGTCTTTCTTTAAAAAATGAATTTTTATCAGTCTCAGATGTATAGGTTTCTATGTAAGTACCGATACTTCTGATTGGGCTGAGGCTGGTATTTTAGCGAGTTTGAAGAAAAAGTATTTTATGGACGTATAATATGTGTTGAGAGCATTCACTCAGTATCATTAATCATTATCTCATTTTTGACCGAGATGGCTTTTAGCTGGTTTTGCTTCTGAACTCTTCATATATATATATATATATATATATATATGTATATATATGTATATATATATATATATATATATATATATATATAGTACAGTAATAGCCATATACTGTTAAACAACTGCACTGTAAAATAAAAAAAAATGTTACCCATTTAAACACCAGCTGTCAGCAATTCATGTTGCACTTTTAAGCTTTTACTTTGGCAGTAAAGCTTTTATTTTGAAGGGGAACTCAGTGAACTCAGCTTCAGTGAAAACAGGCTTACAAAAATGCATCTCACTACAAATCTAGTGAAATGTAATCAATTGTTTCTTTTTTTATATTGTATGTGCATTTATAACACTATTCTTTATATCACCTTCGTATCAAATTACAAAAAAAAAAAAAAATTTAACGCTAATGCGAGGGTATTTCTAATGCAACATCTACATTATTTTCTCTTCTGACTGCCGTTATCAGTCTCTCTCTTTTTTTTAAGATCTATTTTTCAGCATTTTTTGCCTTTATGGACAGATCAGAATTGACAGGAAGTGAAGTGGGATTCGAACACGGGATGCCCGGAGCACAATGGCGCTGTATGCCCATAAGGCTATCTGCACCGACTTACTAGACTCTCTTAAGGTTTTTTTTTGCTATGTGAAAGAATGGGAATGCAAAATATATATATATATATATATATATATATATATATATATATATATATGGTACTCTCCCATTCTCTGCTCTCAAAGTTAACCCAACTATGATGATTTCCACTGCTGAGAAACTCGGAAATGGGAAAAAGGTACATAAATGAGTCCACTGCATTCACTGTAAACTAAGCCAAACAAGCAACTCAGTATCTTCTTGATGATTGTTCTGAAAATGATGAATGATTATTCATGCAGTGATTGTTAATTTCAAGTAGGTCAGAAAAAAAAAAAAAGTTTTTTCATCCCAGTTATGCTCATCTGGTGCAGAAGTCCTTGGAAGTACCTGACTGCCATCGGCGCTCATAGGAGCGCAGTTCTAGACAGGACTGCTTTTGAGCAAGGAAAAAAAAAGTTCATTTTATCACTTTAGTCATATTTTTTCAAAACAATTATTTTAAGGGACACTCAGCATCCCTTTCTGATGGACCGCCGCTGCTGTCAAGCCATAAGGACTCAAAAGAAAAACAAGATCAGAGAGCTAAAAGCGCATTAGTCTTTGGTGTGGAAGACTGCCTTTGTCTTTCGCTGAGCCATATCTCTTTGATTCGATTATACTTGCAGAATATTGATATGTGCTACACACCAAATGTCTTTTGTTTTGTTTTGTATTTTGTTATTGCCTGCTGTGTCCTACACTTTTACAGGAGATGAGTTACAAAGCCATGTACTATGTAATTACTTTCCAAATAAGGGGAAACAGTGGATTAGATTACTGCATGACATTGGAATGAATTTTGGGACAGTGAGTTCAAATTGTTCCAAATATCAGATTTCGCTGTCCGTTGTTATCAAAATCAACTGTTGCCAAACTGTTTGCATTGGCCTCACATGGAGCGGGTAACGTCCAGAATGTACCAGAGAAAAAGCATGACAACATTCCTCATAGGATTATGTTTAAACTAACGAGCAAGCATTTTTAACAGGCTTGGTGGAAACTGAACCTACCAAAACACGTAGACGGATAACGGACCGGTTTAACAGCACATTCCTGGCAGATGCATGGCAACGTGCTTTAAAGTAAAGTGTTATATTGATGTTCTTGGGATGAAAGAAGGAAAGAAAGGTGAGGGACGGCTCACACTATTCCATCAATATGTATGTGGAGGACATTTATTATTAGATCTACACTCCTAAAAATAAAAGCTTAAAAAAAGGAGCTTTTGCAGCAATGCCATTTTGAGTTCCCCAAAGAACCTTTCAGTTCATAAAAGAACCATTTTTTTCTTAGTTTGTACATTTTCATTTGAACCTTACTCCACAGTGAAGAAACTTTTGTGCAAAGGAAAGGTTCCAATGCATGTTAAATGGGAACAAACAAATAAATAAAAAAAAGTTTGAGGTAAAAACAAATCTGTGGTTTGATATTTGTAAAAAGTGAATTGAAAAAAAAGTGCTGCAAAGAGGAAATGTCTAAATGTGCTCATGATATCTCACTTGGGAATTGTAAAATACGTCTTTGACGCTCATTGGTATTCTAACGGACAATAATACACGTAAGTAAGAAACACCACAAATATCCTGCTGTTTTCAAATGTCCTGACATCCTGTTATCCTTTTGCGTCTATTGTAGTATCCATCAGCACTGTTCAGTTCTACATTTCCCAGGTCATGAAAACAAATCCTGGGGCAGCTTTGCACAAGGAAAACCCTCAACAGATCAACAGGGCGGTGCTTTCACAACACAAATAGATAGGGCTTTAACCTCCACAGCATGATTTCCGTATTCCCGTATTCCAGACTTTCCTGTCCCAAAAACATGTTTGATTAATCAGCCAGACTTCTCTCCTCAGACCACTGTTGTCAATGCAAAGCTCATTATTTTCTGAGTAGGCCTGGCATGCTGTTAAAATGCCAACAGCCTTTCATTCACTTGCACAACACATTACAAGTCCAAAGCAATTACCCTCAAATTTGCTTGTGTTAGTTAGCAGCTAGGCCACATCTAGAACTGACAAAAGTGCTCTTTTATAGCAGCTGCAAGCACCTGGTTTTTATGTTTGCTCTTAAAAAGGCAATTCTTATTCCCCTTTAAGTCATTTATTGTGTTGAGTAAAGAGAGCCAGGTGTGAAATCTGGCTCTACACAATTGAATGAGCACTGAGAAGCCATTACAGACATACGTTCTCTCAGAACGGTTTGTAACGATCCTGACTTGACTCACGACTGAATAAGTGACATGTGACACTCACTGCTGTGAGCTCATGCATCTGTGCAGCTTTTTCTTCACCTCAGTTTTGTTATATACAGCCAGTGGTGGACGAAGTACACAAATCAAGTACTTGAGTAAAAGTACAGATACGTATAATAAAATATTACTCCAGTAAAAGTAAAAGTACTCCTTTTTCAATTTTACTTGAGTGAAAGTACGAAAATACTCAATTTATGTACTTAAGTACTGATAAATTTATTTAGCAATTTTATATAGGCTACTTAATTTAATTTTACATTAGCACATATTTTTAATAATCCTACTGCTCAAAATACCTGGGATTTCCCCAAAATAACCACTATTTGGAGTCAAGATATATTTTTGTTGTTGATATGGACTATGTTGATGAGAGTGATGTAGTAATGTTCACTGTGAAGCTTACACTGCGATGTACCTAATAGAGGTCTTCACGGGTCCAAAAATTCAAGAAGTGCGTTACACTTTACTGCGTGCGCAGTGGTGTAGTGTTGTCTGGAGAAGTAATTAATTTATTTAAGGTATTGTTTTCGTTATAATGTACTGATTCACCTTCACAGAACATTCAGGACATTCTTGGGACGTTTAGGGGACCATATTTTATTTGGAAGTGTGACGTTCCCAGAACGTCCCCACTGGTGTCAAGGACGATGTTTAGTAACGTCCCCATAACGTTCTGAGACGGTCACAATGTGGAGTTCTTTAAAGGTTTGGGGGACATTATTTGGAAGACCTTCACAGAACATTCAGCACGTTCTTGGGACGTTTAGGGGACCATATTTTATTTGGAAAGGTGACGTTCCCAGAACGTCCTCAGAACGTCCCCACTGGTGTCAAGGACGTTGTTTAGTAACGTCCCCATAACGTTCTGAGACAGTCATGATGTGGAGTTCTTTAAAGGTTTGGGGGACGTTATTTGGAAGACCTTCACAGAACATTCAGGACGTTCTTGGGACGTTTAGGGGACCATATTTTATTTGGAAATGTGACGTTCCCAAAACGTTGTCAGAACGTACACGCTGGTGTCAAGGACGTCACCTAGTAACGTTCCCAGGACGTTCCGAGATGGTCATGATGTCGAATTCTTTAAAGGGTTAGGGGACGTTATTTGGAGGACATTTACAGAACATTCAGGACGTTCTTGGGACGTTTAGGTTATTACTATAGGAAGTCCCCTATTAGTCTCTACACTACATTCCCATAACATTTGCAGGACCAACCTAAAATGTTTTTTTTGGTCCTATTTAGGTCCTTCCTTCACATTTACTGAATGTTTTTAGAACCTTTAGTAACACATTACAGGAAACTATCAGTCAATTCAATTATTTTCAAATTGGTTTTATTGATATGACAATTTCCACAGTAAAGCATCAAAATGTGTCCAAATAATGGTAACAAGAACATATTGATTTATATTAATTATATATTTAGTGTGTGTGTGTGTGCGTGTGTGTGTGTGAGTCACTGTCTCTGTTTTCAGGAGGTGCCCCAAGTTGTTCTTCGGCTGCCTGAAAAAAGTATAAATAACAATATTTAGCAATCACTTCAATTACTTTTTAACTGCTTTTAATCACACTTAGGTGTATAAGTATAGATGACCAATATATACAGTTGTGCACATAAGTTTACATACCACTTGCAAAATATACAAAATGTTAAGAATTTTAACAAAATATGAGAGATCATGTTATTTTGTATTTAGTACTGTCCTGAATAAGCTATTTTACATAACAGATGTTTATACATACTCCACAAGACAAAACTATAACTGAATTTATAAAAATGACTCCATTCAAAAGTTTACATGCCCTTGAATCTTAATACCGTATGTTGTTTCCTTGGTGATCCACGACTGTTTTTAAGTTTTGTGATAGTTGTTCATGAGTCTCTTGTTTGTCCTGAACAGTTCAACTGCCTGCTGTTCTTCAGAAAAAAATCCTTCAGGTCCTTCACATTCTTTGGTTTTCCAGCATCTTCTGCAAATGTGAACTCTTTCCAACAGTGACTGTGATTTTGAGATCCATCTTTTCATGCTGAGGACAATTGAGAAACTCATACATACTATTACAAAAGTACTGCTTAAGAAGGAAACACAAAACATTAAGAGCCTGGGGTGGAAACATTTTGAAATAGATGATTAGGGCAGTGGTTCCCAAACTTTTTCTGCCGGGCCCCCCTTTTGCAGAATAAAAAAAAATTCAAGCCCCCCCTCATTAATTTACACATAAACATAAAAACAATTTCAGAAGGAATTATTTGAAATGTAATAATTATTACAATTATTATAATTCAGTGTGACAATTTACTGAAAAAAACTAAACAAGGAACTAGTCTCTTTTAGAGTAGAAACATTAAAAGTAAAGCATGCAGCTTTACTATGTACTGTTTTTTGTACTATGTAACAGCATTCATTGTTTTTTAAACAGATTTTCTCAGTTTTCTCATATTTTTATCTCTTTGTTGTAGTTGTGATCTCTGAAGTAGATTCATCATCTGCCTCATCTACCATCTATCTACGTTTACCTGGCACTTGATGTCTTTTCAAAAACGGGTCCATGCTTAGAACAGAACTACTAAGCGTCATTCATTCATAATTTTACTCGGCAGTTCTTATTTCTGATATCAATTGCACCATCTAGTGGTCTGTTATTTTACAACAAAAAACGCTACAACTGATAACAGACAGCTGCAGCGGGTACTGCGAGTCGTCTTGAGATAATAAAATATGATGAAATTCATATTTTGTGTTAAATTATTTACATGTGGCAAGTAGCCATATAATAAGCAAGATAATTTCACAGTAGGGTCTTGTATCACCCTAAAAACGTTTCTTTTTACATACAAATCTAGGGATGTACCGAAATGAAAATTCTTGGCCGAAACTGAAACTGCTTTGTAATAATTATTTATTATTTTATTAATAGTCATTTTGTAAGACTTTTTAATTTAACTCAGTAATTTTAATGATACTGATTAAAAAATAATCACAAGCCATAAAATAACCACGTTTGTTGAAAGTAACAATAAAATTGGACAGAAAATATACGAATATTAAATCTTAATATATTATTTTTTATTCAGTTCTATGAAACTGAATTAGATATTAGATTAGAACTTTTTTGGACTAATTATCAAAATAATGTATAGTCCTAAAAAGCTATTATTATCAGAGCATGTGAGCAGAGCATACCGTCAGAGAGGGTAGCGTCATTTTACCATCGTTGTCCAGTACAGCAGTACAGCATGTTACAGCACAGAATGCGATGCTATTGCAAACAGGAACAAGTATACACTGACATTTTCTGTCGGCGCATTATTTGAGCGGACTTTGCTTTTCCGTTGAGCATAAGCGGTACACGAGTGGGTCACTCATATGGGCCGTGCGCAACTCAACAGAACGCACATTCATAGAGCAGAATATTGAGCGGAGCGTCACACACTGAGTGGTGTGCGCTGAATACTGCCGGACTGCGCGGCAGATATTTTCGGCCGTTGTTTCTTTCAAATCTATATCGGCCGACTGTACACTAGCATTGCCGCGCCCCCCTTATCATAACTCCGCGCCCCCCAGTTTGGGAACCACTGGATTAGGGTAAATTATACTTATTTTGTCTTCTGGAAAACATGTAATTATTTATGTAGCTTTTGAAGTGCAGTACTAAATGAAGAAATATGACCTTTACAAAAATAAAATAAAAAATTACAGATCATCATCCTGTTCAAAAGTTTACACCCTCTGGCTCTTAATGCATTGTGTTTTCTTCTTGAGCATCAGTAAATATGTTCAAGTTTTGTAATAGTAATGTATGAGTCCTTCAGTTGCCCTAAGTGTAAAAAGATGGATCTCAAAATCATCACGTATGCATCACATATGCAGAAGATGCTGGGAAACCAAAGAATGTGTAGGAGCTGGAGGATTCTTCTGAAAAACAGGAGGCAGTTGAACTGCTCAGGACAAACAAGGGAATGATGAACGACTATCACAAAACATTAAAACATCCAGAAAATGGCAAACAGTATTAAGATTCAAGGGTATGTAAACTTTTGAATGGGGTCATTTTTATAAATTCAGTTATTATTTTGTCTCGTAGAGTATATATATAAACATGTTATGTGAAATAGCTTATTCAGGACAGTACTAAATACAAAATAACATACAATTGTCATGAGCTCTCGTATTTTGCATATTCTGCAAGTGGTATGTAAACTTATGAGCACAACTGTATCACATTATCCAGTCTGTCTGGAATGAAATGAATAAACAGAAAAAACTGAGGCAACCTCTCCAAGATGCTTCAAGAGACCTACCTACAAAGCTACAGTACTCTTAAAAGTTGTAGGCACTTGTGTAAAAATGCCTTTTAGGATGATGTCAAAAATAATGTCATAAATAGATTTCATTTATCAATTAACTTCTATTAACTAAATTAAATTAACATTTGTTGTGACCATCCTTTGTGTTTAAAGCTGCTTTTGCCCTAAGTGCACTTGAGAATAGTTTTTCAGGTAGCTTTGCTGGTAGGATTCTTCATGTGTCTTGGAGACACTGCCAGAGTTTTTCTGGATTTAGTCCGTCTCTGTCTGTTCTGTTTCTTCATGTCATTCCAGACAGACTGGATGATGATGAGATCAGATCTCTGTGTAGAGCACTGGCTGTTGTCAGACTCATTGTGCAAGCAAAAATCTCACTGGATTATTACAATTAATGGCAAAATTATGTGGAATATTAGTGGAAATGCGAACTGATATTTCCACTGACACAGAACCCACATGTGTTTATCTTAAGACTTATTTATTTATTTTTACTTTTCCGTGTGCAACTTTGACATTTAATACATATTTTTTTTCATATACAATATACACACTTTGATTACTTCCATACTTCATGCGTGGGTTTAACATAGTTGCATAGAACAGTTTCCCGCTATAAAATATTTTTGTATATCCTAACAACAAAAATATTTTATATGGTGAAAAAAAAACATCTTGTTAAAACTATGAACTTACACTACCAGTTAAAAGTTTTAGAACAGTAAGATTAATATTTTTTTTATAGAAGTCTCACCAAGCCTGCATTTATTTGATTCAAAGTACAGCAAAAGCAGTAATACTGTGAAATAGTTTTACTATTTAAAATAACTGCTTTCTATTTGAATACATTTTAAAATGTAATTTTTTTCAGCTACATTTTCAGCATTACTCCAGTCTTCAGAGTCACATGATCCTTCAGAAATCATTCTAATATGCTGATTTGCTGCTCAAGAAACATTTATTTATTTATTATTATTATTATTATAAATAATTAAAACAGTTGAGTACATTTTTTCAGGATCCTTTGATGAATAGAAAGATCCAAAGACCAGCATTATCACTGTATTATTTTAAAGCTTGGCATCAGTATTTTATTTTATTTTTTTGGAAAGAATTAAAGGAATTAATCACTTTCATTTTGCAAAAATGCTCCATAAATTGATCAAAAGTGATGGTAAAGACATTTATAAAGTTACACTGTGTGCAGAATTATTAGGCATGTTGATATTCTGGTCATATTTTTTTTCCAAACACACTTTACCAATTCCAAACCACATCAGTCTTAATAACTACTGTCAATTTTGTATTTAATCATTTATATGTGATATTTAATTGTCCGTGAAGGCTGGAAGTGAAAAACTCCTTATATTCAGGTGTGTGTAATTATTAGGCATGTTTTCTTTTACAGATAAAATGAGCCAACAAAAGATATTTAACCCAGATTTAAAAGTCCAAATTATTAAATGCCCATGAGAAGAATGCAATACTAATGCATTACAAGAATTTGCAAAGTTAAGGCTTGACCATTGGACAGAGAAATGCTTGTTGAGTCTGCATGGTCAGAAAAAAACAGGTGGAGAAGAAAAGATGCATGTTAACTGCAAAAGAATTAGAAATTAAGGTAAAGAATTAGGTGTGACACCATCAGGAACCGTTTCCAGTTCTCCAGCGCACCCATTTTCCAGAACTGCAACCTACCTGGAGTCTTCAGAAGTACAATGTGTCAGGTTCTCAGAGACTTTGCTTGGTAAAAAATCCTAAAAAATGCCCCTGACTTAAGAATAACAAGCTGACGTGTTGTGAAATACATGAAGACAGTTTTTTTATAGGCTTTATAGACAGATAAGTTGAGAGTGACTCTTGAAGGACGAGCATCACATTCTCTTGTATCCTCTGATTCAAGAATTTATCTTCCAAAATCTGGCAGTAAGTTTTGGGAGTTCATTTTAGCCCATCTCTGCAAGTCAGACTTTTCAGGATAGGAGACTAAACATGAACTCCCAAAATGTACTGCCAGATTTTGGAAGATAAATTCTTGAATCAGAGGATACAAGAGAATGTGATGCTTGTCCTTCAAGAGTCACTCTCAACTTATCTGTCTATAAAGCCTATAAAAAAACTGTCTTCATGTATTTCACAACACGTCAGCTTGTTATTCTTATTAAGTCAGGGGCATTTTTTTAGGATTTTTTACCAAGCAAAGTCTCTGAGAACCTGACACATTGCACTTCTGAAGACTCCAGGTAGGTTGCAGTTCTGGAAAATGGTGGCGCTGGAGACTAAACGGTTCCTGATGGTGTCACACCTAATTCTTCACCTTAATTCCTAATTCTTCACCTTAATTCCTAATAAAAACTTTTGCAGTTAACATGCATCTTTTCTTCTCCACGTGTTTTTTCTGACCATGCAGACTCAACAAGCATTTCGCTGTCCAGTGGTCAAGCCTTAACTTTGCAAATTCTTGTAAAGCATTAGTATTGCATTCTTCTCATGGGCATTTAATAATTTGGACTTTTCAGTCTGGGTTAAATATCTTTTTTGGCTCATTTTATCTGTAAAAGAAAACATGCCTAATAATTCTGCACACCTGAATATAAGGAGTTTTTCACTTCCAGCCTTCACGGACAATTATATATCACATATAAATGATTAAATACAAAATTGACAGTAGTTATTAAGACTGATGTAGTTTGGAATTGGTAAAGTGTGTTTGGAAAAACAATATGACCAGAATATCAACATGCCTAATAATTCTGCACACAGTGTACAAAAGATATCCATTTTAGATAAATGCTGAAAAAATATACTCTGCTGTTTTCAACATAATAATTATAATAAATGTTTTTTGAGCAGCAAATCAGAATATTAGAATGATTTCTGAAGGATCATGTGACTGGAGTAAAGGTGCAAAGAATGCAGCTTTGAAATCACAGTAATAAATTACATTTTAAAATATATTCAAATAAAAAAAAAGTTATTCTAAATAGTAAAAATATTTCAAAATGCTACTGTTTTCGCTGTACTTTGGATCAAATAAATGCAGGCTTGGTGAGCAGAAGAGACTTTTTTTTATAAAAAACATTAAAAAAA